>CM061136.1:207537642-207801780 GCA_030789695.1 Scilla litardierei
TTCAACGAAGCTTCAGGCACATGATCACGCGTATTGAGAAGTCTTGAGACGTCGCTTTTGATGTACGTAGTATTTTGGCGACGATCTCCATAACTGCGCTCACGAAGAGTTAGTCCACGATATTTATGTTTGCTCATCATCAAAACCAAATCCGGGGAATCAATACTCAACCGGGGGGAGACTTGGCGGTTGGAGGGGGGTGGCGTCGCCAGCCTCCGCAGTTCGGTCGTTAGCTCATCCGTGACAAGACATTTTCAGAAATTTGTCCTGGTTGTATGAGATGAACAATTTTCAGGCAAACTCAGTGACGTAACCAGGAATTTTTTTTGCCCTGGGCGAAAATAAAAATGAATATTTTTAATGATATTTATGTTGTATTATCATAGGAATGCATGTTGTATTAACATATGAATCAAAATCAAATCTAATGTCCGAAATTTTTTATGGTAAATTCATAATTACCGATAAATATATGTAAAAAAATAAAAAATTTCCTCTCTTGGAATTAAACCCATAACATGTGATCACATAGTCAATTGTCGAGACACTAGGTTATAAAGAAATGGTGATATTACAAGAGTTTTTTTAATAAATAAACGACTAGTGTATGTAATATGTAAGAAAAGAGATTTTTTTAATGAATAAATAATTATAGTATGCAATATGTAAGAAATGTAAATTTAAAATGACCGTGTAATTGTAAGAAAAGAGATTCTTTTAATAAATAAACTATTATGATATGTGATATGTAAATTAAAAATGTGCAAGAAGAGATTTTTTAAAAATAAACTATTTTGGTGTGTAAAATGGAAATTAAAGCCTACGCTGGGAATCGAATCAAGGCCTTATAGTCTGATGCTCGAAGGCATTATCCACTTGGGCTTTAAGGAGGTGGTGTTAAAGTATTGTAATAGTATAAGTTTCAACTTTTTGCACTGGGCAGCTGCTCAGTGCACTTTGCACGTAGTTATGCCCGCAAATTAGTAAATAAGGTGGTGGCGAACGTGCACAGAGCCAAAACAGTCGTGTACTCGTAGCAACTCCCTTCAGCGCATGTGTTTCCTCGTTTCGCAAAGTTTAGACTAAACCCAACACTAATAAGGTCCAAATTCACTCTGCTGCTCTCCCTCCCTCCCCCCTCCTCAAATCAAACGCCACACCATATACTATTTACAAGTATTGTAATAGTATAAGTTTCAACTTTTTGCACTGGGCAGCTGCCGAGTGCACTTTGCACGTAGTTACGCCCGTAAACTTGTAAATAAGGTGGTGGCGGACGTGCGCAGAGCCAAAACAGTCGTGTACTCGTAGCAACTCCCTTCAGTGCATGTGTTTCCTCGTTTCGCAAAGTTTAGACTAAACCCAACACTAATAAGGTCCAAATTCACTCTACTGCTCTCCCTCCCTCCCCCCTCCTCAAATCAAACGCCACACCATATACTATTTACAAGTATTGTAATAGTATAAGTTTCAACTTTTTGCACTGGTCAGCTGCTCTGTGCACTTTGCACGTAGTTACGCCCGCAAACTTGTAAATAAGGTGGTGGCGGACTTGCGCAGAGCCAAAACAGTCGTGTACTCGTAGCAACTCCCTTCAGTGCATGTGTTTCCTCGTTTCACAAAGTTTAGACTAAACCCAACACTAATAAGGCCCAAATTCACCCTACTGCTCTCCCTCCCTTCCCCCCTCCTCAAATCAAACGCCACACCATATACTATTTACAAGTATTGTAATAGTATAAGTTTCAACTTTTTGCACTGGGCAGCTGCCCAGTGCACTTTGCACGTAGTTACGCCCGCAAACTTGTAAATAAGGTGATGGCGGACGTTCGCAGAGCCAAAACAGTTGTGTACTCGTAGCAACTCCCTTTAGTGCATGTTTTTCCTAGTATCCCAAAGTTTAGACTAAACCCAACACTAATAAGGTCCAAATTCACTCTACTGCTCTCCCTCCCTCCCCCCTCCTCAAATCAAACGCCACACCATATGCTTCTTCACCCCTCCTCCCCCTCCAACACCCATCAACCATGCCTTCCTCATCCTTCTTCCTCAAACCCCACCACCGCCGCCGCTGCCGCCACCTACACCACCGCCGCTTCTCTATCCACTCCCACCCATCTACCCCACTCCAAGTCCAACCCGAGGTGTGGGACCCACCCCCACCACCACTACCCGCCACCCTCTTCAACCCCCCTCGCCGCTCCGGCCCCCACACCCAGGGCGACTCCACCTACCTCTCCCTCGCCCGCCACCACTCCGACCAAATCCCACCGGACATCCCCTCCCTCCTCTCCCTCCTCAACCACATGCACCGCTCCCTCCCCCGCCGCCCCAACCCCTTCCCCGAGTACCTCTTCCCCCCCTTCTTCCGCGCCTTCTCCGCATCCTCGAACCCGAAGCTCGCCCTCCACCTGTTCGACACAATGCTTCCCCACTTCGGCTGCTGCCCGACCTCCAAGTCCCTCAACTCCGCCCTCTCCGTCCTCTCCCTCCACCGCCCGGACCTCTCCTACCGATTCTTCCTGAAGGCGGCGAGGGAACATCGCGGCATTTCGCCCAACGTGCTGACGTTTAATCTGCTGATCAGGGCGTCGGTGAGGTGCGGGAGGGCAGACGACGGGGTGGGGATGATGAGGGAGATGGTCAGGAGGGGGCTGCGGCCGGACGGGTATAGCTATTCAACTGTGATCGATGGGTTGTGTAGGGAGGGGAGGACGGAGGAGGCCATGGGGTTGTTGGATGAGATGCAGGCATAGTAGTTACTTACACCACTCTCTTTCTCCTAAAAATTGAATTTTTTTTCCCCTTTTTTTTGCATTGCTTTATAGTTTTAACTGGCAACATCCGACTATGGATGCAGGTTGAAGGAGTCTCCCCGACGACGGTGACATTCAACGCACTACTCCGCGAACTGTGTCAGGCCGGCGACCTGAAGCGCGCTGGTAAGCTCAAGGACTATATGATTCTGAAGGGCTGCCCTCCTAACTTAGCAACCTACAACACCCTCATTCATGGCTTCTGTCTGAAGGGGAAGCTTGACTCCGCACGCGCACTCTATGATCAAATGATCCGTGATGGGTGCACTCCAAATGAGATCACCTATGGCACCATCATCGACGGACTCTTCAAGCTCGGTAGAGCCTCCGATGCAATCCAGATGATTCGTGTCATGGGGGAACACAGAATCCATCCCAACGTATACACGTACTCTACATCGATCACTGGCCTGTTTCGGTTGGGAGATCCTGACGGCGCATTGAGAGTGTGGGAGATGATGATAGACAAGGGCGTAAGGCCTAATGTGGTCCTTTACACTGCTCTCATAGACGGCCTCTGCAGACATGGGAGGGTTGAAGAGGCCGAGGATGCTCTCTCGAAGATGGCTGCGGATGGCTGCACGCCAAACGTACTGACATACAGCTCTCTAATGTTCGGATATTTCAAGAGCGGCAAAAGCCAGCAAGCGATCTTGTCATGGCAGAGGATGGTTGAAAGCGGGTGCGAACCCAACGAGGTCAGTTACAGCATACTGATAAACGGTCTGTGTGAAGACGGCAAGCTTAAGGACGGGTTGCTTGTGTGGAAGAGCATGCTGAGCAAAGGCTGCATGCCAGACGTCGTGGCATACAGCTCGATGATCAGAGGGCTGTGCAGGGCGGGGATGGTGGATGGCGGCATGGGCATGTTCAACGACATGTTGGCGATGAAGGAGGTGGAGCCTGACGTGGTCACGTACAACATACTGTTTGATGGGCTGTTGGGAGACGGCAAGCTTGCCAAGGCTATGGACTTGTTGAGCAGGATGTTGGATAGCGGCTGTGACCCTGATACCGTCACATGTAACATATTCTTGAAGGTCTTGCTCCAAGAGGACGGCAAGGGCGGGGAGTTCTTGGATGGGTTGATCGTTCGGCTCTGTAGGATGGGCAGAGTCGAGGGGGCCGCCGAAATTTTGGGTGTTATGATGGGGAAGCATTTGATCCCTGAGATTTGCACTTGGGATTTGGTGGTGAGAGGGATTTGTGACCGTAGGAAGGTGATGAAGGGGATTGAGAAATGTTGGAAGGAGATATGGAGATGAAGACCCTCCATTTTTTTCGTCGATTCAATTTTGTTGCACACTATCGATGTCATGATTTATTCTTCGGGTAAGTTAAGTTGCACTTAAACCCTTTGTTCTATTGGATACATGTAACCAAACACTTAGATTCCAACCTTCAAATATAAGAGATCTTGGCGTCTCAGTGTTAGTATTAAAGATTGAATGTGTTTAGTTACAAATACCTCATAGGATAGACCGATAGAGCGTCTGACTGTAATTTACCCTTATTCTTGTACTAATAGAATTAAAAAATTTTGTTAATTCTTTGAAGTTCAACAATTGCATATTTTGTTTGCTATTATCAGATCAGAGTGAATCATGTAGCTCGTGAAACTTCATGTATTGACCTTGTAAGGGTGAGCTCTGCAGAGTCTTGAGTAGAATGCAGCTGTTGATCATTCATTCTGTTTATAATCCATTTGTTTTGGGTGTTGTAGATTGTATTTCTGATTGGGTTGCAAGGAGCCATAGATGTAGCACGTGCAAATGCAAGCGAAATGACGTTGAAATTTAACACAGAAGTTTTAGTTGAATGCATTTTGATTTAATTTGTCATAAACGAAGGATTATTGGACCTCGAGTATGGGTGGCAATTTTCGGCCCGGCACGATAGCCTGGCATGGGCCCG
This sequence comes from Scilla litardierei, assembly GCA_030789695.1. Taxonomy (NCBI): domain Eukaryota; kingdom Viridiplantae; phylum Streptophyta; class Magnoliopsida; order Asparagales; family Asparagaceae; genus Scilla; species Scilla litardierei. The sequence goes on from CM061136.1 coordinate 207,542,373, forward strand.
GCACGACAAGACCGTGTGTGGACCAACAATTTTGGCCCGAAATCCTTACATGATCTTATCAAATCTCATAACTTTTAACAACTCCTCTTCTTTCATCCTTATGATAAAATACTGTCCGGCCGATAAGACCGGAGCCACCCCTAACCTCGAGACGGACGCCAGCGGCCAGCATGAGTTTAGAGAAGGCATTGCGCATCCCGTGAAGGCCCAAATCAATCCACACGAGGCCCAACTCACGTTGCTCCTACAAGTCCAACAGAACAATTTAGGGGATTTAAGTAGTGCTTGATATGGGCCTCTAATTGCACGGTCATAAAAACAAGGGAAATGCTTTGCACACCTACCGTTTTACTCGATGCGCGACCGCTGGACTCTAAATGGGATCGCAGTTTGGTCGTTTGTGTGACAAAACTTGATCGATTTTCGCAATTATTTTTAATTTTCGGCCTCCTACCAAAATTTGTCCATTCTAAAACGCATTAATGTTCCCACATGCTGCTAAACTTTGTTAATGTGCTGAGTTCATGATGATCATATTTACTTCAAAAGGACAAATTAAACAAAACGCATCAACAACCCCATCGATATACACACAAACCTGATGAACTCTCAGATTCGTCATTGAATTTTTTCTTCTTTTACCCTACTTTCTCCGCTTCGTCTTCTTCCAGCCTCCCACCCCCCTACATTTCCCCTTTCTATCTCCTTTATTCCTTCATTGGGTGTTGCAGGGAGAAGCTAATGGTGACGATGACATAAAGTCAAAAACTAGACCACTTATTTATCACAACTCTTCAACTCCACCAAGTATACAATCTTTCCTTCTTCTCCACAGTCGCGCCACCACCGCATCCACACTCACTCTTCCTCCACTGCGGTCGTCGCCACAGCATCCGCCGCCACTGCTCCTGCGACGACGACGAAGGGAAGAGGATGGAATGCGACGGCGGCGGCAGAACCCGGGGGGTGTGGGTTGGTTTGAAGGGGGGAGTGGGGGGTGGCTGCGTGTGGATGCGGTGGCGGCGAGAATGAAGGGTTAAGTAGGATATAGTGTTGTATATTTTTAAATTAGTCTAGTAGTATGTTGGAAGAGGTGCATAGTAACTCACATTTTTAGCTGCGTAAAGTGATCTGTGTGTACAGCAACTAGGTATGTGTGTACAGGATTACCCCTCCACCAACCCTCAGCTCTCTAATCCATGCGACGAAAGAAAGTAATAAAATACGACAAAAAAATTACATAAATCAAGAAACGCTCACTTTTAGCAAAGTGGCATCACATGACATTACTCAACCCACATGCCCTCTATAGCCCCCCCTTCTCTACCTTCTATTTATGCGCGCACACCTCCACTTGAGAGATACAACTCACTCTTTCAGTCACTCAAAGATGAGCTCATCCTGGGGTCTTCTTCTTCTTCTTGTTCTTGCTCTCTCCTCATCATCAACCCTAGCCCATGACGAGGAGGGCCATGGCCTTGTGATGAATTTCTACAAGGACTCGTGCCCTCAAGCAGAGGACATCGTCAAGGAGCAGGTCAAGCTCCTCTACAAGAGGCACAAGAACACTGCCTTCTCTTGGCTAAGGAACCTCTTCCATGATTGTGCTGTTCAGGTCTCTCACAAAAATCAAACCTTGCCAGCTTATGCTTTATCAACCCTCATAATAATGCTAAGTTTTTTTTAACTTTTAGTCTTGTGATGCATCACTGCTGCTGGACTCAACGAGGAGGTCGCTGAGCGAGAAGGAGACTGACAGGAGCTTTGGGCTCAGGAATTTCAGGTACCTGGACACCATCAAGGAGGCTGTTGAGAGAGAGTGCCCTGAGGTTGTGTCTTGTGCTGACATCTTGGTTCTCTCTGCTAGAGACGGCATTGTTGCGGTATAAGCCATAATCTTTATCTCTTTGCTCCTTCAGATCTTGATACCAAGCTGGATTTGCTTGAAATTTTTGTTTGTTGTGTAAAATTTAAATAGAATTCTTGAGACCCATGTTGATATTAGCTGAATTAGCCAGAGATTTTAGGTCTTTGAGTAGAATTTTTGAGACCCATGTTGTTGTTTTTAGCTGTAAAGAGGAGGAATCTCTCTAATTAAAAAGCCTGATGCCTGGCATTATCTTTTTTTAAGTTTGTCTTTATTATGGATTAACTAGTATCTGTCTAATTAAAAAAAAATCTGTTGCCAGCCCTTGTCTATTTCTTTGATTGTTTCAGTTCATAATTAATTGCACACACAAAGGGACAAAGTAATTACATCATGTCCTTGTCTTTCACTTCCTCCTCTTTTTGTTCAAGTGTGAACATTTTCTTGTTGGTTTGGGGGAAAAGGGGTAGAAAAACAGGGGTTGGAAATGAATTTGTGGGTTACATGTCCTTTTTGTGCTTGGTTGGAATGTATAGGGTTCGAAAGTAGGGTGTATAATTGTTAAGGGATTAATGTGCATCAGATGGTGGCAGCTGACCAACTTAGGTCATGTGCGCTGACGTGGTGGCATCCCATTGGCTAACATTATTCTCAGCTGACTAACAATTTAGAGAACATGCAATTTTAGGAAAACAAAATCCTGAAAACTGCCTAGATTCAAGTTTCTGACAGACACTGAAAGCCACATATTAAGATCTCTGACATGAATTTTAGTGTATGGCCAAATATTACAACAAAAGACTACCTGTGTGCTATCCCTTGTTCTTTCTGTCAGTTCATTGTTATTGAATGTGGATGAATAATAATTTATGTGGCTGCTTTGTTTGCTGATTGTATATGTATTTGGATGCATTTTGTGTATTTTTTTTTTATAGCTTGGGGGCCACACATCCCTCTAAAAACAGGGAGAAGAGATGGGAGGAGGAGCAGGGCTGAGATTTTGGAGCATTACCTGCCAGATCACAATGAGAGCATCTCTGTTGTGCTGGACAAGTTTGCTGCCATGGGCATTGACACCCCTGGGGTTGTTGCTCTCCTTGGTAAACATACTCATCTCATTTCATTCCCATCTCTATATGTTACAATACATTATGCATCTAGTTGATGTGTGGTGGTGGTCATAATACTACATAGATTAGGGGTAAAAAAACGCCGAAGTGAAGTTATAATACGCGTTGAAGAAATAATAAGAGTTGAGGGAAATATTTTTATATAGGCTGATATATTTGATGTTCCCATGTAACAACAGGCGCGCACAGCGTGGGTCGGACCCACTGCGTCAAGCTGGTGCATCGTCTCTACCCGGATGTCGACCCGGAGCTGAACCCGGACCACATCCCCCACATGCTCAAGAAGTGCCCGGACGCGACCCCCGACCCCAAGGCCGTCCAATACGTCAGGAACGACCGTGGAACCCCGATGAAGCTCGACAACAACTACTACAACAATATCTTGGACAACAAGGGGCTTCTCATCGTCGACCACCAGCTGGCTTATGATGCAAGGACCAGGCCGTACGTGAAGAAGATGGCCAAGAGCCAGGACTACTTCTTCAAGGAGTTCGCCCACGCCATCACCATCCTATCCGAGAAAAACCCCCTCACCGGAACGAAGGGTGAGATCAGGAAGCAGTGCAATGTGGCCAACAAACATGACTAATTGTGAACAATGTGCTTGAATAAGGTTGGCTCTTGTTGAGTCCTCTACCATGTGACTGCAGTCGTGATGTTTCGGTGTATAATGGTTGTATTGCTGTGCTTGTTTGGTTGAAATTTTAGTCGAATGGAATAATTTGAAGGATGTGAAAATCCTAGTGAGGATGCAGCCATGAGGAATAGAGGTGAAAATGGGTCTTGAGAGGTCATCACAGATGATTCAAACCCAATTTAATCCTATCTACCTAAAAGAGATGCATTTAGCCAGGTTAACATATATGCGGGTGAAGCTAGCTGACTCTAAAAGGATGTTATATGACAAAATTCTTCCTATGATCCTATAGACAGGATGCAGGTTCTTCAATGGGATGCCTGCATCAATTGAGTGTCCTCTAATAAGCATTTTAGAGAGTTTTTCAAGATTGTCCATTTCTAAGATAAACCAAGTCCATGATTTGGACTACCAAGGATACTATCAACTTTTCTAGCAGACAATTTAATTTCTGTATCTTTTACTAAGGTTATGATGTGATGTTCTTGTGGAGGTTTCATGTTGGTGTAGAAAATGTTAACTAGCCGGGAGTAGCAAGGTAGTATGTTTTCATAGCAAAAGAGATTTGATAGTCTACTATTGTTAAGGATTTGCCCTAAGCCATATATAGATAAATATTTAGATTTGACAAATCTTTCCCAAATTATATCAAGTGTACTATTGTGACATCACAATTTAAATTTGACAGAGTCTCAGTGCCTGATTAGTGGAGAATTAACTTGATTAATGGAGAAAGCAACCGTTGCTTTCTCCATTAATCATGCTAAAGAACAGTATTATAAGCACTGCATATATCCACATGCATTCTTGATTCAAAATACATGTTGTGTAATTTACCGTTGCATGTTTTAGAATTCTGTTGTATATTTGCACCATAATAGCCATTTTAACTGTATTACTGGTATTCTGGATGACTGTAATGGAAATTCTTCTTTTGAATTGAAGGGATAGAAGATTATCACATATAAGAACTATTTTAAGACTGGGTATTTAAATATAACGTATTTTTATTATTTTCGGTCATGCTTGACTTAGCGTAGTTTTATGTGTCTTAATCTTTATTTTATTCATTTTTTGTATTATGATGTCATATTTATGCCTCATCATTTATTATTATTATTCTTTTATATTGATAAATAATGAAGGACTGGCTGGGGTTCTAGACGAGTTCAAGTTAAAAAATTTGTATAGCTATATACCTAGTACAAATTATCGGTGCATTTATATGTAAAAAATACTGTATAACTGTATATAATACATCTTGTGTGTGTGTCTTTATTTATTTAAAGCATCTCAGAAACGAAACCAATACCCAAAGCAAAACTACCGAAACTATCGATTCGAACGAAACGAAACTAACCTCCGAAACTGTCGAAACAGACAAAATCGAAACCTAAATTTCAGAAGAACGTAACCAAAACCGAAACCGAAACCTTAAACCTTGCTTCAAATGTGTTTACAGTTTTTTTCCTAAAAACAAAAAATGGTAAATTAGATTAAACAATCATACAATTTTTTTTCCAATTCTAGCTTAACACCTCATGTATTACCGTTTTCTTGAATAACACCATTTCGTTGATAATTTTGTTGGTTTTTATGTTAACTTGGGCTCCAATTTATATTAGTTTAGTTTTAACTGTGTAAAAACTCACATGGGAACCAAATGACCTCAAATGGGGCCCAAATCAACATAAAAACTAATAAAATCATCAACCAATGATGTTATTCTGGAAAAACATGAAGTGTTAAACTAGAATCGAATAAACTATAGGGACATTTAATCTAATTTACCCACACAAAAACGGAAGTAAGAAGAACACAAGATTTCACAAATGACCACATAGAATGCAATATCTAAGCATTAATACAGAAAGCTATCACATCTCATTAAATAATTTCAGAGGCAAAAAAGAGTTCACAAATAACGACATAAACTGATACAAAGTTCAATAACATATCTATGAAACCTTGCACAATAACTATTTTCAAGCCATAAAAATTGGGATTCTCACACACACTGGTATACATCTCTTTCTTGAACAATCTAAGAGTGAAATTGTAAGAAAGAAAAAAAATTTGGCCATTGCTGTGATTACTCTCATTACCAATGATTTGCTGATGAACAACAAGAATGCTTACGAGAATCGATTGACATGGGGGAGGGTAGGCCAAGGGCGGCGGCATCTAGGCAGTTGTCCCTGCCAACTCTTTCGCCGGTGTGGAAACCACCAGTTTCTGGGGCTGCATTGCAAAGAATATGGTCAGATTCTCATTAGGATGACGGAAAATTTACTTTTGATTGTAACATAAACTAAACAGTTCAACGTCGAAAAGAAAGGGACCAATTTCGATTTCACTCCTAGTTATTGCTGCTGTTACGTTCAAATAAGCACTTTGCTAAAATAGAAGACCCGAAAGCATTAATGCAAGTAATTTTAATTTTCGATAGTTTGAGAGGCTATAACATAACTGTGTACTTGATGTATTCAAATGGTAATCCAGAAAAACTGTCAATATGTTTTTAAGTATGCAGAATAGCCTTTTTTTTATATAAACATATATGTTTTAAGCATGAATTGTAGAAAATTATTAAAAAATCATTAAGAATTTCTATGGGACTTCAGACTCAAATCCCTCCTTACATCGATTCATTCTCAAACTAAGAACGACTAATTGTTCGAAAGGGAATGTTTTCTAGACTTAGAAAATAAATATAAATCGGAAATGAGAATCTGAGAAGAGATCAAATGTTACGGGAAAGGTGGACCAATTTGATACTCACCGCAGCCAATTCCTTCTCATGCTTGGGTATGAATGCCGTATCAACATTTCCATTTCTAAAGTCCTGTGCTCCCATAAGGAGGGATTTGAGAGAGAGTACCAAATATCAGCAAATTTATTTAATGAAGATAATATCTGAATCCATACAGGTGCAAGCATAGAGAGGTTCATAGAGAGGTTGAAGGTTATCATACCTCGATATCAAGGATTAGCTTGTGGTAATCAATAGTTGTAGGGATTCCTGTCAAAAGGAATGAGCCCGCGATCAATCGAGCAAATCCAAATAATGTTAAGTAAATGTAGACAGGTACAAGTAAATGCATGCCACTATGTGGTATGCATCACTGTTAACTTATGCTTGAAATTTTAATGCAGGAACATATCTTGGTATAGCTGTATGAGGATCTTAAAAGCTTACAGTGAAGCCTTTTCTGAATATAAAATCACCTAACATGTGACTATAGTAAACATCCTCCATGTATTCTAGTGTAAAGGAAACTTTTTACTTGGCAGAAGGTTTAAAGAGTGTTCTCCAAAAGACGTCTTTACGTGGAGAGATGATTTTAAAGATAAGAAACTACTGAAGCATGTGTCTAGAAGGAGCCCAAATTTCAGATAATGACACAAGTTCAAGACACCAAATTGAAAGTTGTAAAGAACAGTTTGGCCGTGTTCAAAATTTTCTAAAATGGTGATGTTTTCGTTCATGAAAAAAGAAAATGAAGTAATAAACCATAATGCAGAAATGTGGTGACAATCTATTTTAAGAAAATATAATAATTATCAGAAACTAATTCATAGATGACCTAAGGACCATCATACTGCTCATAAAGTCAAATTGTGCTATGTTAGAAGCAGCAAATATATTTTCCCACGTACCAACCGACCAGGTAGATTTATAGAAAGAATCCACATAATTCTTAGGCATGAAAATTTTAGGACATTGCTATCAAGTTGGCAACTGATCACAAAAGTTGTCAACTAATTGTCGAAGACTTGTGCGGCATATAGCTAACCCCAATTTGATGGAAGAAGGCTTAGATGATGATGATGATGATACACGATAAGAACATGGCACATGTAACTATCATTGGGACCTGATCCAAGAACATCACAAAGCCAAAAACACGTTTCTCTTGTTTCATGAAAATTGTTTACAATGTCACAAGTTTTTTTTTCATTTATCATCCACTAAAATGTCAAACCTGTAATAACAGTGTCATCAAGAGCCCTTTTCATTCGTTCAATTGCCTTCTCCCTGGTTGGAGCCCATACGATAAGCTAAATCACATAAAACAGATCAAGGTCAGGATTTAGCTTTCAAAGTTTTGTTTTCCATTTCTAGTAACAATACAAGATTCAACTTCATGTAAGACCAACATTTGTCTAATGCATTAGTAAAAGTTTTACAAGGTAGATGGTAAACTAAACAAAGGGCCAGCATCCAAACAAGACATTCACCTTTCCCAAAAGGGAGTCGTAGCTTGGGGGTACAACGTAGTCTGGATAAATGTGACTATCCATTCTTACAAATGGACCTCCTGAAGGCAAATAAGATGTGATTCTTCCTGCCATAAGATACAAAAATGGATGACAATGAGGACACTTTTGAATTCGCACGCACGCACGCACGTACACCCTCCCCCCCCCCCCCCCCCCACACAAAAAAAAACAAAACAAAACAAAACAAAACAAAAACAAAAACAAAAACAAAAACAAAAAAACAAAAACAAAAAAACAAAAAAAACCCAGGTGGAACTCAAACATCTAACACTGAAAATACAAATATCTTCTATATGGAGCATGTAAAGGGTCATTTTGACAGACCAATTGAAGTATCTCTACATTCACTTATGCTTAACGTATTGCATATAATACAAGCGCTGACATTTTGTACCCCGCACGCGCGCGCGCGCACACACATATTAACAATGTTAAGAAATTTTCCTACTTTAAAATTGGCTTTATTGTAGAACATGCAAATTCAGAAATACAAAAGAGAAGAATGCCAGAACCATATATCATATAATTAAGAATATATGATATATGTAAAATTCTGATATAAAAGCAGAAACAATGTTGCTTGTTAGTTCATGCTGATTTATGGTATGTGAATGGATATCAATCGATAATGAAAATAGAATACCTGGCCCTGGTCGAAAGTTTTTAAAAGCATCTTCAGCATTTATACGACACTCAATTGAATGCCCTCTAAGAACGATATCCTCCTGTTGACGGTAAAGCCAAAGCATAAGTGGAACCAAGCTATTATTAACCAACACAATTAAGCTATGAAGCAATTATGAACCTGTTTGTATGCCAGCCTCTCTCCCAGAGCAACACGAATTTGCTCTTCAATCAAATCAGTAGAAGAAATCATTTCAGTGACAGGGTGCTCAACCTGGTATTGACGCATGAGAGAATAATGTTTCATATACAAGTGTACCTTCAACAACCCGGACAGAAATCATGAATAGTAGTGTAGTCCATACCTGGATCCTAGTGTTCATTTCCATGAAATAGAACGAACCTCTTTCATCCAAGAGAAATTCCACAGTCCCGACACCAATATAACCTATAGACGCAGCTGCCGCTACAGCCGCATCACCCATTGCTTTACGTAGTTCTGGGGTCAAAGCAGGAGATGGGGCTTCTTCAAGGAGTTTTTGATTTCTTCTCTGTCAAAGAGATCAAAGGCAACTAAAATATTTACACAACAGTCAAGAACTGTTTGGTGTTCAAGATACTGTAGTTATGGCCAGTAAAGTATGGTATGCACGTGGAGCAAAGTATTGTTAAATTATCTATTACGCATAGTGAATTCTGAAGTTGATATAGATGGATATATGTCCAACCGGCTGTCATGCAAGGTACATAAATATGATGTCCAATCTTCTATTCTGTATTTCCTTCTTAGTGCATAATGCATGACTGATATTACACATAACTTGTGAATGTGGCAAAGTGAGGGGGCAATTTAGAGATATATGGAAGATTTTGCATCAAGTAGTCGAAAAACATTGTCTAAGGATTGCAACCAAAAAGATGCACAGCTTTTCATTCTTCAAACAAATTTCCATGGGGGAAAGAAAGAACAGAATTTCTGATTTATGCAGAAGCCATATTTGTGGCTTGGATAAGTGTTACAAAATGCACAATCCACGATCCGGATCACACGTTCCGAATTGTCGCTCATTAGCTATTTGGAATGGTAAAATTAACTTTCAAGAATTTTAATTAATTTTAAACCAAACAAAAGATTATTGTTGATGAGACGAGTTTCTTCTCTGCTAAATTTTGTAATCTAAACTATTATAAACACATACATATGCGTAAATATGTGCATAGAAATATAGTAACCTTTTAACAAGTCTCAAAAATTTATTTCTTCTTACTAATAAAAATATTTCATTCTTACTAAGCAAAGCCTATCCCCAACATACCATGTTCTGACAAGTAGTGTTCTAGGTACATGCTTTCATTGTTATATATGTTAAGATATTGTGTTATCCTGATGATGAGCAAACATTCAGCTTCAAGCAAATCAAGACGCACTCAAAACATAAGTGAGTTCAACAAGGCACAAGGAGCAAAGGAAGCTAGACAATGAGTTCATAGTGTCAAAGGTATATCAAAGGACTTCAATGTAATATTATTTTTGATGTAATTTTCATTTTCCTTACCTTAGCATGTTAAAGCCTTAGTTGAAGCTCACACGCACTTAAGAATAGGAATGGAATGTTATAAAATTATTTTCGAATATTTTAAAGCATTTATAGGTTAAAAATCACTTTTATAGTCCAACTAGTCGACCAGTCTGACACCGCAGTCGACTAAGTCTGACACAGACTTCTTAGACTAACAAACATGTCAAATGAGTCGACCAATGTGAATGAACAAGTCGACTAGTCATTGTACAGCAGTCAACTAGCTCATACACTATAGTTGACCAGTTTATATACAGAGCAAAATCTGCCTATGGCATGTTTGGACTAGTCGACCAAAGTACACATATTAGTTGTAGACTAGTTAGTGAGTGTACTGTCGTCGATCGACAAGTAACTGATCATTAGCCTATAACGGTTGAATTTTTACTAATCATTTTTTGACTATTCGAAGGGTAGTTTGGTTAACTATTTGGACCCAAAATTTTCCTTATATAATGAGGGTTGTTCAAATCTTAAGATATAACTTTAATAATCAAATTCTAAAGAGAAAAATAGTTTTCACGCTCAAAACTTTCAAAAGAAAAACCCTCTTCTCTTTGGCCAAAGTCTTCCAAGCTTTCAATCCTTTATTTGGCCTACACTCGATCTTCCATGTAACGACTGCTTTTCATGTATCTGGATTTATTATAATATAATATATGTTTTGGTGGATTTTCTCCTCTTGTGAGGAAGCAAGCTTTTCTTGGTTCACGTCGCATGACTCGGTTGTGTGTTGCATCAGCACGGGCATGTTGTGGCGTATGCGTCTCGTCAGCTTAAGGTTCATGAGAAGAATTATCCGACGCATGATTTGGAGTTGGCTGCCGTTGTGTTTGCTCTTAAGATTTGGAGGCACTTCCTGCTGAGTGAGAAAGTGAAGATTTTCACCGATCACAAAAGCTTGAAGTACATTTTCACTCAGAAGGAGCTCAACATGCGACAGCATCGATGGTTGGAGCTTATGGCGGATTAAGAGATTGATTTGCAGTTTCACCCTGGCAAGGCGAATGTGGTTCCGGATGCTTTGAGTAGGCTTCCAGCGGTGATGATTTTGACCTCGCAGTGGAGATTGCAGCAGGATTTTTGTGAGTCTGGCGTGGAGATTGTTCTTCCTGGAGAGGCTTCGACGTTGATGTACATGCAGGTACAGTCGACGATCGTGGATCGGATTAAGGCTGGCCAGGCTGAGGATCCGAAGCTGGTGAAGATTCGGGAGCAGGTGGAAGCCGGTCTGCGGACTGACTTTTTGATTCATGAGGATGGCTCGCTGAGATTTGGAGCCAGGTTGTGTGTGCCAGCTGGGGATATCAGAGAGGAGCTGATGGTGGAGGCACATAGTTCGCCGTATTCTGTGCATCCTGGTGGCACCAAGATGTACCAGGATCTTCTTCTGAATTATTGGTGGCATGGTATGAAGAGGAGCGTGGCTCGGAGTGTAGCCAAGTGCTTGGTTTGCCAGCAAGTGAAGGCGGAGCATCAGCGTACGGCCGGGTTGCTACAACCGCTTCCGATTCCGGAGTGGAAATGGCAACACATCACTATGGATTTCGTGACTGGACTACCTCGGAGTCCGAAGCAGAATGACGCGATTTGGGTGATCGTAGATCGATTGACCAAATCTGCGCACTTTATTCCGTTCCGAGTGGGACAGTCCACTGAGGCGCTAGCGAGGAGATATATGGAGGTAAAATTCTTTTACTCTCCGTTTTATTTCCTTTTCCTAGTTTGGATAGTGATGTAACGTGAATCGTGCAGGAGGTTGTGCGACTTCATGGAGTCCCCGTGAGTATCGTGTCGGACAGAGACACGAGGTTCACATCTCAGTTCTGGCAGAGTTTACAGAAGGGTTTGGGTACGCGTCTGAGTTTCAGCACGGCGTACCATCCGCAGACGGATGGCCAGTCCGAGAGGACGATTCAGATTTTGGAAGACATGCTGAGGGCGTGCATGTTGGATTTCAAGGGTTCGTGGGAGGACCATCTACATTTGGTGGAGTTCTCTTACAACAACAGCTTCCAGGCGAGTATTGACATGGCGCCTTTCGCCGCTCTTTATGGGAGGAAATGTCGATCGCCATTGAGTTGGGATGACGTTGGTGATCGGGAGTTGTTGGGACCTGAGATGATCGTGGAGGCCGTGGATATCGTCAGGAATATTTGGGAGAGGTTGAGGATTGCTCAGGACCGTTTTAAGCATTGGGCGGATGCTAAACGTCGTCTTTTGGAGTTTCAGCCGGGCGACCATGTGTTCTTGAAGATTTCCCCGAATCGTGGTGTGATTCGTTTCGGGAAGCGTGGGAAGTTGAGCCCGCGATACATTGGACCGTTTGACATTTTAGAGAGGGTTGGCGAGGTAGCGTATCGCTTGGCCTTGCCGCCATCTTTGGAAGGAGTTCACAATGTTTTCCATGTGTCGCAGCTTCGTCGATACATTAGCGATCCGTCTCATGCGGTAGATTTTTCGGAGATTACCGTTCGCCCCGATATGACGTATGACCAGCATCCAGTGCAGATTCTGGACAGGCGTCAGAAATCGCTTCGGAACAAGATTGTCAATCTTGTGAGGGTGATGTGGCGACACGGCTCACCTGGAGAGTCTACTTGGGAGAATGAGGATGAGATGCGAGAGCGTTTCCCACTTTTGTTTCCGGACTCGTGAGTATTTGGAAATTCCGAGGACGGAATTTTTCCTTAAGTTGGGGAGGATGTAACGACTGCTTTTCATGTATCTGGATTTATTATAATATAATATATGTTTTGGTGGATTTTCTCCTCTTGTGTGGTTTTCGTCTCCGTAGATTTCATTTTCGATCGATTCGTCGTATTTTCTCGCTTCTTCCTTAGGATCGTCGATTTCGAAGTATGTCATTCGTGACGGACTTCATAACGGTCGTATCTTACTATTAGATCAAGCCTAGGAGTCTTAGGAATCGATCCCGGGGCCCCGCGCTCCGTATCGGAACTTTTTGTGCTCATTAGCCGGTATAAGAAGGGGCACCGACCGACTAGATGACGATCCAGTCGGTCGGCAATCCTTCTTGGACCGACTAGTTGGCTTTCTAAAATTATTCAGGAGTTACTGTTTATCGTTAGTCGGTCTAAGAACGTTGGTTGACCGACTAGGTTGCAAACTAGTCGGTCAGCGATGCTTCTTTAACCGACTAACACATCATCTTAATTTTAGTTGAGTTATTGTTTACTCTTAGTCGGTCTAAGAACGTTCATCGACCGACTAGATGCTAAACTAATCGGTCAGTATTTGTTCATGGACCGACTAACTCTAGAATCCTATTTTCGTTCAGGAGTTACTGTTTGCACTTAGTTGGTCTGCGTTGGTCGACCGACCGACTAGTTGCCAAACTAGTCGGTCAGTGGTTGCTCTTTGACCGACTAACCAGTGTTGAAACCCTAATTTCTAGGCAGCCGCCAGCTCAACCTATTTATACCCAACCCAAACGATTTCATCTTCTACAACACAACCCAAAACCCTAAAATCTTCCCCCTTGAGCCCCCATCTTCCTCCAAGCTTCATTCCTTCATTCCAAGCCCTAGAATCATCATCCAAACCCTCCATCCACTCTATCTACCTCTCATCTTCCCCAAAATCTCACCAAAATCCATCAAAATCCCCAAATCCCCCAAAACCCTAGTTTCCCCAATCTTCTCCAATCTTTTCCAGATCTGATCTTAGGGTTCCCCGGAGTGTTTCTTCCGCCTCCTCTCGGTAAGAAATCGATCTACCGTTGTTTTCATAACCTATTTATATTTTTATGAAACCCTAATAAAATTTTATGTTGTTTGTTGTATGTCTCCCCATAACAGCGATTTCCCCGTAGATTGGCACCCGTGTGACGAAGTGGTCGTCATCCCCGGTGCTAGGCAAGTGAAACTTGCCACTTAGGGTTTAGGCCATGTTTTAGGCCATTTGCTTGTTGTAGGCATAAAAGAGGCTAGGCGACGAAATGATACTCGCCTAGGCGCAAATTGGGGAACTAGCTTGACAACGAAGCTAGTTCCGACATTTAGCATGTTGCACAATTACCATGTCATGTTTACTTTCCATTAACGGTACGCAAATTAAATGTCATGTCATTGCATTCTTTTGGTGATCCCGTGATTGCGTAGCATCGCTACAATACTTGTGTTTCCTGGCTCGTGACCAGAAGCGAGCATAATGAGTTGCTAACCCCCAATGCTCGATATATTGAATTGTGAACTAAGAAACAAGCTCCCGTGCGGGGCAACCCTGGCTCACTTGCTGGGCTCATGTGCAGGGACCCTGGCTTGTTTACGTGTGGGATGGGGTAAGGGTTAAGCGGCCAGGCAACTGGGGGTCTGTTTGATCAACAACTGCAGTTGTAAGGCGTAAACTCTGGGGTGGGGTAGTGTTTAGTGCCGATCGGTGTGAATGATGAACCATTCAGCTGAAGGGCGTAAACATCTACAAACAACGTGAAACGTGAATCGTGTTTAGTGCCGATCGGTGTGAATGATGTACCATTCAGCTGAAGGGCGTAAACACCTACAACAATGTGAATTGATTGAGAATGTTAGTAGCTTGGCTACTCTTGTCTTGTCCCGATAATTGTTCTCTTGTACAAATTGTCTTGCCATGTTTTAATTGCGCACTCATGTTATAACTACCATGTCATGCACACTAAACTGCTAGGTTGCTAGTTGCCTTACCTTCAGTTTCCTTGCTCAAGTCTTTTAGACTTGCTGACATGTGCCCCTTTACTCTTTTAGGTGAAACATGTTAGATCCTGAGCCCGAGTACCTTGTTGAGGACGAGGTGTTTGCTGACGCCGAGCCCGAGCTTGTGTTTGACGGGGAGTACGTGGACACTGGGGACCAGTCCTAGTGTCTTCGTGTGTTTTACTTTTGTTAGACAGTTGTTTTGTTATCGGTGCGTAGCACCTATACCTTGTTGTTGTTGTTGCTTTTGTTGGCCTTGTTCTGGGCCCTTAGACTCTTTTCCCCTTTAGCCTGGTGGCTTTTCTGGATGTTGAACTTATTTTCTTGTTGGACAATGTGTGAGATGTGAGATTTTATTTCAGTCTCTCCTTGTGTTATTATTGTTATTCTGTTGTGGTTACAGGGACCTGCTTATGTATTATTGACGCTTATCGGGTTTGGGGCTTCACAGCTCCACTCCCGTGCGGACCTTTTCACGGCTCGCCTCCATTTTAGGGAAGCGGGTCGTGACAGTCCAAGAGCTCCATTCTCATCCTTTAAAGATCAAGTCCTTTCATATAACTACACTACTACATAAGAGCTTTAAGTCAAGGCTATAGGTATTTGTATCAAATCTCTATAAGTATAAATCCTCTTGTAGGAAAATGAGTTGTAAAATCCTTATTGTATGTAAGGTGTACTTGTCATAACCCGTGCCCGCGGGCACGGTTCATTTAAGATTTACTCCGCGAAATCTTTGTTCCCCGAAAAAATTATTTTTACAACCAAAATTTAACAGAACAATAAATTAGCGTAAAAATATTTAGCGACACGGACACCTTCGGCGCGGAACAACAAACCTTAGGGTATTTTTACGCTAATTTGTTATTCCGCTAAATTGTTTTACGCTAAATTTTTTATTTTGTTTAATTTAATAGATAATGCTTCTCCATAATCTTTCCCAAGGCACTTTTAATTTCAAAGTTTAGGTTACCAAGGCACTCTTCCCCCCCCCAAATTTAATCTCCACAATATTTCCCAAGGCACTTCTAATTTCAAAGTTTAGGTCCCCAAGACACTTTCCCCCTCCAAATTTAATCTCCACAATCTTTTCCAAGAATCTTCTAATTTAAAAGTTTTGTTTCCCAAGACACTTTTCCACCAAAATTTAAGTTTTCCAATCTCAACCTTTCATTTTCCAAGATCAAATCTCAGCCACTCTTTATCTTGTTCTAGTCAGCCTTAGAATTCAAAAAACGTTGTCAAATGTATAATAGATTGTAAATCCTCTTGTAAGGATGTGGTTGTAAAAATTCTCAAGATTGCTGAGGTGATTCTATCATAAATGTAGGACATGGGTCTGACTGAACCAGTGTAATTTTCTCGTGTTTGCATTTGTGATTTTTGTGCATTGTCTCTTGAGTGCATGCTTTATATTTCACTGATAAACTTTATTATTGCAAATGAGTTTATTGATTAAGATTAAATTAACTCTAATTGTAGGGAGAATTTTTTAGAGGATCATTTTATTTCATAAATATTATTCATCTCCCAGTGTTTTTCCTTGTCATCTCGGGATCTAACACTTGGTATCAGAGCGAGGTTGAAAGATGGCGCTAACAAAAAGGCGATCTCCACCACTGTTCGATGGCTCAAATTACATACATTGGAAAAAGAAGATGACGGCTTATATTCAATCCATTGACATCAACCTCTAGAAATTCGTGGAGAAGCCCTATCGCGCACCTACCACTCCCACTGCACAATGGGCCAAAAAAGGAATTGGACAACAAAGATGCCAAGGTAATGGGCATTATACAATGCTTTTTAAATGACAATTTTTAAATCTTGTGTCAGGGGATACAACGGCAAATCAATTTTGACACATGGTAAACGAGTAAGAGGAATCTGTGTTTAAAGGTTTATCTTTTAAAGAAGGAAGCGATGGTTCATAAATGTGCTACAAGGCACAAACAATTGATGAGGTAAACTCTATCTCTAATGATAAGGATGATAATGATAATGATTTAGTTATTGAATACATTAAGCACTATAAATCTTTGCATAATAAATATAAATCATTGAAGCATGAGCATAATACATTGTTGCATAATCATGAATATTTAAATATTAAGCATGATACTTCTCTTGTTAACTAGAATGATGCTAAATTGATTATTGAAAAATTAAGAGTTGAAAATGACAATTTAGTTATAAACAATTCTTTGCTCGTGGATGAATGTAATAATATTGATGTTAAAATTGATATGCTTTTTACTGATATAACTTTAAGCAAACAAAAACATAAAGAAGTTATTTGTATGTTTAATAACTTTGAGAGCAAAAAGAACATTGATACAATTTCTTCATATAGACATGATTCTATGCCTAAATTTGATGTTAAAAGTAAAAATAATCATGTTAAAAATATTTTGCATGCTAAAAGGAAAAACTATGTGTTCATGTATAACAAATTTGCATGCAATAAGATTGTAAGATCCAATATTCATATTGTACTAATCAAAAATTGGATTCTACTAATCATGTCATTATGCATCCATATGTTAAAAAGAAATTTATGCCTATGCATAATTTGCATGATAATAGAATTGGTTCCAAAGAATTTAGACTTAATCAAGAAATGTAAATATAAATAACTTTATGCCTAATATGCATGATTCTAGAAATTATTTGTATGTGCATACTAAGAAAACAAATCCTGATTAGATTTGGGTTCCTGTTGGATGATTATCTTTGAGCCCATGATATTAAGGTATCATTATGCTTAATGTCTACCTTGTTGATACACAGGTTCAATAGAATTAGGTTTAATTTGAATTAGATTGGGTAACCCCTTTGACTAACCCCATGGACCCAAAAGACATAGGATACCAAGATTTCGTGTTTATTTTCATGTATCTCTTGATACTAACCCCATACACCACTTAAAGGAAATGCATGATTTCGGGGGAATGTTTAAAATGATGATTAACTATGTATATGGAACTCAAAAAAGTCTTTCGAAGAATGTTTGTAAGTTTATAATTAGTATTATTTTACATTTGGTATCATATTTTGCATAGGATATTGAGTCACATACACTTTAAAAATACTTTGTTGACTCGTACCATTTTGCTTACATTGAGGGGGTGAGAGCTATGTAATGGGGATGGCTACTTTATGAGATAGATTAAAGGGGAGAACATTTCATTCATAACCTTTTTAATGTTGACAAAAGGGAGAGAAAGATTAGCTATTATGCATAATAATCTAATTTGCAACACTGTTATTTTGCTAACATGATGCGTAACAGAAAGAGTAAGTATTTATCATATTATTCATATTATTATGCATCCATGTTTGTCATCATCAAAAAGAAAGAGAATGTTAGGATATTGTTTCACTCCATATAGTTTTGATGATGAACAAACATGGCATCTAATAAGCTATGAGTGCATGTACACGAGCTTCAAGCAAATTAAGAAGCACTCAAAGCACAAGTGAGTTCAACAAAGCACAAGGTGCAAAGGAAGCTAGACAAGATGTTCATAATGTCAAAGATATATCAAAGGACTTAATGTAATATTATTTTTGATGTAATTTTCATTTTCCTTGTTTTGGTATGTTAAAACCTTGGTTGAAGCTCTCGCACACTTAGGAATAGATATAAAATGTTTTAAAATTATTTTCAAATATTTTCTACGTGTGTATAGGTCAAAACCCACTTTTATAGGCCAACTAGTCGACCAGTTTGACACCGCAATCGACTAGGTCTGATACAGAATTCTTAGGCTAGCAAACATGTCAAACTAGACGACCAATGTAGATGGACTAGTCGACTAATCATTGTAATATAGTCAACTAGTTCATACACTATAGTTGACCAGTTTATAAAGAGCAAAATCTGCTTATGACATGTTTAGACTAGTCGATCAAAGTATACATACTAGTCGAATAGTCAGGGACTAGTCGACCAGTGAGTGTACTGTGGTCGACTAGTAACTAGTCGTTGGCCTATAACGGCCAAATTTTTACTAGCCGTTTTGATCATTTGAGGGGTAGTTTGGTCAACTCTTTAGACCCAAATCTTTTCCTATATAATGAGGGTTGTTCAAATTTTAAGATATAAATTTAATGATCAGATTCTAAAAAGAAAAATAGCTTTTGAGCTCAAAAATTTCAAAAAAAACAATCTTCTGTTTGGCCAAAGTCTTCCAGCTTTCAATCTTTTATTTGGCCTGCATACACTTGATTTTCCAAGCGCTTCATTTTCATCCTTTGAAGATCGTGTCTTCTCCTATAGCTATTAGCTACACTACTACACAAGAGCTTCAAGTCAAAAACTATAGGTATTTGTATCAAATCTTTGTAAGTATAAATCCTCGTGTATGTAGGTGAGTTGTAAAATCCGTGTTGTAGGCAATGTCGGTTGCAAATCCTCTTGTATGTACGTGGTTATAAAAATCCTTAGGGTTGCTAAGGTGGTTCAATCATAGTGATAGCGGATGTTGGATGTAGGTTAGTGGTCTGACTGAAACAGGATAATTTCGGTGTTTGTGTTTGTGATTTATGTGTCTTGTCTCTTCCATGATTTATATTCCGATGCTATACTTTAATATTTCAAGTGAGTTTGTTGATTAAGATTAATATAAGTAACTCTAATTATAATCTTAGAAAGAACTTTCTAAAGAATCATTTTATTTCATAAACATTATTCATCCACCTCTAGTGTTTATCCTTGTCGTCTCAGGATCCAACAATATGTACATGCTTTCATTCCACATACCTGGAATGATCCGCATTTTTTGTAACTTTGGATTAGTTCATGTCAAGTTTAGAATTTGCAGTCTAACACATATCTAAAATTCAAATGCAGTATGAGTGCGAGTGAATACATGTATGCATTTTGTGTACGAAGTACCTGAATGCTGCAATCACGCTCCCCAAAATGAACAACATTTCCATACTTATCTGCAAGAACCTGCAATCCAAGCAAAAAACCACATTAAGAGCTGCAAGTGGGGGGGGGTGTGTGTGTGTATAAATATTAATAAACTAAGTTCCCAATAATGTAGCATATAGACAGTTAGACATGAATCCAGATTTGCATTATCATGCGCCAACCATTTATTTATGAGTAGCAGATTGCCTTTAACCGGTATACAGAGTACCTGAGGTTGGGTTATGACTCCATCCAAGAAGTTTAGATTATGAATCTTCTATGGGGATCATTCACATAGAACTTTATTGGAGTGTCACCGTACCATATCTTAGGAAACCTCCACCCTTGCCCCCCCCCCAAAAAAAAAAATAATAATAATAATAATAATAATAATAATAATAACAACAACAACAACAACAACCCACCCACCCACCCACCCACCCACCCAAACGCTAAAAAACTGCTAACCTGCCAAGAGATGACCAAAAATCAAAGCTTCATCTCCCTCCCTCCCTCCCTCCGACACAATCATGTTGGTTACGTCTTAGGAAACAACAAACCCATACTACATATAGATAAACAAATCTGGTCCATGCCTAGTACCTTCTAATATAATAGACCGGGTTACCTACAAATAAATAATTGTATGTAGACCAAATGTTAGTTACTCAAGTTTCTCGTCAAGAAAGCATGGAAAATGACTATCATCTGGCTTATTAAGAGATCAAAAGCTTTTGAAATCATAAATTTTGTTGATGTCATATGCATCAAATTCAATTATTCACAGTGAGCTTAAGATAAAGGGACAAAACACAGAAGTACACTACAGTGTTCCACTTTGAATATGTAGTTAACTACACACTCATGTATCGTACCTGAAATTCAATGTGCCTTGGATTCTGGATGTACTTTTCCAAATAAACGCCATCATTTCCAAATGCAGCTGCTGCCTCACTTTTGGCTTGCTGCAACATTTAGTTGACTTAGGTTAAAGCATAGTGGCAGGGAAAAATAAAATGAAAAAAGTTTACAAATTATTTGAAATGGAACAGAAAATTGATGCTTATCATATTAAAGGTTGCGACGTGTGAAATTGCATTCGTGTACTACTTATAAAGATAGTAACTAATTCACCACAGATTTGAACTAATGATTGTTTCTGCAAAGAGAAGGATTTCTTGGTTACCAGCTCAAACAGGAAAATGCAAGGAAAAGCCAGTCGCTTGATTTACAGCCTACAATTACATGGAGGAAGCATGGAGAGAGACATAGTCTGAGAATTCTAAGATAGTAATGCCAGCGAGATATAA
This sequence comes from Scilla litardierei, assembly GCA_030789695.1. Taxonomy (NCBI): domain Eukaryota; kingdom Viridiplantae; phylum Streptophyta; class Magnoliopsida; order Asparagales; family Asparagaceae; genus Scilla; species Scilla litardierei. Next base: position 207,563,420 of record CM061136.1, read on the forward strand.
ACATTCGATCCAACCAATGGAAAAGCTAATGTTGACTATTCTATCATCAGTGTGACATTATAAGACCAAAGTATGATCCATATTACAGCTCCGTCTGAATAGTTCTCCAGAAAAGGATGTCCCAATGCCTAATCATTTGAATTTTTCACATTTCATATACAAAAAATTGCCAGGGACAAAGCAAACAACTTGATGATAGTGCCGTTCAATGATTAATGCAGTAGAGAACGTAGTCCAATGAAATGAGATATTTGATGTGAATTATAAGTAACTGCATATTACATTAGCATTTAGAAATAATTCAGATACAAGCTAAAATCAAACAATCCAAGATCACAAACCTACAAAAAAGGGAAGAATTTAGCATACAACATACCTGCAGCAACTTTACAAACTCCTCTGGTTCCTTGGCAAGCCTCATTCCACGTCCTCCACCTCCGGCAGTTGCCTTTATATAGAAAATGATAAAGAAATGAATATTATCATGTACTTGCCTTGTTCCAAAGGGAAACTTAAGTCAAGATAGGAAATGTTTAGACAGTAAGTAGGCATGTATAGTCATGTGGAAGAATAACCCCACGGATTACAGAGAAAGTCTAGCCACAAAGAATGACTGACACTAAGAGAATCAAAATCTAGATATTACAGAAGAAGCTAAGGCAGAAACAAACTGGCAAAGGTCACGTAGTACACAGTTCAAAATCGTTGGTAAACTGATGACATCATCTTCATCTTTCTAACATAGTCTGAGCTTTTGTGACTGACTGCATGAAGCATGTACTGAAATCGGAACTCGGAAGTCCTAATCCCCCTTCAAGGCGAATTAAAAATATAATCATAGGCTGATTATAAACTTCCAGTTTTTATTAATTTTCCAAGAAAAAACCCCACTATTATTCTATTTAAACTATAGTTTTAACAGTTAATTATAGAAAATCTTGATTCCTTACCATGTTAAATTTTCTGTAGCCTGTAATTTTACATCTTTTTTCTTTGAGAATAAAATCCTACAAATTGGTTTCTGTTGATATCATGGCTAGAGGTAGAAACAATATACCTTGATCATCACAGGATAACCAATTTCGTTGGCAAGCCTGATAGCCTCTTCTGTGCTCTGATAATATCCAATCATAATGAAGAGGAGGAATTAATAACTAGATGTTTGAGTTTTTACAAATCCTGATATTGACTATAAAAACATATTACGATTACGATATGTAGTACCTGTAATAGTCCATCACTTCCAGGTACGGTTGGAACACCTGCTTTCTTCATTGTTTCCCTTGCAGTAGATTTATCGCCCATGACTCTAATGCTGTCTGGCTAGAAAATTGCACATTTTCAAACAGTTAGATCAAAGGCATTTAAATCAATGGGAACGAAAAGGTTTGGTTACCATTAGAAGACGGAATAAGACACATCAATATGCATATACCATTTTTAAAGACTGGCAATAAATGAAAAGGAGCAATTGGCATAGCTTGATATTTGTAAACCGTGAGCAATGCATGCTCCCAGTAGGTAACTGGTCTCTGGGATGGACAGAGGAAAGAGGTGGTAAAATTGCCTATACAATGCACGATTTGATTTCTTAAATAGAAAAAAAGAAATAGATTTAATCTAGGTAAATGTCCATGTATGAGAACCATTAGTCATGACAGCACCCAAAGTTAACGCTATTACATACAATATACACCCTCTTGAACTTGTAAACAACTATAAGAATATTCTTTACCCAGTTCAAATGCATCATCCTCAATATCACGTGGTTGTAAACACATATGGCCACCAAAAATGTATTTTCTTTCATCAAGTGGAATGGGTAACAAAGCACTATTCAAATCAAGAAAGCCTCATTGGAGGATACGCATTCTTTTGAAACTCAAAAAATTTCAAGGATGGACCAGTAGCATACCGGCTAAACGGTCAGAAGTAGAACAGACAAGTATTGTCCGAGGACACACGACACTGTGAAAGGTTTCCTATCTCTTGCACACCAAGAATGGTTAAAACGTCAAAGGAAACTAGTATTACATGGATGCAATGCCTCTCCAATGACTTAAGCATAGAAATGGGAAAGCATATATGAATGTCAAAAATTTCGTAGAAACCAAAGATTATTGTGTGTTACCAACAAATCAACAGAAATAATTTATTAGACATAGCAGAAAAACCACGGAGTAACACAGAAATATTTCATTTAATCGGGTGATTAATATATCAGATCAATTTCTCTTCATTAAGAACATTTATTAAAAAGAAAGTCATATAGCCCGCCAGCTAACACTTTATTGAAGTATAAAATTCACAGAAATTAACTTTCACACTAGCAAGACTTACATTAGGTCCAATAAAATTGATGCCATGTTCTCTGCATATGTCTACAAAACCAGCATTCTCAGCAAGGAAACCATATCCAGGGTGCAACATGGTGCACCCACGGCTGACAGCTGCAGATAAGACATTTGGCACAAACAAGTACCTGCGGATAACGTAGGGCGGTAAAATGTCAATACAAGCTTAGATGAATTGTTCCAATTTCCAATATAGAAGCAAATCAGGCAAGAACAGATGGAGTAACCCCTATATTAGACTTGAACAAGTAAAGGAGAAAGTTGTGTCTTCTTACGACTGACTGCTTGGTGCTTCACCAATGCACACTGCCTCGTCTGCAAGCCTCACATGAAGAGCATCCTGATCTATTGTGGAGTACACTGCAACACATGGTATCCCCATCTCATGTGCAGTTCTAATCACCCGAACTGCAATCTCACCTCTATTTGCTATCAGAATCTTCTCATCCCGGCAAACTGCATTCAAAGCTCCGCCATGCTTCTTAGATATCCGGGCAGTACAGGCATCCCTTTGTTTCGCAAAGCTTAGCTTCTGAAATTTTGGAACATTTCCTACCATGAAGTTACATTGTGAGCTCCTGATTCCTCTGACTGGCCCAACGAACAGCCCCTTCAATAATAAAAGGAAAACAGCATGAATTTAGGAGAAAACTAACAGATTATAAATCAAGTTTTAGACATGAATCAAGCACATACATCATACTCTATGTGAAATATGAAACCAATAAGGGTTCATCATCTGAATCATTGCTGAATTATGCGATGAAGCAAAGTGCATCACAAATAAACAACAAACAGGAATCTGTAATTAAAAGAACCTGCTACAACCTTAATCAGTACTTCAGTGTCTAAATATATATAGCTCGCAATAATTGGTATATGAAAACAATATTGTCTTTCTCCTTCCATTTTCAACCAGATAGATAGAAATCATCTTAAAGCCGCACATACAGAAAACCAAATGGAACAGAAAGTCTTAATATACATAGTTTCCACCATAATGTTGAGCAATAATAGCTTAAAAACCCATAAAAAGTACCGAAAACCTCTACTTCTTAATTTAGTAAACTGGTAGATGATGCTTTGACTAGGGCCTACTTGCAGTGGGACCCGACTAAGCTAGACAGATGGGGCCCTTTATGAATCATCAACACTCCTCAAAGACCGCATGGCCTCTGCTCAAGGGGTCAGCCCGGCCTCTGCGAGGCTGGCTCCCTCAGCAGCACAAATCCACAAGGACGACTCCAGCAAGGCCGGCTCCCTCAACGGTACAGCTCCGTCAGGAAGACCCCACGAGATCATCCCATTAACGATGGTCCTCCATGAGGACAATCTTGGCACCCGAGGTCCGCCCCTCGACCTTTAGGCACGAGCGCCCTGACAGGGTTAGCCCGTGTGATCACAACGGCACGATCTTGGGCGAGTGGGCCGCATTATCTCCAGGCTGTTACCAACGGGTCCGTCCAAAATGTACTTAACAGCCAGCTTTACTGGCGTTATCAGAGGAGCATGAGACCCGCTTTTTCAAAGGAGACGCGTGTTTAGCTTTATCAAAGTAGTGGTTGCGACATGCACGACTCAGATCCCAATAAATCCTCTGACGGGTTTGTTACAAGTAGTGGGGATTCTCCTGACGTGGCGTAACCGTTATCCAATTCTATAAAACCAACGGATCATCACCTTCCTGAGGTACGTGCACACAGCCGCTAAAAACCTAGCCTCTGATAGGAACTCGAAGAAATCTGAAATTTATTGATAATAAATTGAAAATAATTGAGATAAATCGGTCACAATTAAAGGGGTAACCTTCCTCCTAAGATGTCGATTGAAGAGGACGTCCGCACTCTCCCGTAGTACGAAGAACTATCTCTCCGCTTTAGTAAAATAATCAAAATTCAATATGCTAGGGCTGGCCGGCCTCTCCTCCCTTATATAATATTCTAACTAATTGCACAATTACCCATAAACCCTCTAAATAATAAAATATGACAAAAAGGCAAAAGGCCTAAAAGTTTACGGATACGCCCATGGGTTAATTGTTGGTGGCCGGCCCACTCCTCCGATGCCTATGTTGATAGGTGATGGCCCATCACTACTCCCCCCCAAAAAAAAGAGGCACCTAGTCCTCAAGGTGTAAGTCAAAAAACTGCTATGCTATGACTCCCGCCAGCTCCCTTCCATCGCACCAACACCTCCTACTCTCCGGCAGCTCCCATGCGGATCCCTTTCAATTCCTCGGGCTCTAATATCACCTCCATGTCTTCTGTTCCCATATCAGGAAGTGAATGTGTTGGTGTATGATCACCAATCACCTGTCAAAGCTGATACACATGAAAAACAATGTGGATGACCGATCCTGGGAGTAACTTCAACCTAAACGCCAATAGTCCTACCTTGGCCTCCACCTCATAAGGTACAAACTATCGCGGAGATAGCTTCTCGTTCCTCCTGTGGGCTAAGGAAGGAACATAACCTCCAAGACTATAAACAGAATAGAACCATATCGAGGTCCTAATTGTACAGCTTTTGTATGATATCCTTCCAAGGTGGATTCACGTAGAACATCGCGCCACCATACGAACATGGTATATGAGAAATATTAAGCCCAAACTGAGAAGTGTTGCACCCCCTTGAAATGGGTGCTATCGCCCACGGCAAATTGGATGTCCATGTGGTGTGAATCCGCCCGACCCTTCATGATCTGCTGAGCCCTAGCCAGATGATGCTTCAGGTCCTCCAACACTCTATCCCTCTCAGTGAAGTACTACTCTACCTCCGACAAAGGTGTAGTATACTGGTCGTAATGCAACATTGTGGCGGGTTCCGTTTGTACAAGATCTTAAAGGGCGTGGTTTACGTTGCTGTGTGGAATGAAGTATTGTACCAGTACTCTATCCAGGCTAGCCACCGTACCCATAACCTCAGTGTCTTAAAAATAAAATAGCACACATAAATCACAATGCTTCTATTGACCACCTCTATCCGGACACCATCTGCGGATAATACATCGTGCTCCGCTTCAATACTATGCCCTGCAGGCTGCAGCCTAAAGAGCCTGCAAGAATTTGCTCAAGAATACTGTGTTCCTATCAGAGACAATGGACTTTGGCGGTCCATGCAATCAAATGATCTCCCTCAAAAAAACCTCTACTATTGACACTGCATTGTAAGGATGTAGTAATGGTATAAAATGTGCATACTTGCTGAGGCGGTCTACCACAACAAGTATAACTGTGAATCCCCCAGACTTGGGCAACCCGTCGATAAAATCCATAGAGAGCTCCTCACAGATCCGCTCTGGCAGGATAGCGACCGCAATAATCCTCCCGGAGCTATCGCCGTGTACTTGTGACGTTGGCACACGTCACACTTCGCCACCATCTCAGAGACATCCTTCTTCATCCCCTTCCAATACACATCCCTCGTCAGGCGCCTATATGTCTTGAGGACCGCTGAATGGCCTCCCACCGCACTGCTGTGAAACTCCTGCAAAATCACATGGATGTGTGTAGATGTGTGCGGTATCACCAGTCGTCCCTGATGTAAAAGTCGAACATCCTGCAAAGAATAACCTGGGGTGATCCAATGACCCCTGTAAGAGAGCTGCACGTATTTCCGCTAGCTCCTGATCCTCCTCCACTTCTCGAAGAAGTGGCTCCCAGTCTTGCAGTAGAGGAACCGACAAGGCTGCCAAGCGTATGTCCTCATCGCGTCTCAATAATGCATCTGCGGCCTTGTTCTCTAACCCAGTGCGGTACTGTATCTCAAACTGGTACCCCATCAATTTCCTCATCCATTGCTGGTGCTCCTCCGCCACCATGTGTTGTTCTAATAAATACTTAAGGTTCCTCTGGTCTGTACGCACCACAAAACTCCGCCCCCCAACAGGTAAGGCCACCACTTCTGAACCGCTAAAACAATAGCCATCAGCTCTCTCATAGACGGGCTTCAACCTCGCCATCGTCGTTAGGACCTGACTGAAATAAGTAATTGGCATCTGGTCCTGCATCAGCACTGCTCCCAGCCCGTACCCCGAAGTATCTGACTACACAATGAAAAATCTGGTAGAGCCAGTACTGGTACTGTATTCATGTCCTTCTTCAAGGCCTCAAATGCGTGTGTCGCCTCGTCACTCCAATGAAATCTGTCCTTGAGCAGCTTTGTGAGTGGCCAGGCAATAGTACCATATGCATGCGCAACCCTCCTGTAGTATCCTGTCAGTCCCAGGAATCCCCTTAGTCCCCGTAGAGTAGTAGGGCGCGGCCAGTCCAACATAGCTGATATCTTCGATCTGTCTACTGCCACCCCCTCTGAAGATACCAAATGTCCTAGCTAATCCACATGTGGCTGTCCAAATAAGCACTTCTTCGTGTTGGCATACAACTGGTGGTACTGGAGCTCCTGAAAGATTATCTGTATGTGGTCCAAGTGCTCCTCCAGAGATCGGCTGTAAACAAGGATATCATTGAAGAAAATCAATACAAATCGCCTGAGGTAGGGGCGAAATACCTTATTCATCAGACTGGAAGGTAGCTGGGGCATTTGTCAAGCCAAATGGCATGACCAGAAACTCATAGTGGCCCTCATGAGTCCTAAATGCTATCTTGGACACATCCTCCACCCTCATCCTAATTTGATGATAGCCTTACTTCATATCAATCTTCGTGAAGATAGTGGTGTCGTGTAACTCATCAAGTAACTCGTCAATGACCAGGATGTGAAACTTGTCTGATACAGTCTCCTTATTTAACGTCCTATAGTCCACGCAGAACCGCTAACTCTCATCATTCTTCTTTACCAGCATCACGGGGCTAGAAAAAGAACTAACGCTCGGCTGAATCACCCTTGCACGCACCATCTCTGCAGCCATTTTCTCTATCTCATCCTTCTGAGCCTGCGGGTATCGATAAGGCCTCACGCAGATGGGGGATACGCCCTCCAGTAGTACTATCACGTGATCGTGGTCCCTGTGAGGTGGGAGACCCTGAGGCTCTCGAAAAATCTCCTCGTACTACCCCAATAACTGTTGAACTTCCTCTGGAATGGTCGGTCCAATCTCCGCCTCAGTCCCCTCCTCTCATGCGAGACCTGCAGCTTCACCAAAAAAAACCACACCTTGGTCTGGATGGTCCTAGCGATGGTCTTCAACGAGACCCTGGTCCTGCATAGGCTGGGGCCCCCTGCAAAACTACTGACCTGACATAATATTAATAGCAGTATGTTTCTAGTACTAACCAAGAGATAAATAGTGTTGTGACTTATAAAAGGAGAGCACGATGTGCAACGTGAAATACACCTTGGACCGCGGGATGCTACCGCAGGCCGAGTATAAGGGTCAACTGTACCAAGCACTCAGGATCCATAAAAGGACATCCTCCCAGATATGGGCCATAAGCATGGCTTCAATCGCTCTCGCACCCTCTCAATTATAAGCTTCCCCAAACCCGTGATATCAGTGTAGTTGTTCTAGTTCTAGGGTGTCAAGTATCATATTCATGACTCTAATCCCTAAATTACATAATTAGATAGTTATGCAAACTATGTTCAGGATTCTCATGTCTTGTGCAAGAAACAGGTGTACCAAATATCATTGTATAATCACATCACATAACCGCTAAACATATAATTTAGTGGGATTAACAGTTAGATGCGCGTGTCCAATTAACATTCAAGAATAGTTTTCCATTTAGCAAAAAAGTTCAACAATTGCCCGAAGCACTTTAAAAACACATGATTAAAAAGACAAACAATATAAATGTCGGAAGTAAAAGGAAAAGATGAAAATCTACAAAAAGTAATGGAAAAGATAAAGAAAAATTATGAATGAATCAGATTCATGTTGGCGCATTTATTTGTCGTGGTCTACCTGCCTAGAGTGGTTGCTCGGACCAAGATTTGCATAAAAGAGGAATACCAATTTAGGCCGAAATCATCGTAGTAAAGGCATGCAGCTTTCCAGCTATGCAACTGAACGAGCACGTCAATGAAAAAAGCAACAAAACGGGGCCGAAACAGTCAATCAAACTGAGCATAATTGAGCAAGGCAAGCACACGGGTCACAACTCGGCAAGCAAACAGATCCTAAATAGCATGCAAACAAGTCTTAATTTCAGCATGTAGACAGGCCACAGAACAGCAAGTAAAAAGGTCACAGAATAGCAAGCGGGCAGTAATGGTGAGCACAGAAATCATGCAGCGAAAATCACACATAAAGGCTCGACAACCCACGACAACTACCGCCGACAAGGGGAAAACCCAACAACCATCTAACCGACTACCCACGACCAAACCTTCCATCTCGGTGGCCAACCACAAACAACCAACAGAAAATTTAAATCGAAAATAACGATCAGTGGTAAAACATTGTACCCCTAGGGTGCCAAAATAAATTCATTGGAGGTGTAATCCTCGCTAAATTGCATGAATCGTCATCTCGGAAAATAAATAATTAAAAGCTTAATAGGGATCGAATCTACCTGAAACGAATTTTGCGAAATGAAAATAAGAGATCCAAAGTCAACAGATGTAAATCCGAAAGCCCCAGAGCAATCCGAAAGCCCTAGGAGCAAAACCCAAACTCTTTTTATCTCCCCAACCCCAACGCACACAAACCCAACCCTCGTTTCTTTTTTCTTATCGACCCAAGCCATATAAATATATCATGTTTATACTATATTGACTTCACTGGTAACTGCAAGACCTGTAAAATTATTGTGAGTGTGATGGCACTCGTGTCTGGGGCGTTACAAGAATATAGCAACTGCAAGATCAGCCTTTGAGGTACCCTTAACTCTGCCTCAAGATCCCCGCTATGTTCCCAGCTTACCGAAACAAGGTTGGTCGGGGACTTCATCCTAGGAGGAATGGGGGATATGGATTCTTTCTCTCTCCCATAGGACGAGAGACGTTTTGCTCATAGACTACATGGTATGCCCTCTCCTTCCAAGCATGGTTCAGATTGGAACTTCCTATTCCTACAAAAGATGAACAAAGGGATGTTAGCAACTTAGAGAGAAATTCGAATTGCCGACCTCTGAGCAGGTACTTGCCAGCAACAGGAGCCTCGTCGAGCTCCTTGTCCTATTCAACAAGCATGGCTTGCAGTGTGTGGATTGCATGATCCGACAAAAACACGTCATGGAACCTGTCGACGACAGGTTAAGCAACCATCCACGCCCACCAGTTCAGCTAGTTCTTTATGGCCATCCTCAGAACGATATCAGTCTTCCAAGGAAACCCAAACGACGTGGCACCCACTCGTCAGCAGCAATGTGACAATCCTCGAAGCTCTCCTAGCTCCCGACGACCCAGAACCATTTTTTTCCCGTGTTTATTTGACGAGTGCTTCTCTTCAAAGATCCTCAAAACCCCAGAACAACTGCTGAGGTAATAGTAGGAGTCCGAAGTCTTCTTCAACTGAGTCACGACATGCACCCGCTCAGCGAATAGTCATCCCTTTTCATGTAAGGCAAACATTGTAACCAAAGCGATCAGAGTTTCATAAACTGTTCGACGCCAACTGACACGACACCAGATTGAAAAGATAAAAGAACCCCCAAACAAGACGATTGCATGGGATGTAAAGCCATGCCTCCAGGTATGCAACACTCAGCGCTGTGGCCCCTGAGTATGGAGGTTGGTATCCCCTCCAGCTCATGGGGAAGCTTCAGACCCATCGATGGCGGGATTACATATTTCCATAAGATTTGTCGCATGTCTGCCTCACGCGTCTTGGGTGTGAACTCGTGTGATTCAAGGCATGGCGACCCATTGCTCGACTATATTTCCCCTAGCTACGAAGGTCGGCAATCCTGGCGGCATCAATGACGTCTAGGTCTGGGTGCAACATAATCTTTAGTAAGAAAAGCAAGAGCATGGAGAAATAAAGTGCCGAAGAGGAGATCACCTTCTCCGGCGAAAGTGATGAATTCAACGGAAACCTGAAAGCTTGAGAACGCGGCAGCAAAATAAGACAGATTTTCAAATACAAGTATGGTGACTGATGGTATCTCTCCCCCTTTTTTACCTGCTCAAGGCGAGAAAATAGACATGATTGGATCACGACCATCTGATCTCCTCGGGCAGAAACGCATTGCAACCGTTCAAATCCCATGATCGCCACAATGCCTGTGTGTCATAAATGCCCACAAACCAGGCCCCAACACGTTAGTAGAGGCGTGTCTTCGAGAAGCGACTCTGTCTCTTTGGGTCCCAAGAGGGGGTACGATTGCATCGGCCCTGTCTTTTCAGACCTTAACTGGTGGCGGCATACGTCAACGAGGCATGATTTGGGCACCATCCCTAGGCGACTTTCCCTCGACTTGACTGCAACATTTTCGAAGTGAATTGGTCAAATCATACGAGTAGTTTAATTGAGGTCTCGTGATTCTTCGGCTTCTCTCCAATTCGGCTTCTCTCATCTTCATGCCCGATCTCGGGAGGCAGCTCAAGCCAGTAGTGTCAAGTCAAAAGACAAGGATGCCATTGTAGATGATGTTTTGACTGGGGCCTACCCACAGTAGGACCTTGCTAAGCTGGGCAGACAGGACCATTTGCGAATCAACATTCTTCGAAGACCGCATGGCCTCGGCTCAAGAGGTGAGGGCTTCCTCAGCAGCACGACTACACAGGGACGACCCCTGCGAGGCCGGCTCTTTCAGCAGCATTGCTCTACATAGACGACCCCGAGAGGACGGCTCCCTAAACAACATGGGGATGATCCTCACGATGCCGGCTCCCTCAGCAGTATAGCTCCATTAGGAAGACCCTCATAAGATTGTCCCCTCAACGGTAGCCCTTCATGAGGACAACCTTGGCACCCGAGATCAGCTCCTCTTCATCAGACACCTACAGGGACGGCCTCGACACCCAAGGTCAGCACCTCGACCTTTAGGCCCAAGCACTCGCCCACTTGGCAGAGTAAGCCTGCGCGACCACAGCGATATGATCTCAGTTAGATGGGCCGCATTCTCTAAGCCATTACCAACAGATCTGTCCAAAACGTACGTAACGGCCAGCTTTATCAGATGCATGTGCGGCCAGCTTTTTCAAAAAGGACGTGTGTTCAGCTTCATCAAGGGAGTGGTTGATGCAAGCACGACTCGGGTGCCGATAATTCCTTTGACAAGTTTGTTACAACAAGTAGTGGGGAATCTCCTGACGTGGCGCAACCGTCCTCCAATCCTATAAAACTAACGGAGCATCTCCTTCCTAAGGTACGCCCACACCGCTGCTAAAAACCATAACATCCTTACTCCTGCTTGGAACTGGCTTAAGTGTCGGAGGTGAATCGAATGACATTCCTCCGATCCGTCCTTTTCTCTATTCAAGGTAGGTGGCAAAAGAGCATCTTCCTCGGCCTGGTGAAACCGTGTCTGGGCTCTCTGTTGCATAAATTCTCACCCCGACAGTCGGATACCGGCTCCTCGAGACTCTAGGCATCAACAAACCCATCAAAGGAACATCACAATTGTAATAGATATCGAAATTTAAAAACAATTCCTTATTTAGCAGCAAAATTACACAATTGGCATCTTGTGTCGCTGATTAGCAACTGAATATTATGTCAGTCCAAATTACACTATATCTAAATTACACATCAACCTTCAAGCTCAACTCAAAAATGCCACAAAAGAAAACACCTAGAGCAAAATAATAAACAGACCCATGTGAGAGAACCCGATTAGAAAAACACCCAAAACATATAAACATCAAATTGTAAAGCATATGGGGTAGTGATCTTACGGGAACGGAGCTCACAGATTTGCACACAATCATAGAGTCCATTCTCGAATTAAAACACCTGCAAAACCCGACAATTATTAGAACGACGTAAGCAGTACCCACTTCGATTAAGACACAAAAAAACTAGTTTTTCGAAAAAGATGCAATTTTGATGCTCGAATTCGCGGATCTGAGGCGAGAGCTAACCTCAAAAAAGATGGCATAAAACCCAAGATTTGGCAATGTGAGGGATAGCAGAGATAGATGGGATAGGTTTAAATTAAATTTGAGAGAGAAAGCGAAGCGAATGAGGTTGAGAAATGCGAGAGAGATCGATGAGATCGAGGATACGTCGACGTTGAAAGCTCCGCAGCTGATGAAGTTTATGTTTTCGTCTGCTGGAATATATTTTTAAACCCCTTGCCTTTTCGCTTATTTGTGTTAGTGCCTGTTGTTTTGGTGGGATGTTGGCAAGAATGGGGGTGGGGGGGGGGGGGGGGGGGGGGGGTTTGGGGGTTCTACCCCCTCATCTTTCACGTTGATATGTTCTTTTCGTTTAAATTTTCTCATGAAAAGTTATCCCTGAACATTGCACATCAAAGTTGGGTTTATTATTAGTTTATTGGGGTTTTCACAAAAAAAACCCTAACGTTTGGGGTATCTTTCAAATTAATACCCTGAATTTTTAAGTCGTACACAGCAATACCTTTTTGCGTGTTTTAGCTAACGGACAACAACGTCGTTAAATTATACTCGTTTTGCCCCTAATCGAAGCTCACACAAAAATACCTTAACGTTTGGAGTATCTTTCAAATTAATACCCTAACGTTTGGGGTATCTTTCAAGTTAATACCCTAACGTTTGGGGTATCTTTCAAGTTAATACCCTAACGTTTGGGGTATCTTTCAAGTTAATACCTGCTCGGGCCCATGTTTAGCTGTGAGCCCATGTTGCAGCATCTTGAATAGATGATCATCGTAGATGGCTCGACTCCAATTCTTGACTTGAGACGGCATAATGATTTGAAGGAAATCCAAGGGAGGATGCTATATATTATGACCTCCGTCAGCAAGCAGCGCGCCGTTTGCTCACGACACCGATGCTGTATTGCTGCCTTCGTAAGCTTGTTCACTGGCTTCAGCTTCTCCTTCCAAGGCTTCCACCAAGAAATAGAAGATCATCCCTATCATCAATTCTCGTATGACCAATTCTTTCTCCTCAATTTCAATCAAATAACTAACTCGTTTGTGACCCTAGCAATCGCTATTTCATGCCTTCTTCTCTTCTGCCGTTTCATCCTCTTCCTCCAACACTGCCACCATCGACCATTCCGTTCTATAACGAACATTTGTGCATTAAGAGGGCTTCTTCTGCACTACAGTTTGATTACCATGATGATCCATTAGGGTTGGCTTTGGCTTGTGTAACTAGTTCAATATTCATTTCTGCTCTCACACAGAAAAAGAAAAAAGAATAATAGCAAGCAAAACATTTTCGCTACATACAAGAAACAATAAAGGAACACACAAAATTAAGCCAGCAAGACAATGAAAGCAAGCAGAAATGAAGATTGAAATGGAAAACAAATAACAACTTACTGCATATATCAACTACATGAATGTTTCATTAGCATCAGATGCCGAGTAGCATCACAGACCACACCATCTAGAAAAACATTAAGCTATTTCAATTTGAGAATTAGAGATATCATGAATTACATTACAAGGGTAAAATATATGTCAAAACATGAACGCTACAACTGGATGAGATTCTTGAGGCAATAAGTACAGACGATAAACTAACCAACGAAAATGGACACGAAGGCAACCATAAAGATCAAGAAGTTTGAACCGCCAAAAAGAAGCCCTATGGAACAGACGACCCCAAAATACAACAAAGACCTTGCCGCTGCAGTATTGCTCACACAAGTACCTTTGAAGAACATGAAGACTACTAAATTCACCACATTCCATCTGGCATGCCCACCTTATCCCATTCTATTTAGGTTGTTTGCTATAAAAAAGTGGCAGTTGCACTTGAACAGACTGATGTTCTTGGTCTTCGTCATCTTGGCAAGCACTGCCGAGGTCTCCTTAAATGCATCTATGATGGCGTGAATGACATGTCGGTTAGGGAAAGAATCCCAGCAAACACAGAAGCTCTTATAGCAGCCGAAGCAGGAGCAGCCCAATTTAGGGGGTGGTTGTTCTTGTTCTTCTTGTTCTTCTGTTTTCCATGTCTTTCTTGTCGAAGCAGCAGCAGCCTACGAGATATGCAAGCACTTCCTGCTACTCGGCGAAGATGGCCGAGGCCGAGGCCATGAGAGTGGTCGGGTGGGTCGAGAGATGGGATGAGGGAGGTGGGGGAGGGGTGGGAAGAGGGGTGGACCCTCTTGGCCCCTTTGTTGGGGAGCAGAACTTCTTCATTTGAGAGAGACGATGCCCTCGACTATCCCCCACCGTTCATCCCCGGGATCCACATCCACGGCAATTCTTCTATCGTATGGAGCTCTGCGTCATTGGTCTTCATGGGCATGTCCAGGCTGGCATTGATTTCGTGACCCTTGGCCAGAGCTTTAACAGTGAGCCGATCACCATGAGCATCATCATCTCTGGAAAAGGAGAACGAGAAGGCGAGTCGAGCAACCACATCACAGCAGTAGCAGCAGCAGCAACAACAACAACAACAACAACAACAACATGGCTCCAGGGTGATTGTGGCTGATGGTTATGTAACTTGGAGCTGTGGTGTGGTGTTTGATAATGCCATGGATTAGTCAGGGAGCGGCGACAGTAGCAATCCATTGTCGTCGTCGTCCGATGATGTATTTGCTCTAGAAGAACTACTACCCAGCATTGATGACTTGCCTAGCTTGCTGCCGCTAGTACTACCACCACCATCAGATGTCGAGACGTGACCATCTTCTTCGGTTCCTTTAATGACTGAATCTGATCATGTTTAACAGTGGCCAGATTTTGATCAAGATTGGTCATTTGACCCGATCCTGGAGATAGAATTAGACAGCCTTTTTGCTTGAGGACCTCATCCAGTAAGATGTTCACGTCATGATGACATCTGGTGGGTGCTATCGATTTTGAATAGCCTTTCTCCGAGGGATATGTGGATGTCGATGTATTAATTTTGTTTCAATGCCATACAAATCCTCTTGTTTTCATCATGATTCATCAGAATTCTTTTCCATAAATCAAAGAAGAGTAGGATTAACCGCTATGCTGATGGTCATAAGAGGAAATTTTTCTATCGTTTTGGGTATTAAATTGAAATATAATGTAAACGTTAGGGTATTTTTTGTGATTTCCCCTATGAGGAATGAGGTGAGGGGCAAAATCGTCCAGATTTCAGTCTTTTCGACGGAAAATAGAAAAAAGGTATCAAGTTAAACCCGACATATAACGTTAGGGTTTAAATATGTACAACTTAAAAGTTCAGGGTATTAACTTGAAAGATAGCCCAAACGTTAGGGTATTTTTTTGTGAATACCCCTAGTTTATTTAAGCATTATAATTAAATCGTTTAGTTTAATAATTATTTTAATGCATAGTATAACTCGTGGGTCACACATCAAACTTTCTTCATCCAACTTTCCAACCAACTTTCAATCAAAAGAACACAAGAAAGTTGTGTGTGCCCCGCAAGAAATTCGCAACTACACTTTTCATCTAACTTTTCAACAAAGAAACACAATACACCACTTTTCTCTCTCCCAAGATTCCACACCCCTACAACTTTCCACAATCCCACATTCCACCAAAAGGGCATGCCCTTAGTATCACCCTTACTAATTTTTCATTTAAGGGTCTCTACCCGCTAACCCCACTAGCACGACCCTAACCCGAATATTTTCATCGGACAGTTTATCGGGTTTGAATATAACTATGCTTATATATATGGAAGTTACTTTGTGCACAAGCCGTATTGATCTGCACAAATACCTTTTAAACCTTTACTCCCGCGGACAATGTTTAAATTACATGTAGCTAAGTTTTTGCTCCCCACAACCAAGTATATTGAAAATGCACATAAGCCAAAACATGTTCGCATTCTTTCATCTTCTTCAAGAAATTTACTCTGTGCACCCAATGCAAGGGGGAGTGTCATGCCCTATTTTGCACTATATGGGTGTTCTACTGAATACGCGTGGTGTTTCTACCTACGATGCATGCGTGTGCATGAGATAAGCATAGATATTGGCGTATGTGACGTAATGCCAAGGAGATTAGGCCGTAATACGTGGCTAAGGGAAGAGAATGCGAGATGTGAAGGCGGAAGAAGTGCAAATGACGTCGTGGGTGTAAAACGACAGGAAGACGCGTGTGTGATGCATGTATGCACGCATGGATGTGCGAGGATGTGTGTAAGGGGAGCCATGTTAGTGTGAAAATGGGGTTAGTGGTCAATGGCAACCACCGTCATATTTTAGAAATGTCAGGGGCAAAACGGTCATTTGGGCTTAAATTGCTGTGCATACATACCCAGGTTGTGTGTGTGCAAAGTAATGGCAAACGTGTAAATACTTGGAACATGGGAGGGTATTTTGGTCATTTCCACATGGAATATTCCTTTGGAATATTCCAGTATTAGAAGAAAAGAAATGAATATGAAGGAGAATATTCCTTAGAATTTTCTCCTTCCTTCTTAACTCTTCTTTCTTTTCTTTTCTACACTAATCTCCATCCTTATCTCCTCTCCCTCTCTTCAATTTCGTGCTCCCCCTCTTCCCCTTTCTATGGTGACCAAAATCCAAAAAACAAAAAAAAACAAAAAGTAAAAGAAGAAGAAGAAGAAGAAGAAGAAGAAGAAGAAGAAGAAGAAGAAGAAGAAGAAGAGAAGAGAAATCAAGAATTGAGGTAGGATTCAACTTGGTTTTGGAAATTCAATTAGGGTTTATTTTTATTATGTTTTCACATCTTGTTTACTTAATTTGGATTGGGGAAAATCAAATTCATGTGCCATACTTTAGTTTCTTGCAAAATCCCCTTGAAATTATAATCAACATCACTTCATTTGAAAAGCTGAAATTTTGATGTGTGTTCATGCTTGGATTCTGTTTGCTGTGATTCGAATTGAGCTTCGAAAAAAATATGAACTCGTAGATCATGAAGTCCTACCCTAAAATCATATAAATATTGATATATGTTCAATTCTGAAATTGGGAGTAAAAATTCAAATTCTACAGCATGTCTGTTTGATTTCCAGTTTTGACACAGTTCAGTAGAAATAGCATAACTACCTGCACTCTCAATGAAATTTTGTGATCTTGGTCTTGTTGGAAACTTAAGAAATTTATCTAAAGGTTTATCAGAGTTTCTATATGTCGAAATTCTGGCTAGAACATGCTCAAAATTGGCTTTGAACACAGACCCAGAAATATGTCTAAAACAGATTTGACACCCTTCACGAAATAATTCACCATAAATCAAATACTTAATATTTTTGCATGAAAAGTTATCAGTGGATCCAAAACTATCATATCTACAAGTTTCATTCAGGAGGTTTTGCTAAATTATGTGTATAAATGGATGATATCAGCCACTTTTTATGACATCATGTGCAATTTCTGCTAGTTGAAGCTTTTGCTTGGTGATATGATTTGTGTAATATTGTCATTTATACCCCAATTGTTCATGATTATTGTTCTTGAATGTAAATTAGATTAATGATATGTCTTGTCAATTGATTTGCTAATGTTCTTATGGACGTGCACGTCACGCTCATCACGTGTTCGATGAAATGCCTCAATGATGGCAACTTTCAGTAATTTGAGAAACGTGTATGTGTTGGTGTTGGCCTTGAGCCACATTGATGATTGGTAAAGTTAGAGGCTCGAATGGCATGGATACATTGAAATTGTGATTGGATGATGTGTTGTAACAGTGGGCATGTCACATGAGTGCATGACCCTATATTTGATGATGGACAGTTGAAGTGACATGTGCACATCCATGCCATTGAGACCCCTAACGTGTTACTTATGATATTAACTTATAAAATTGAATAAATCTCAGTCCTCTCTAATGAGGGTGAGTTAGCAAAGCCCGGGTTTTAGGTGGGGTTTGAGTAAATTGTGGATATGAGGCCTGGGCTGTGAAGTTGGGAGATGATTATGTGATGTGTGGAGCTTACGCACTCGCCTTTACCGGGAGTGGAGGGAATATTTATACCCACTCGCCTTTACCGGGAGTGGAGGGGTCATACGGAGGTTGGGTTTATGTGGATAGCCTCACTCCTGCCAGGGACGGGGGAGGTGAGAGGCCCGGTGTTGTACAGTGCCCGTGTCAACTGCGCCGTGTGCTATATTAACCCTAGATTTGGGGTGAAGTCCAGGTCCTGGTATCACACAGTTTACCCAAGTTCCAATTAACTCAATTATGAAATACTAAAATGAGATTTGTGTGTTACTTCTACTGCTGGCAGCACTTCCCCTCCCCTTTGCCCGTAATTTGTGGCTTGGTGTCATGCTTCAGGCACTTGCACTTATCGTATTTGATATTGGTTGCTTGAGCCATCATGTTATTATTATTGGTGTTACTATTATTATTATTATTATTCGTGCTAACCCCTTTCTTGCAGTAGCTCGTCGCTGGACTGCAGGTATGATTCCCTTGTTTTAACTATTAAATTTCCATTATATCACTTAGTTACATGTTCTATTCCTCTGGCCTGCCTTGTAAATTGATAACCTTAAAATGGAGTTCCAAACCCAAGTTGGTTCCTAATGGGGCACACATTGATGTGCTCCTCCTTATTTTTCAGGTAGCAGGGTTAGCTTGGTTGGAAGTGATTTGGAGCCGAGTTCATGGATATCATTTGATGTTAGTTGTCTTGTGGTGTCATATGGTGGTATTGGGAGGTGGAGAATGATGGAGTAGGTGTAGTGGTGTACCTGGGCTATGTAAATTAATGGAAGTTGTATATATGACATGTTGTTACTGTATTAAGTTACCTCTGGTGTTGTTTTGATATTACTGTGAAGTTTCACTTGTACTATCCCAGCATGTACGCAGTGACCTGCTTGTTCAGTTTCTCCTTTTCCTTTCTTTTCCTCTCTCATCACCATCACTCTTCAGAATACTTGGAGAAAAAAATTTATTACATGCAGGTATTCTGGGGAACGGGGTGTGACAGTTTTTGGAGGCCCATGCAGGTCACCGCACTGCGATGTGCGTATGGATAGTACATGTAATACTTCAGTAGGTGATTCGGATAGATTAGCCCTAAGGTGGGTAGTGACTTGAGAGTCTGGAGTGATCCACCCCGGAACCTCTAGCTTTAGGGAGTTGGGGATGAACTTTTAGCAGTATAGTATACTATAGATGTATATTGTTGGTATACACGTGTATATGTAGTTGGGCGAACCCGTGGATATAAGTGCATTTGTTGTGCTTAGAGATTTGATATATATATATATATATATATTGCAGTATACTTGTAAATTTGAATGACATGAACGTTACATGTATCCTGGATGCTTGTATTGGTATATGGATACGCGTGGGTGTAAATACTAGGTGGTGAATACTTGAATGTATGTATACTACGTCTCTATAAAAGTATACGATACGGATATGTGAGGCTGATATGTGTTGTACTTGTGTGACTTTGAGGAATAGATGATAAGTATATGTTTATTATTGGTGGAAGTGTACTGATGGATACATATCAGCTAGCAAGGATATTATATGTTTATAGGGGCATGGGCGAGGGTGTGCATGTATGTGATGTGAGTACATGTATGCGGCTCACTATCTCCTAAATATAGTTGTGTTTCATGTGGGGAGTACACTAATGTGTGTACATCTACCCCTGTATGGATAAAATAGTGGGATATCCACATTGTCTCTGGACATATGTGGGTAAGTGCATGTGTGTGAATATATGTGAGCTTGTATGGGTAGGTGGTGTAGATATGGGTTGAAGCATTGGTGTATATATTGTCGCTCGTGTTGTATTGCTAGTGTGTGGATTCCTACTGCGTTAGATTTGAATAACTGAGAGTATATGTATGTGCTGCCTATGTGCATATAGGGATTGGTATATTGTTTTACTTTGGTATATGATCACGGGTTGTACTATTGCGTGAATACATGTGTTGTGCTATGGCCATATGTGGTGTATATGTAGCGAGATATAGATAGGTAAGGGATGTGTGGATAGTATGAGTAATGCTCCGGAGAGTTTAGAGTAGATGTATCTTAAGGTGGTTAGGAGTGCTTCAGACCCGTCCACCTAAGTTGAGGCCTTAGCTCTATACCGTGCCTATCATGGGATAGTAATATATGTATGACGTGTAATACATGTACGATGTGATGGATATAAGGGTTTGAGACCATAGAGTGCAGGTACACATAGGATGATTGTGGGTTTGCGCGGTTAAGTGGAGTTATGGTATATGTATACATGTGTGTATATGCTTACCCGTAGAATGGTGTCTATGGGACCATTTGGATGTATATATAGTGTACGTGCCTTCCGTATATGTTGGCATAAGGGGGACTGTGTATTGGTAAATGAGATACTTGTATGTATGCATGTGTGTTGTAGCAAGCGTGGTGTGATTGTGTAAATGTGTTGCTATTATTGAACATGTATTGATATCTGTCTTACGAGTGGTTATATGTGAATGTATGTGAATGATCTCTATTCTGATAGGTGGGTATCAGTATGTGAATGTGTACGTATATGGGATGTGACTATCTACTGAATGTGTAGGAATATTGAAATACACTTATTTGTGTATGTGCTGGTATGCTAGTAGAAATGTGGATATATTGGACGCCATGTATATAAGGGTATGAACAGCTACCGACTACCCGCTAGTGTGGTTTGAGTACCTTGACTGTATAAGAGTGCAATAGCAGGACATGTATGGCATGCGTGAATGGGCGTGTGCGCTCATACATGGTAAAGTGTGTGCGTGGTGTTTTGGTCCTAGTACACACACACACACACACACACACACACACACACACACACACACACACACACATGTATGTATGTACTTGCCAAAAAATGGTTGTGTACGTATCTACTATTAGAATAGTAATAATCTGGTGTGTATGAGCAAACGTGTATTTGGTTATGTGTAGGCCTAGAGTTATATATAGGGTGTTGATATGAATATATCTATGGGTATATAATGAGAGTGTATATAATTAGATGTGGAGTATCTATGTGAAGTATTGTTTGTTACTTATATGTGAATATGTATCATACTTGTATGAATGTGAAGTGTAGAGATGTGTTCATGCATGTGCACTGTGCAGTAGAGGCAATATATGATTGAGTGTATATTGGTTGAATAAATATATACTTATATGTATATATATATTCTTGTTTGTTTATCTGTGAATCTTTCCGGTGTGGTTGCATATCTATGTGTATCTGGGAGAAGCGTATCTCTGTGTGTATGCATGTATGTGTAGGTCTGTAACAGAGCGTGTGTGTATGTATATACATATGAAGTGGGCATGTGAATGTGATGAGTATGAAATATAGGTGTATATATATAGATATATGTATATTAGATGAATATACGTGAATGAAACTATTTGGTATGTAAGTATTGAGATGAGAGTGATTGTTTGCATATGTGTATATGTGTGTGGATGTATATGGATATTTATAATTATTTGACTATCATAGCAGTATGTGCGTAGGATGTGCAAAGGTAGTTATATATATATAGCATATGTCAGGGGATGTGTTATGTTTGTGCAGTCTCGTGTGTATTGTGTGTGGTATATGCAGTAGGTGCACTGATATGGATGTTATGTTATGTATATACTCATTATAGTTGTGATGGTGAAACTTATGTGACTTGATCATGCATGTATGTGCACGTGAATGTATGTATGGATGTGACTAACTATCGTGTGTATATAGGTATTTACGTGCCTATGAATGTGAGTAGGCCTAAGTGACTAACGTATTGAGAGTATAAGGAAACGGGGGGTACATACGGTGTGACACCGTGATGGTGACCTTGTTTATTAAGCAATGGTGTGTAGATTAACGTGTATTGTTGGACGTCTGTACAAGGATGTGGACGTATATGTATATATATAAAGAGATAGAATATAAATCGTTTATACTTGAATGTATTGTGATGTATCTGAAAGCGTGCCATGTATGAATACCTTACGTATCGTGATATATATATGGTGTGATGTCCTATGCATCTGGATTTGAGTAGTGATCTAAATACGTGTAATAATACGTATAGAGACTCAATTGTGGTATGTGATGTATATGTTAATGAGTGAATATGTGTACCTAGATGTTTATGTGAAGAACATATACGTATGTGTATGTAATGATACTTATAGTGCTATAGATGTGCTACTAGATGAATAATAGGATGTATCTGTGACTTGTGCACAATGCGAATGTGTATGATGATAGTGAAGTATATAGTGTATATAAGTATGGGGTAGATACGTATTCTTGTTTTTACTTCATGCGTTGTAAGACTATCATACCTGGATGACCTCGGTAAGGTTCACACCCTAGGAAGTCCGAGGACGGACTTTATTTTAAGGTGGGTAGGATGTCATGCCCTATTTTGCACTATACGGGTGTTCTACTGAATACGCGTGGTGTTTCTACCTACGATGCATGCGTGTGCATGAGATAAGCGTAGATATTGGCGTATGTGACGTAATGCCAAGGAGATTAGGCCGTAATACGTGGCTAAGGGAAGAGAATGCGAGATGTGAAGGCGGAAGAAGTGCAAATGACGTCGTGGGTGTAAAACGACAGGAAGACGCGTGTGTGATGCATGTATGCACGCATGGATGTGCGAGGATGTGTGTAAGGGGAGCCATGTTAGTGTGAAAATGGGGTTAGTGGTCAATGACAACCCCCGTCAAATTTTAGAAAGGTCAGGGGCAAAACGGTCATTTGGGCTTAAATTGTTGTGCATACATACCCAGGTTGTGTGCGTGTAAAGTAATGGAAAAATTGTAAATACTTGGAACATGGGAGGGTATTTTGGTCATTTCCACATGGAATATTCCTTTGGAATATTCCATTATTAGAAGAGAAGAAATGAATATGAAGGAGAATATTCCTTAGAATTTTCTCCTTCCTTCTTAACTCTTCTTTCTTTTCTTTTCTACACTAATCTCCATCCTTATCTGCTCTCCCTCTCTTCAATTTCGTGCTCCCCCCTTCCCCTTTCTATGGTGACCAAAATCCAAAAAACAAAAAAAAAACAAAAAGAAGAAGAAGAAGAAGAAGAAGAAGAAGAAGAAGAAGAAGAAGAAGAAGAAGAAGAGAAAGAGAAAGAGAAGAGAAGAGAAATCAAGAATTGAGGTAGGATTCAACTTGGTTTTGGAAATTCAATTAGGGTTTATTTTTATTATGTTTTCACATCTTGTTTACTTAATTTGGATTAGGGAAAATCAAATTCATGTGCCATACTTTAGTTTCTTGCAAAATCCCCTTGAAATTATAATCAACATCACTTCATTTGAAAAGCTGAAATTTTGATGTGTGTTCATGCTTGGATTCTGTTTGCTGTGATTCGAATTGAGCTTCGAAAAAAATATGAACTCGTAGATCATGAAGTCCTGCCCCAAAATAATATATTGATATATGTTCAATTCTGAAATTGGGAGTAAAAATTCAAATTCTACAGCATGTCTGTTTGATTTCCAATTTTGACAAAGTTC
Organism: Scilla litardierei; assembly: GCA_030789695.1. Lineage (NCBI taxonomy): Eukaryota > Viridiplantae > Streptophyta > Magnoliopsida > Asparagales > Asparagaceae > Scilla > Scilla litardierei. The sequence continues at coordinate 207,587,190 of CM061136.1, forward strand.
AGTAGAAATAGCATAACTGCATGCACTCTCAATGAAATTTTGTGATCTTGGTGCTGTTGGAAACTTACGAAATTTATATAAAAGTTTATCAGAGTTCTTATATGTCAAAATTCTGGCTAGAACATGCTCAAAATTGGCTTTGAACACAGACCCAGAAATCTGGCTGAAAGACAGATTTGACACCCTTCACGAAATAATTCATCATAAATCAAATACTTAATATTTTTGTATGAAAAGTTATCAGTGGATCCAAAACTATCATATCTACACGTTTCATTCAGGAGGTTTTGCTAAATTATGTGTATAAATGGATGATATCAGCCACTTTTTATGACATCATGTGCAATTTCTGCTAGCTGAAGCTTTTGCTTGGTGATATGATTTGTGTAATATTGTCATTTATACCCCAATTGTTCATGATTATTGTTCTTGAATGTAAATTAGATTAATGATATGTCTTGTCAATTCAATTGATTTGCTAATGTTCTTATGGACGTGCACGTCACGCTCATCACGTGTTCGATGAAATGCCTCAATGATGGCAACTTTCAGTAATTTGAGAAACGTGTATGTGTTGGTGTTGGCTTTGAGCCACATTGATGATTGGTAAAGTTAGAGGCTCGAATGGCATGGATACATTGAAATTGTGATTGGATGATGTGTTGTAACAGTGGGCATGTCACATGAGTGCATGACCCTATATTTGATGATGGACAGTTGAAGTGACATGTGCACATCCATGCCATTGAGACCCCTAACGTGTTACTTATGATATTAACTTATAAAATTGAATAAATCTCAGTCCTCTCTAATGAGGGTGAGTTAGCAAAGCCCGGGTTTTAGGTGGGGTTTGAGTAAATTGTGGATATGAGGCCTGGACTGTGAAGTTGGGAGATGATTATGTGATGTGTGGAGCTTACCCACTCGCCTTTACCGGGAGTGGAGGGAATATTTATATCCACTCGCCTTTACCGGGAGTGGAGGGGTCATACGGAGGTTGGGTTTGTAACGGCCACTTCCGGTCGTACGTATTTTGTGCGTATGTTGATTCGTGTGAGTATTTTCGTATTTGGTTTTATTATTGTAATTCCGTAGTTCCGACGCGCGACCGAACCCCGTATTCACGATCCTCTCGAAGGCGCGATCGCCCCTGTATTTTCCTTGTAATTTTTGGATGTCGAGGGCCCAATCTACTTAACACGTTAATAAGTTATAAAATATTTCTTATAAAAAAATTTTAATTTTTCTAGATGGGCTGTCGTTTTAATTCCAAAACAAGCTAATTAATATGATAAACCCTAAACTAATTCATTCTTATTAAAAGATGGCTCCACTCACTGTCAGATGTAACTGACATCTTTAAAATATCTAACTAAATAACTAAGGGATCTTTTTACATCCAAGACTCAGTCACTCTCCCTTTTACACGTCGCCCACATCTCTCTCTCTCCCACGTGCAAGTGCAACTTCCCCACGTTTCCGCTCCGAACTCTACTGTCCCTTGAATAAAATAAATCCTAGGGTCACCAGCAACCTCTACCTCCTTCATTTATAACCCTACCTTTCGTTTTCTCCACAGCCGCCCCTATCCCCTATCTCCTCTCCACAGAACGCGCAAACCCCAGCTTCACAAACACCCGACGTCGGCCCTACCATCGTTCACGTCGCCCAACAACCCAACGCTGCGGCCCCCTCTATCTCCCCTCGCCGAAAGCCCAACGCCACCTCCTATTTACTCGAGGCGCAACACCCCAACTCGCCCAGCAAACCCTAGCAACACTCTCCAGACCACTACGCGCCCCAGGACCGCTCAAAACTCCAAGCTCGACGATGTCAACGCCCTGTCGACCCTGCCTCCTCCCTCGGACGACTGTCCGCCATGCTGCTATCTTCGCCCCGGCGTCGGAGCACCCTACAACGCCGCATCACGTAAGTGATTAGTAGGTTGTCTTACCTTTCATTGTACGAGCAGTGACACCATGCATGTAAAGTTTATAAAAATGAGTTAAATATTAGTTATAGGTTATTAGCTTAACACTAATAATTGGCATGTTAAGGATATGCATATGATATCAACCCATGCGTCAGTAAGATGGGTCACTTTATAATAACACTCCCATGCAACTGTGGAATTATTTAACATGGATACATGATAGAGGATTATATTAATAAGACTTGTAACCTAAGTTAGTAAATTATGTTTATTAATAACCCATAATGTCCACAGTTAGCTGTTTGTTAAGTTAGCTTATTATTAATTAAGTATGTGCAGTGTATATATATACCTCTGTACAAATTCGCATAGCATTTGTTCGTTTATTTTTAAAGACTTTGAGAACGGTATCACATATGCATTTAAGAGGACAGAGTAAACAGAATCCTAGGAAAAGTTATAACAGGTGGCCTTATAACTTCAGTGCTGGTTGGAGGGTATTCATAACAAGACTTATTTTTTAAAGTGGGTAAAAATTGTTTATGCGTAAGGTTGCATGATATATTAGCATTAGTTGACTCTGTACCCTTCCCGAACTACTTCAGCATTAACAGATGTAATTTATAAGGAAAGAAAGATCTAATGGCCTAACATTTTTGTTTACTACTAGATGAGTCCTTCACTCATCACTAAAGATTAACACCAACACACTTTGCATGCTTTTGTCTTGTTTTATCATAGAATTATTAATAAATATATATAACAGTTTAAATCTGATATTATGAAAATAGTGAGTTCCTATAGGTTGCCTTGTACACATATTAATGAGTGAACTATACCTTTGATATTAAATAAACATATAGGTTACCACCTGGCATCAGTACCTTACAACATTCTTTTATTATAATAATACTAGTACTACTTTATATATATATATGTAACAGTAAGGAAGTGAGGAGTTTGGGTACATAAGAATATGTATGCTAGCAGTAAGCGATATTAGATGAAAAAAAATGTGTTGTAAGTAAATTTTTATATTACTCGTTAGTTAATATTTTAAAACCATTAGCGCAGAAAACATACGCACTTTCTGTACGGACTCGGCGACACCAAGAACTTCAGGATCAGGCAAGTGAAACTTGCCAACTTTTCTTTAGGCCATGTCTTTAGGCCAATTTCCCGTACTAGCGTGAAAGAGACTAGATCGTGAAATGATAGCGATCTAGGCGCAACTTTGTGATCTAGCTTGACAACGAAGCTAGATCCGACACCTTGCCATATCAGTTATGTAATGATATATGTCATGTTTAAATTTCTTAACTGTACGCATTTGAATTGTTAACTGCCATGCATTGCATCGTACATGTCATCCTAGTTAAACTTGCATCGTAGCACACGCTACACTACTTGTACAATCCATGTTTCCATGTTACCGGCTAGGCACCCGTTATGCGGGCATAACCCTACGCCATCCGTGTTAAAAACACTTCCTGGCTCGTGATCCAGAAGCGAGCATTCCGTGTTCGGGGGTAATGCCCTGGCTCGACACACGTGGAGGGATAGGGATAAACGGTCACTTGAGCGTAAGAGTTGGCCCGTACAGCCACTCTAGCCAAAGGGCGGAATCTCTGTGCACGACGTGATCATAATTCCAGTACTTGTCTTTTACTTGTTTAATTGCCATGCCATGTCTTTGTCATTTTATATCCATGTCATACTTTACTTTAGAACTGTTAGGTTGCTTTACTTTTATAGATTCCTTGCACAAGTCTTTTTAGACTTGCTGACATGTGCCCCTTCTCTTTGGGTGACGCATGTTAGTTGCTGAGCCAGAGACAGTTGCGGAGAGTGACGAGTTCGTGGAGTTCGTGCCCGAACCTGTTGGTGACGTGGAGTACGAGGACACTGGTGATCAATCTTAGGGACCTCCCGTACTTTTCTTTGTTAGCTATGGTTGTCGGTGAGTAGCACCGTTTTGTTAGACTCTGTTGGCCATGCTAGGCCTTTTACTTTTGACTCTTTTGTTGCCTGGTGGCATTTCTGGTTGTTGGACTCTTTGTTGGACTATGAGTTGGAATAATGTTATATTATTGTCTCTCTTTTCCTATTATTGTTATTGTTGTTCTGAGTCACATTACAGGGACCTGCTACTTCGTTTTATTTGACGCTTATCGGACTTGCGGCTTTGCAGCTTCAAGTCCGTGCGGACATTCTCACGCTTCGCCTCCATGTTTTTGGGAAGCGGGGCGTGACAGGTTTCTTTGGTGGCCCATGCAGGTCCCATTTTTCTGTAAATGTGACTTAATAGGAATGACAATAAGAATTATAGCAAGTCCAATAAACAAAATTCAACGTCGTGCCTTGGGCTAAGTGTCTGATCTGTTTTGTTTCCTGTGTCAATAGATGGCTGGGAGACGGAATGCCCGTGGTGGTGGTGGTGTGCCCCCTCGTGATCAGGAGCCGGACCGAGAGCCCACCACCGGGGAGATGATGAGGATGATGCATCAGATGATGCAGGTGCAGCAAGGAATTCTACAGACTGTCCGGAATGTTCCGCCTGCTCGTGCAGCACCGGCTGTCCAGGCTGCCCCTCGCTTCGAGCCCGGAGCGAAGCAATTTCGGGAGCTGGGTCCCGCTTACTTCGATGGGACCGAGGGACCCCTGGCTGCAGATGAGTGGACCAGGAACATGGAAGATAATCTGAAGATGTCGAAGGTCGACCCGACTGGATGGGTTGATCTGGCAAAGCGGCAGCTGAAGGACAACGCGCGGAACTGGTGGGATGCCGAGGAGGAGTTGTTGGAGGAGCCGATTTCTTGGGCTACCTTCAAGTCCAGGTTTGATGAGGAATATTTTCCTAAGGCCGCCAGGAGGGAGATGGCTCAGCGTTTCATTGACTTGAAGCAGGGGAATTTGACGGTGGATCAGTACCACCAGGAATTTACGAGGCTGAGTCGTTTTGCACCAAAGATGGTGCAGGGTGCTGAGGAGAGAGCCCAGAGGTTTCTGCAGGGGCTTTCGTTGGATCTGCAGAGCTATGTCACTTCTTCTGATGCGGAGACTTACCAGAAGGTTCTGATTGCGGCGAAGAGGCAGGAGAGGATTGTGAATCAGAAGAGGGGACAGATTTCTGGCACTGGGAAGAGGCCTATGGAGCAGGCCAGAGCAGTGGTGAGACCGGGGCACGGGCCCAACCAGCCTGTGCAGTTCAAGAGGCCCGGAGGACCTTCTACTTTGAAGACTTGCAATTTTTGTGGCAAGACGGGGCATATCAAGGATCAGTGCCGGAAGATGCTGGGGCAGTGTTTAGTTTGTGGTGATCCTGCGCACACCATGAAGGATTGCCCGAGGTCGAAGCAGCCGTGGAGGGCACCTGTTGCAGCTCAGCCGTTGCAGCAGAGGGCACCTGTTCCTGCTGGTCGTGGAGCACCTCTCGTTCCGCAGAGGCAGGCGTTTCAGCAGGCTGTCCGGCCGAGACGACAGGCGTTTTTGATGACTGCTGCTGAGACCGAGACGCTGGATGAGGTTATCGCAGGTAACTTTCTATCTAGCTGTATTTTTTTTCTTATTCTGGTTGGTTGTTAGATTTGATTAGTTGTTTGCATATGATTGTTTGCTAGAATAGAATTTGATTGTTAGACTGTCTGTTAGGTGTGATCTTGGTTTGCGCTTTTCCTGCACGAGTTCTCTTCGACTCTGGTGCATCCATGTGTATCATTTCTCGGAGCTTCGTGGAGAGGCATTCCTTGTCGACTTCCTCTCTTCCCCAGAGTTGGAACATCGTCACAGGGAATGGTGTGATTTCGGTGCATTGTGGGTGCAATTTCTGCCCGTTGGTGGTCTGTGGACACGAGCTGTATGCTGACTTTATTGTCCACGACATCATCAACTACGATGCTGTGCTTGGGATGGATTGGCTTGCGAGCTTCTACGCTACGATCGACTGTCGGCGGAAGAAGGTGGTGTTCGAGATTCCCGGACATCCAGTGTTTGAGTTCAGCCGTGGTAGCAGTTCGCTTGGTCCGGTCAGGTTTCGGGCCAAGCCGGTGGAGGCGGTGGCTATGCTGATGGAGCAGGGTAGGCCTGCTGTGGTGCGTGAATTTGATGACGTCTTCCCCGAGGAGATGTCTGGTCTGCCGCCCGATCGAGCTCTAGAGTTTTCGATTGACCTGATTCCGGGAGCGCAGCCCATTTCAAAGGCACCTTATCGTATGGCTCCAGCGGAATTGGAAGAGTTACGGAAGCAACTGGACGAGCTTTGCAGAAGGGTTACATTAATCCCAGTGTGTCTCCGTGGGGAGCACCGGTCCTGCTGGTGAAGAAGAAGGACGGTTCGCGTCGCATGTGCGTGGATTATCGAGGACTGAATGCGGTGACTGTAAAGAATAAGTACCCATTGCCGCGGATTGATGATATTTTTGATCAGCTCGGAGGATCGAGTGTATTCTCCAAATTGGACCTGAGAAGTGGATATCACCAGCTGAAGGTGAGGAAAGAGGATATTTCGAAGACGGCTCTCAGGACGAAGTATGGTCACTACGAGTTCGTGGTTATGCCATTTGGTGTGACCAACGCGCCCGCAGTATTTATGAACCTGATGAATCTGATCTTCTATGACTATCTAAATAAGTTTGTCGTTATCTTCATTGACGACATTCTGATCTATTCTAAGTCAGAGGAGGAGCATGCGTCGCACTTGAGGACGGTATTGGAAATTCTGAGGAGGCATCGGTTGTATGCCAAGTATTCGAAGTGCGAGTTCTGGCTGGATAGAGTGGCTTTTCTGGGGCATGTGGTGACTGGTGATGGGATTTCAGTGGATCCCGAGAAGATCAAGGCCATCAGAGAGTGGCCGGTTCCACAATCAGCAACTGAGATCAGGAGTTTTCTTGGGCTAGCAGGATATTATCGGCGTTTCATTAAGGATTTCTCCCGGATTGCCGAACCGATGACTAAACTGACGAGGAAGGATATACCGTATGTTTGGTCCGATGCTTGTGAGGATGCTTTTTCTGTTCTGAAGGAGAGATTGACGACTGCACCGGTTCTAGCAGTGCCTGATCGTAGTGGAGGATTCGAGATCTTTTGTGATGCTTCTGGCAAGGGTCTCGGTTGTGTGTTGCACCAGCATGGGCACGTGGTTGCATATGCTTCGCGTCAGCTCAAGACCCATGAGAAGAATTACCCGACGCACGACTTGGAGTTGGCTGCGGTCGTGTTTGCGCTCAAGATTTGGAGGCACTTCCTGCTGAGTGAGAAGGTGAAGATCTTCACCGATCACAAAAGCTTGAAGTACATTTTTACACAGAAGGAGCTCAACATGCGACAGCGTCGATGGTTGGAGCTCATGGCTGATTATGAGATCGACTTGCAGTACCATCCCGGCAAAGTGAATGTGGTTCCTGATGCGCTGAGCAGACTTCCAGCGGTGATGATGTTGACTGCACAGTGGAGATTGCAGCAAGACTTTTGCGAGTCTGGTATTGAGATTGTCCTTCCTGGAGAGGCTTCGTTGTTGATGTGTATGCAGATACAGTCATCGATTGTGGATAGGATCAAGGCTGGACAGGTTGGAGATCCGAAGCTGGTGAAGATTCGGGAGCAGGTAGAAGCCGGTCTGCGGACATACTTCTTGATTCATGAGGATGGCTCGCTGAGGTTTGGAGCCAGGTTGTGTGTGCCTGCGGGAGATATCAGAGAGGAGCTGTTGGTGGAGGCACACAGTTCGTCGTATTCTGTGCATCCTGGTGGGACCAAGATGTACAAGGATCTTCGTTTGAATTTCTGGTGGCATGGGATGAAGAGGAGCGTGGCTCGGAGTGTGGCCAAGTGCTTAGTTTGCCAGCAGGTAAAGGCAGAGCATCAGCGTACGGCAGGGTTGCTACAACCGCTTCCGATTCCGGAGTGGAAGTGGCAACACATCACTATGGACTTCGTGACTGGACTACCTCGGAGTCCGAAGCAGAATGACGCGATTTGGGTGATCGTAGACCGATTGACCAAATCCGCGCACTTTATTCCGTTCCGAGTAGGACAGTCTACTGAGGCACTGGCGAGGAGATATATGGAGGTAAATCCTTTTACTTTCCATTTCTATTTCCTTTTCCTAGAATAGTTAGTGATGTAGCGTGTTCGTGCAGGAGATCGTTCGACTGCATGGAGTCCCTGTGAGTATCGTGTCGGACAGAGACACGAGATTCACATCTCAGTTCTGGCAGAGTCTACAGAAGAGTTTGGGTACGAGTCTGAGTTTCAGCACGGCGTACCACCCACAGACGGATGGCCAGTCCGAGAGGACGATTCAGATTTTGGAGGACATGCTGAGAGCGTGCATGTTGGACTTCAAGGGATCTTGGGAGGATCATCTCCATCATGTGGAGTTTGCCTACAATAACAGCTACCAGGCGAGTATTGGCATGGCGCCATTCGCCGCACTATACGGGAAGAAATGTCGATCGCCACTGAGCTGGGATGACATTGGAGATCGGGAGCTGTTAGGACCAGAGATGATCGTGGAGGCTGTGGATGTTGTGAGGAACATCCGGAAGAAGCTGAGGATTGCGCAGGACCGTTTCAAGCATTGGGTAGATGCTAAACGGAGACCTTTGGAGTTTCAGCCTGGAGATCACGTCTTTCTGAAGATCTCTCCGAATCGGGGAGTTATCCGATTTGGAAAGAGAGGCAAGCTGAGTCCAAGGTACATCGGACCTTTTGACGTCCTGGAGAGAGTTGGAGCTGTGGCTTATCGCTTGGCGTTGCCACCGTCACTGGAGGGAGTTCATGACGTGATTCACGTATCTCAGTTACGTCGATACGTCAGTGATCCGTCCCACGCTGTGGATTTCTCGGAGATCACGGTTCGTCCGGATCTTACCTATGATCAGCAGCCAGTTGAGATTTTGGATCGACGGCAGAAGCAGCTGAGGAATAAGACCGTCGACTTGGTTCGAGTGCAGTGGCGTCATGGTTCACCTGGGGAGTCTACCTGGGAGCGTGAGGAAGACATGAGAGATCGCTTCCCGCATTTGTTTCCTGAGCATTAGTAGATGTAGATTCCGAGGGCGGAATCTTTTCTTAAGGTGGGTAGGATGTAACGGCCACTTCCGGTCGTACGTATTTTGTGCGTATTTTGATTCGTGTGAGTATTTTCGTATTTGGTTTTATTATTGTAATTCCGTAGTTCCGACGCGCGACCGAACCCCGTATTCACGATCCTCTCGAAGGCGCGATCGCCCCTGTATTTTCCTTGTAATTTTTGGATGTCGAGGGCCCAATCTACTTAACACGTTAATAAGTTATAAAATATTTCTTATAAAAAAATTTTAATTTTTCTAGATGGGCTGTCGTTTTAATTCCAAAACAAGCTAATTAATATGATAAACCCTAAACTAATTCATTCTTATTAAAAGATGGCTCCACTCACTGTCAGATGTAACTGACATCTTTAAAATATCTAACTAAATAACTAAGGGATCTTTTTACATCCAAGACTCAGTCACTCTCCCTTTTACACGTCGCCCACATCTCTCTCTCTCCCACGTGCAAGTGCAACTTCCCCACTGTCAGATGCAACTTCCCCACGTTAGGTAAGAAATAAGAAATAAAAATAATGATAATAATAATAAAAAAAGGAATAGCTAGGGTGAGAAAGAATCAAACGCAATCGCCTCCCCGGCAACGGCGCCAAAAACTTGGTCGACTCCGAGTATATACCCAAAGAACGGTTGTAGTTTTACCGCAAGCGCACGGTGTAGCGGCGAGCGGGATATCGAACACAGGGAGGACGAATGACCGTGCTTGCTCCTAATCAACCTGGCTATTTAAGAATAGAGAAAATTGCCTTGGGCGATCCTGTCACAATCGTCAGACAAATGTGCGAAATATCAAATCAAATAAAGAACGTCTAGGGAATGGGGAATTCCCGCTACTCACCGTATTTCATAAATGTGGTTCATCGGTATCTAAATTGCTAGAATGGGAATTCGGATGAACTAGTTGCAACTGAATGTAGAACCAAGCTCACGCTCTCGCGCTGTTGCCGGTCTATAGCTATCCTAGGTTTGGGTCCAATCTCTTGCAAACCCTAGCCTAGGAAAGCTAGCATTAGGATCAACATCATCGTCCAATTGCGCACTGAGCCCAATCTCTTGCAAACTCGGTCCACAATCTAAATTAGGATAGTTCCTACCTGTCCAATCTCTTGCAAACGGGTATTGGCATGGAATTGCAATCGGAAATCCTGGTATCGGTCCAATCTCTTGCAAACCGATACTTCGAAAATCCGACTCCAACCCAATTCGGATTTCTAGGGCTTCCTATCAAATTGGGATCCAATCTCTTGCAAATCCCAATTGATATGAATACCTAGCAATCCGTAGTAAATCGATCCCAATCTAATCTCTAATAGCAATTAGAGCCCAATTTCTACCAATTCATCACAAATATGAAAGTGGGCTTGTAGGGTTCATCCCCACGCCCCAAGACGTGGAGACTACTCACAAATCATAGCAATAGCACAAGAATAATCAATGAAATAAGCAATAGAATTCATCACAACAATGATATAAACAATAAAAATAGAATTTTTAGGGAAGAGAGATGCAAACCAATGTAGTTCTTCAATTATTCCAACAAAAATTCAAGTTTTGCTCCTTCTCCAATCACAAGAATAAAGCAAAAAAAAAACTAATCTAAAAAGCTGCAAAAAATCTAAGAGAGAGCTCCCCAAACTAGGGTAAAAACAGGGCTTAAATAGCCCCAAAAATCGTCCAAAAATCGTGACCAAAATACCCCTGCACAGCCTGTTTTCCGCAGTTTTCGCTACAGGCAGCGCATCGCACTCGGCCGAGTGACAAAAGTCGCTCGGCCGAGTGAAAACCCTGCAATTTTCCAGTAAGTCGGGTCTTTCAGGGGTCTTCAGTTCGGGGGCGGCTCGGCCGAGTGAGTTGTCGTCACTCGGCCGATGACTTCACTGCACTCGGGCGGACGGGTTTTACCACTCGGCCGAGTGGGTCTTCTGAAGTTCAGGCAGCCGAAAAACAGAAACTTCGATGTTTTGAAAGGGCTTCGTCTGGGCGCCACTCGGGCGGACGTGGTATCGTCACTCGGCCGAGTGGGTCTTCGGTGCTCGGCCGAGTGCACAGGTAACTCGTGTTTGAACTGGTCGGCCGAGTAGTGTCTCGCTGGTCGGCCGAGTGGCTCCTCCACTCGGCCGAGTGGGACACAAAGAATGCCCAATCTGCTTGTTTTGGCCTCCTCGTCGCTCCTGCGACGTCCATTCTTCTTCCGCTCCTCTCCAATCAGCAAAATACCCCTCGGGGAGGTCGTCGGTGACCGTCTAGAGTAAGCGCATCTCGAGATCACTCCATATCGCGCCAAATCACCTGAAATGCGACAAAAACAACAAATCGTGAAAAGCGTCGCAATATCGTCGATATATCGTGAAAAACATGATTTGGGCGATCTAAATGGCATGCAAACATGCGGAAAAAAGGTGTAAAATAAGGAGTGATCAAAATCCCCCAAGCTTGCCTCTTACTCGTCCTCGAGGAAGATAAGTAAAAGGCAAACCCGGTGGATTCGGAAAACGATAACGGCGAAAAATGGAAAAATGAAAAAAAACGAAGAAGAATGAAAACGAAATGAAAATAAAGAAAGAAAGAAAGAAAGAAAGAAGCGAAGAGGTAGGATGCTAGATCATTTTCTCAGGACGCGGGTTTCACTTACTCTTATAGCATGCACCGAATGAAAAAAAATACATGTCAAAGAATTTTATTTTGATATCATAGTATAATAGTGCAAATAGAAATAGAAAACCCACGAAAAACGATATGATCATGAAAAACGGAATAATTTTAAAATTAACGTCGTCTGAATCATTTAAAGCGGTATACAAATCACAGATCACACACTTTTCAATTGAACGCTTTCTATCTGGAGTATAAGAGTATCACACTATAGAATAGAGAGAATAGAAAAGTATGGATTTCATGAAATGAACGCTAGGCTTAGATTTCTGGATTTCGTAAAACTAAAATAATCTCACCGAGTATAGAATATTACTTAGCCTAGGTTGTCGTGCAATGTCAAGTAGTCACTCTCTCACACATCAATGGATCCCCTCCCCCAAGCTTATCTATAAGCGTGGTGGCATAAAAAATATTTACATCCCCATTTTTTATACATATAGCTCCAAAAGCAATGAAAAGAAAGAAGAAAGAAAGAAAGTGAGATGGGATCTTTTATTGAGGATTTTTCCTCTCTTTTTTTTTCTTTGCAATAAGCAATATATACACAACGATCCCAACTCAGAGAGAGATAATGATATACAAGAATGTTTTTCTCTCTCTTTTTTTTAGAATAAGAGATTTGGAGCTAGGGATTAGTAGCGGGGGAAAATGCCATAAAATAGAATCACTAAGGGGAGATTCACCAATGATTTTAAAAGTAGAGAAATGATGTTCAAGATTTGTGGAGAAATAAATAAATATAACTCTCGGTTCACTCTATAAGACATGCACGACAACTTCAGCAGGGTAATCTAATCTACTCAGTTTCGACCACAAAAAAGCTAACTAATCCAGATATATCATAGCTAACATCATTCAATCATCCTGAAGTGAAGTGTACAATTCATGCATATAGAAGTGATATAGGAAAAGAAAGTCAGTACTCCAGATATAAGCATTCAATGCGTGAATCTTGGTGTGTTTTCTGTGATAGCATACATATGAATATTCAGGATCAGCTAATAATAAAATTTCATCCATTTTCATGCGGAAAAAGGTGTGGGTTACTATTCTAAATGCAAAGCAAGTCGTAGCATCTGATATCTGAAATAAAATCTAAGACATGACAAATATAGCATGCATATAGAATAAGCTAAATCCAACGTCATCATCATCATGGAAAAGCCATCTCTAGCATGAGATGAAAAAGAAATAAAGATAAAGGGAAAATAGAAACTATGCAATGCGGCACACAGGCAAATAAGAAAAACGTGATGCATGGCAAGATAAAAGAAAAATGATGAAAAATAAGTGCAAAAGCGAGAAAATGGTGTGAAAAACTAAAAATAAAGGTGGCAAATCGAAAAAGAACGTGAGAACTCACTCCCCCAAGCTAAATGGTACAGTGTCCTCAATGTGCAAAGTGTGGCACACCGAGAGACAAGTAATGGGAGGGGCAAGTGAGGATGCATGCATGCAAAAATGAAAAGAAAAAGGTAAAATAAAGAAATGAAAATATGATGCGGACATGATGCATGCACAGATAGGAGCGATACATAGATATAAGTGTCACCAAAAACTCTCCCTCTCTCCCAAAATAGATATAAGAAGATATGATCAAAAAGAGAATACCAAAATAAGTGAGGGGAGGGGGTGGACAAAAAGTGCTACAGGACCCAGCAGAAACGGGCAGCACAACGGCAGGAATAAATCAAGGCATCAAGGGTGCCTAAGAAGGTGGTGCTGCGCCGTCTCCGTCCTGAGGCGGAGGTGGTGGTGGTGGTGTAGGCCGCTGAGCGGGGGCGGGTGTGGAAGTGGAAGCAGGTCTAGTGTGTGTGGAAGTGTGTGTGGGAACCTGCTGGGTGGGTGGGGGTACGCGCGGGAGACGCTCCAGAACCTGGGTGAGACAGTAATGGATCTGGGGGATCAGCTCGAAGCGTCCAGCCATCGTAGAGACGGTGGAGGACAGGGTCCTAAGGTCACCTCTAAGACCACTCACCGCCAACTCAAGAGCACGTATGCTCTGCAGTACAGTGTCGGGCGGGGGTGGTGCAGAGGGACGCACCGGTTTAGGCTGTGCAGGGCGAGGCTGGCGTACGCGAGTAGAGTATGTAACGGGCTCAGCAGGGAAGGGGACAAAAGGTGCCGCGCCTGCAAATGTGGGCCTGGCCTCAGTGGGAGGCCGGGGCGCGCGGTGAGAAGTGGAGGCAGCGGCAGCGAAAGAAGAGTGTAAAAGTGGCTGCGAGGCGGCTAGAGAGGTCAGTGGCACAGAAGTGTGGACAGATGCCACGACGCTCTCAGAAAATACAGCAGGGGTGGAGACAGAGGTAACTACCGCTGGGGCGGAAGTGTGTGGACCAAAAGGCGCAACCCCAGCGGAGATCATGCTAGCCATGGTCTCCACGACCGCGGCAAACGAGGGCTCTCCACTCTCAACAAAGGTCGGCGGGCGCTCGGGGAGTGCGGAGCAAAGTGGCTCGACGGACAGAGGGCCAGTGGTGGTGGTGGGAGTGGTGGTGACAGCCTCGGAAGTGGTGGTGGAAGTGGGCTCAGCTGAGGTACTCGTGACACTGACAGAGGTGGGGACAGAGGTGTCAAGAGCGGCAGAAACATCAGGAATAGGCTGAGGGGCTACTGGGTTAACAGGGTCGGCAGCAGGCTCGGCAGGGTGTGCAGCAGGGTCTGCGGGGGCAGCCTGGGCAGCGTGGGCCTGCTCGGCCTCCTCGGCCTCGAGCACGTAGGCAGCGGGGATGAGAACATCCATCGCAGGGAGCCATTCGACGTGGGCTGGTGCAATCTGAGTCCGAGCAGGGCTCGGGAGAATCATGTAGTCGGCACCGTAAGGGCCGTGCAACCAGACCCAGTGACGCTCACCATGCGGGCGAAGCATCTTCATCCGGGCCATAACGTCTATCGACAGAGAAGTGGGGCCCGGGACGCGTCGCAAGTCGTCAGGTAGGTCCTCGCCGGTCATCATGGTAAGCAAGGTGATCAGACCGCCGCAGCATATCGGTGAGCGAGCGCCCACCGATACAATGATGCGGTCTAAAAACCAAGCCGCAATGTCGATCACGACGGCGGGGACAAGCTCGTCTCCATCCCTAGATAGAGCTCTGGGACGAGTCATCGCATAGAGCATGTAGAGCTCTGGCGTAGACATCGTGCCCGGCTCATATCTGGCCAAAAAGGTCGTCGCCATAAGGCGCTGAGCAATGCGAAGGCAGGGATGTACGATGGCCGAGGCCTTGGCCCTACTAGGGTCAAAGGCAGCGTGGTGTCCCGTAATCCGGGCCCAGAAGGCACCGGCGTCAAAGGAAGGTGGGGGGATATGGGTAGGACCGTAACCGCGATCGGCACCGGGGACAGCGGGCCACGAGAAGAACGCTCTCATCATATCGAGAGTGACCTGGCACTCTCGATCCATGAACCGAAACGAGCATCCCTCGTCGGTCCGGGCGATCGAACTCAAAACCTCAAGTGTCGGGCGGGTAAAAGTATCCGCCGACACCTGCAGAAAATCTCGCCAGCCCACGTTGTCGTACAACGTGAGCATCCCCTCTAGTACCCCCAGGGGTCCTAGGTCAGCGAGGTGTGCAAACCTGGAGGGTACGATCGAGCGCTGGGAGATACGCTCGAAGACGGCGCGGTGTGCGTCGTCTCGGAACGTAATCCCGAGCGGCCCGACCAGTGGAGCCGGTGGTGGTGGCTGTGGGTCGGCGGGGAGAGGCTGTGCGGGCTGTGGGTGCACTGCAGGCTGTGCGGGGTGTGCAGGGCCTGCAGGCTGTGCTGGGTGTGCAGGGTGTGTGGGGGACGGTGGAGGAGAGTCCTCCAACTCGTGGGAGGGGCCGGCATCATCCGACCGCTTCCGCTTAGCGGAAGCTCTCTTCGACCGCGGCCGTGTCCGGGGCGACATATCGGCCCCGAGCGCGCGCCGAAAAACGTGAAAAGTGCGGCGTGTGCAAAAAGAATGGAAAGAGTATACCCAAACACGCCGCGAGTGCTAAGCAGTGGAAGCGTGCGAAGTCCGCGCCTCCACGAAGTCCAAAACAGCCCGTAGAAGCTCCCCTGAGCTCCCCTAAGCTCCAAAAAGCAACTTGCGCATGAAAAAGCGATATCAGCGAGTAATAATCAAAATGTATGGAGCAATAGGGGTATAATGGATAGATATAGAAATTGATTTGGGTTAGGGGGCGTTTAGCACATGGATCCTCAAGAAATACACGAAAAGAGGAGAAAATGGCGAAAACAGGGGTACCGGAGGTGATCGGACGGGCGGCCGCCGGCGGCGACTCGGGCGAGGCATCGGCGGTGCTCGGCCGGCGGTGGCGGGCCGGGCGGCGGCGGTCGGGTGAGTGAGGGCGAGAGCGAGGGGGGTTCGGGCGAGGGGAGCTGGAGCGTCGGGGGGTTTGGGGTTTTTGCGTTTCGAAATCCGCGCCCCCCCATCGGCCCTTTATATAAAAAAGTTACGACTCGGCCGAGTGACGTGGTCACTCGGCCGAGCGAGGCCAATGAAAATTTCCTCCCCGCTATCGCTTCGGCCGAGTGACTTTGCCAGCCTCGGCCGAGTGGAGTAAGTCCATTCGGCCGAGTGTCTCAAGCTACTCGGCATGACTCGCCCTAGGAGGGTATCCGTTTTACTCGGCCGAGTGACAATATATACTCGGCCGAGTAGCAGTTATAATGAAATGAGGAAAATAAACAGAGAGTTGGGTACATCAGACTTCCCTCGTTCGTGAGCGGCTCGGCCGGACGAACTTGTGTACTCGGCCGAGTGACTAGTATACTCGGCCGAGTGAGCCTTAATCTCTGCTGTTTGACTTCGTTTGGGCTCTAAACTCCGTCTTTCTTCCTCCAGTCGAATTCATCCTCCTCCTAAGCGTCGAGCGCCTTCTTGGGGCGCTCCTCGTCGTCTCGTTCATCCTCCTCATGATGGATCTACCTATCTCCTCTCCTGTCAAGAAAAATAGGACCCGTTATCACAAAATTTTTGGGCGAACGACTCAAAACACCAAAAAATTCTAAGATGAAAATAAAGAAAAAGTAAAAATAAAGCAAAAACCGTCGGGTTGCCTCCCGACAAGCGCTCGTTTAAGGTCGTGAGCTCGACCCCCTATAATTTTCAATCAATGCGGGATGTTTGGTGCATATGAGATGCACCCGTCAAACTTTCCGGGGAGAACGCTTGGATTGGGAAGTTGCGGCGTAGTGTTCTCCCGCGGTGGTCTCTCGTCTCGAATAGTGTTGGGGGGAGGCTCCCCCAAGCTAGCATTTGCTCCGGTCAACGGTTTTGCTGGTGATGCCGATTTCCGTACCGGCGGAGCTTTCTTCAGAGACTTTAATTTCGAGAGCTTGCAGAGCTCTCGAATCCTTGCGACATCAGCGTCGCCTTCATTATCTTCAGTGGAGAAGTCGGGGGAATCATCTTTATTCTCTTCATGGCCTAAATCCGGGCCTTCCTCGAAATCTTCATCAAAAAGAGCGCCAATTGAGTGAGGAATCGCCTCTTCTATCACCTCGTCAAGGAGGTCCATGTAGTCAAGTTCCTCGTGATAAGGCATGTGCTTCATAGCCTTAGGAATGTGGAGCTCTACCTCGATGTTTCCGACGTTTAAAGTTAGGGTACCTTCGCGCACGTCGACGATGACTCCGGCGGTGGCTAGGAACGGGCGTCCAAGTATCAATGAAGTGTCTCCCGCCTCCTTGACGTCCATGATCACGAAGTCACATGGCAAGCATATTCCACCCGGGACTTGTAGCGGTATGTCTTCGGCGATCCCCACCGGCCTTGTTATCCGTCCATCGGCTAATTGAATGCGCATGTCGGTGGGTTTCAACTTTGTCCCGGTGTTTAGCTTTAAGAACATGGAGAGGGGCATGAGGCTCACACTAGCCCCAAGATCAACCAACGCCTTTTGAAGTGGAACGCCTCCCAAGGTGCAAGGAATCCGAAAACTCCCCGGATCTTTAAATTTTGCCGGCTCCTTCTCTCTCTTGGTGAACCAAGAGCCCTCCTCGGCTAGCATGATCTTCTCCTTCCTTTTCCTCCCCGAAATCAAGTCCTTCAAAAATTTAGCATACGTGGGGATCTCGACGATGGCGTCAAGGAAGGGGATGTTAAGGCTAACTCCTCTTAGGTACTCGAGAAATTTTGCTAGCCTTTTCTCCATTTTCGCTCTAGCGAGCCTTTGGGGGAATGGGACCGGTGGCATGAAGCGCATTTCCTCAATTAATTGCTCCGCCCTAGATTTCTCCTTGTCTTGTGGCTCCTTCTTCTTTTCAACTTCAATTATCGGCTCAATCGGCTCCAAGCTTTCCTCCACGGCCTCCTCGGTAGGAATCATAGCGGGGGTGGTGTCCTTCCCGCCTCTAGTAGTAACGGCAACTACAGCATTGATGTGGCCCGTGTTGCCCCGTGGGTTTTGCTCCGGTTGCGCCGGTAATCTTTGAGTGTTCCGATTGAGCAACGCCAATTGCTCCGATATTTGAGCCACTACGGTATTAAGGGAGTCTTGCCCCGCCTTCAAAGTAGCATTCACCTTATTTTGCTCGACCATGAACGCCTCCACTCTTGCTTCGAAATCGGATCGTTGTTGAGCTTGTGGAGGGTTTTGATTTTGGTTCCTCCACCCTTGGTTGTATCCGGGAGGCCTATATGGTGGAACTTGTTGCTTCGGTTGAAAGTTTTGTTGAGTAGGCCCCCTCGGTGGATAGTTTTGTTGTTGGGGTGGTGGTGGTCGAGCTTGTTGAGTCGGTGGTTGTGGCGGGTTCAAAGCTCCTTCATTGTTGGCGTAGGAGAATCCCGGATGATTTCTTGCGGCCGGATTGGACCAATACCCTTGGTTCCCCGCAACATATTGTACTTGCTCCAAGGATCCTTCTCCTTGCTCTCCTCCCGAGTACATGGCTTGAGATTGGTCTTGCCAATCACACATTTGGTTGGTTGGAGCGGAGGTGGAAGGGCTTCCTTGGGGCTCCGTGATAAACTTCTCCAATCTCTCCACCACCTTGTGGAGAGAATCAAATTTGCTCGTGAGCTCCGCTACGGCCTTTGCCTCGTAGATGCTAGTTGGCTTTAAGGAGGATGTGGAGTGTCCTCGCTCATCGCCCCATTGTTGGTTATTTGAGGCCATCTCCTCAATTAGGGCCGTAGCTTCCTCGGACGTCTTTGACAAGATAGCACCATTCGCCGCGGCATCAATAATTTGTTTGGTCCCCGGTTGGAGACCGTTGTAGAAGCTATGCACTAGCTCCCAATCTTCTATACTGTGGTGCGGGCATTGGTGCTGCAAATCCTTAAAACGCTCCCAAGCCTCATAGAGCGTCTCCTGTGGTCCTTGCTTGAAGGACATGAGAGCGCTCCGGATCTTCACCGTCTTGGATGGCGGGTAGAATTTGTCAATGAATGCACTTGCCAACTCGTCCCAAGTGGTGAAAACTCCGTCAGCCTGCGTCCTTAACCAATAGAGTGCCTTGTCCTTTAGCGTGAAAGGGAAGAGGCGCAGTCTGATGGCATCGATGGAGACCCCGTCATCTGAAATGTGGCGCACTTCGACAAGAATAGTTGGATGTGGTAGTGGGGGTTCTCGTGTGCGTTCCCATGAAATGGGTCTTGTTGCATTAAAACCACCAATCCAGTCTTCAGCTCGAAGTTCTTGTCAGCCGCCAACTGCGGTACGGCAATGGACGAGGTAGTAGAAGAGGTCTTAGGCCGAAGCTTATCGCGAATAGAAATTATCCTCGCCATCCTTGCCGCCGATTCTTCAGGAGTTTCCGGGTTGGTCATATACCTCCCTTCCGGATTTTGTCTCCTTTCCGCTCTAAGTCTCCGCGCGGTACGTTCGATCTCGGGATCAAATAAGATATCTGCAGGGTCCGCCGTAGATCTCGTGTACATGCACAGGGAAAATCAGAGTTTCAAAGAAATGATTAGTACCGTGGAAGGGTTAGGTAAGAAATAAGAAATAAAAATAATGATAATAATAATAAAAAAGGAATATCTAGGGTGAGAAAGAATCAAACGCAATCGCCTCCCCGGCAACGGCGCCAAAAACTTGGTCGACTCCGAGTATATACCCAAAGAACGGTTGTAGTTTTACCGCAAGCGCACGGTGTAGCGGCGAGCGGGATATCGAACACAGGGAGGACAAATGACCGTGCTTGCTCCTAATCAACCTGGCTATTTAAGAATAGAGAAAATTGCCTTGGGCGATCCTGTCACAATCGTCAGACAAATGTGCGAAATATCAAATCAAATAAAGAACGTCTAGGGAATGGGGAATTCCCGCTACTCACCGTATTTCATAAATGTGGTTCATCGGTATCTAAATTGCTAGAATGGGAATTCGGATGAACTAGTTGCAACTGAATGTAGAACCAAGCTCACGCTCTCGCGCTGTTGCCGGTCTATAGCTATCCTAGGTTTGGGTCCAATCTCTTGCAAACCCTAGCCTAGGAAAGCTAGCATTAGGATCAACATCATCGTCCAATTGCGCACTGAGCCCAATCTCTTGCAAACTCGGTCCACAATCTAAATTAGGATAGTTCCTACCCGTCCAATCTCTTGCAAACGGGTATTGGCATGGAATTGCAGTCGGAAATCCTGGTATCGGTCCAATCTCTTGCAAACCGATACTTCGAAAATCCGACTCCAACCCAATTCGGATTTCTAGGGCTTCCTATCAAATTGGGATCCAATCTCTTGCAAATCCCAATTGATATAAATACCTAGCAATCCGTAGTAAATCGATCCAAATCTAATCTCTAATAGCAATTCTAGCCCAATTTCTACCAATTCATCACAAATATGAAAGTGGGCTTGTAGGGTTCATCCCCACGCCCCAAGACATGGAGACTACTCACAAATCATAGCAATAGCACAAGAATAATCAATGAAATAAGCAATAGAATTCATCACAACAATGATATAAACAATAAAAATAGAATTTTTAGGGAAGAGAGATGCAAACCAATGTAGTTCTTCAATTATTCCAACAAAAATTCAAGTTTTGCTCCTTCTCCAATCACAAGAATAAAGCAAAAAAAAAACTAATCTAAAAAGCTGCAAAAAATCTAAGAGAGCTCCCCAAACTAGGGTAAAAACAGGGCTTAAATAGCCCCAAAAATCGTCCAAAAATCGTGACCAAAATACCCCTGCACAGCCTGTTTTCCGCAGTTTTCGCTACAGGCAGCGCATCGCACTCGGCCGAGTGACAAAAGTCGCTCGGCCGAGTGAAAACCCTGTAATTTTCCAGTAAGTCGGGTCTTTCAGGGGTCTTCAGTTCGGGGGCGGCTCGGCCGAGTGAGTTGTCGTCACTCGGCCGATGACTTCACTGCACTCGGGCGGACGGGTTTTACCACTCGGCCGAGTGGGTCTTCTGAAGTTCAGGCAGCCGAAAAACAGAAACTTCGATGTTTTGGAAGGGCTTCGTCTGGGCGCCACTCGGGCGGACGTGGTATCGTCACTCGGCCGAGTGGGTCTTCGGTGCTCGGCCGAGTGCACAGGTAACTCGTGTCTGAACTGGTCGGCCGAGCAGTGTCTCGCTGGTCGGCCGAGTGGCTCCTCCACTCGGCCGAGTGGGACACAAAGAATGCCCAATCTGCTTGTTTTGGCCTCCTCGTCGCTCCTGCGACATCCATTCTTCTTCCGCTCCTCTCCAATCAGCAAAATACCCCTCGGGGAGGTCGTCGGTGACCGTCTAGAGTAAGCGCATCTCGAGATCACTCCATATCGCGCCAAATCACCTGAAATGCGACAAAAACAACAAATCGTGAAAAGCATCGCAATATCGTCGATATATCGTGAAAAACATGATTTGGGCGTTCTAAATGGCATGCAAACATGCGGAAAAAAGGTGTAAAATAAGGAGTGATCACATATCCACAAGAGCTTCAAGCGATGATATTTGATAAAAGTGTATCAATTTCATTGTAAGTGAAAATCCTAATTTGTGAGGGGGTGAGTTATTATTTTCTATTATGAAGAGATTGTATGTTGTAAAACCTACTGTGAAGAGGTGTTGTGATATTTAAGATAATAATGGAACTAGCCAAGTGGCACTTGGGCTCTGGAGCATGATATGGGATATCCGAACCAATGTACATCTTGTGTTTGCTCTTGTTCTACATTTTTGTGTTATTTGTTTATTGCTTGGTATTTCTACGACATATTCCATTGCAAGTGACACTTATTGTTGATTATGATTAAAGCTGGTAACACCAATTATAATCTTAGCTAGATTTACTTGAGAAATTTTTATATATTAATCACGCCCCTTTAGTGTCTACTTGCCATCTTCATGATCCCAACATATGATATCAGAACCAAATTAAAGGATGTCATCAATCAACAACGACGACACATATCCCGAATGTCAATCTACCAATCATCCACCAAATCTTGTCGGATCAAACTAGGCAACTTAAAAGAACCGCATCAGGATATATTGCAAGTCCAACTCTGTTGACGTGTGAACCATGGAGGAGAATCAATACGTAGAAATAACAAAGCCGATGAACAAATGGACCAAAGGCGATAAAGAGCAAAAGTGTTGAATTTCAAAGCAACGAGTACTCTCTATTGTACCTTCAACAACATAGAAAGCAACCAAGTGTTTCGCACAACCACCGAACATGAAATTTGGAAAATTATTGAGGTAAATCACAATGGCAATTCTAAAGTTAAAACTTCTAAAACCGCTCTTCATGTTAGTAGATACAAAAAATTTCAGATGCATTCGGGAGAGTCAATTACAAACTCGTACAATCGCTTCATGAAAATCATCGACACTCTTATGACACTTGGCAAGAGCAGCTCACAAAGCGATCATGTGACAGAACTTCTTCAATCTCTTACTATCGAATGGAAAAGGAAGGTCACGACAATATATAAAGGAAACGACCTTTCCAGTCTCTTCTTGGAATACCCGATTAGTAACCTCACGACATACGAGCTCCGACTACATCAAAGAAAAGATAAGGCGCAAACCTAGAAGAAATCCATTGTCCTTGAAGCCATACAGGAGACTAAAGCTAGTGAATTTGAAGATAGATTGCCTACTAGATAAACTCAAAGAAAGAAAGAAGGGATAGAGTGTATCAAAATTCAATAAGAAAAAAGAAAAGCTTTTGCGGTTTGGGATAGAAATGAAGTTAACGGAAGCACCGATGAGTCATCATTCAAATAGGAGGAGAAAGAAAAGATAGAGGGAGCTTGCATTTGCTTCAAGGATATGGAAGACAGCAACACAAACTCTTACTCACACTTTAGTGAGAGTGATTGTAGTTATGATGAGTGTGAGTATGATGAAGAGTATCGCACGTTGTATGTTTATTATAAGACAAACTTAAGAGAACTTCTGACTCTTAATAAAACACATAAAACTTGTAATATTACTTCTTCTAATCTTGAATTTGAAAAGGTTATAGAAGAAAATGTAAAATTAAGTAGCAAGAATAACGAGCTAAAAGAAAAGAATAGCTTGCTCTGTATGTAGCACAAAGACCTAAGTGATGGGTAATTTAGCGACTTAGAAACGACCATGACCGCCATTAATGCTAAACATGAAGATTTGTGTAGAAATGTAGTTAAGTTTAATATGGGCAAAGAAAAGTTAGATGATTTGATTAGCTCGCTAAGACCATCTAGTAGCAAATTTGGAGTAGGATATCACAAGACCAATAAAAAGGCTAGGGCTAATTGTTAAGACTATTATTTGTCTCTTGTGGCACAATTGATTCTCTTGGAGTGTTTGAACAGAATGTTACTTGAAATGTTGCACTTATTGGTCAACATTTGTAAACATATGACAAGTGTTCTTATGAAATGTTGAACATTATGCCATATGAAATGTTGAACGTGCTGTTCTATCGTCGGAGATCTGTTCCCGTGCCTTCTCTATTGACTCTTGTTTCTAACGGACTGATTGAGGATTAGGCTCGTTGGTTATTTGAAGATAGGAGCTATCATGTTAAATGGTTTCGGATCTTCTCTTTCTGTTTGGATCGGGTGGTTCTCTCAGTTACATTTGCTGAAGCGGTTTGAAGGTTGGTAAGAGATAGTGTTCGGGCTCGAATTAGTTTCGACGGTTGAAGATCCTTTCTTATCTAATCTATCTCGCCTTGCTGCTCTTGGGTTGTTCTGAAAATCCTTAGTGATTTGATCTGAAGAATGGTTGGCTAACCACTTAACAACTTTGTAGAGCGATGTTAACGTTGTAAGTTGGTTTTGTTATGCGATCGCTTTTTGCGGAGATCGGCTTTTGCGAAGGTGTTCTCCAAAGCTCCGGGAGGAGGCTGACGACTACTGAGGTAGGGGGTCAAGGGTTTTGATATGTGTCAGTATTGCAAGGGGATCTTGCACGTAAGGGGAGCTTGCGCAAATTATTCCACGGGGTTGATTGAGGTCAACCCTTTGCGGTTTGTATTGAGGGGGAGTTTGTTTCCCCTAGTATCAAATTGTATTGTAACTATCATTATTTCAGTGAAGTAATTTGAATTTCTGGACGAGGCCCCGCAGATGTAGGTGTGCGCACCGAACTGCGTTACCAATGACCATGTGTTATGATGTGTTGTTCGTTATAATTCTCATGTCTTTACTATTTAGGTTGGCATACTAAACTTCAATTGGTATCAGAGCAGGTCATCCGCATTCTTTGTTTTGTCAAAGGGGGTGTGATTCTGCTGTTTGAGTACGTCAACCATGAACACGAAGGAGGGAGCTTCTGTGACCCGGCCGCCGTTGCTCACTGGAACTAATTATACGTATTGGAAATCTCGGATGCGCGCATTCATCAAATCACTTGACGAGAAAGCCTGGGTGGCCACTGTCGAAGGCTGGACTCCTCCCACTGTTGATGACAAGAAAGGACATGAATCTCTCAAGCCTACCCAAGACTGGAGTCTCGAAGAAGAACGAGCGGCTCTGGGAAATTCTAAGGCTGTAAATGCTATTTTTATTGCTGTTGATGAAGAACAGTTCAAGTTGATCTCCACTTGCGAAGTTGCGAAGGAAGCATGGGACATCTTTCAAAACATACATGAAGGGACTAGCACTGTAAGAGCATCTAAACTTCAAATCATAGCTTCTCAGTTTGAAAATCTTAGAATGAATAATGATGAATCTGTGGCTGAATTCAATGGAAGACTTCGTGATATAGCTAATCAGGCTTTTCAATTGGGAAAGAAGTAATCTCAAAAGAAATTAGTGGAGAAAACTTTAAGATCGCTACCTGAAAAATTTTCTGCCAAAATTGCTGCCATTGAAGAAGTCAGGAATACATCTGATATGAGACTGGATGAATTGATGGGGTCTCTTCAAACTTTTGAGATGAACTTGAAGCAAAATAAAAGGGAGAAAGGAGTGCCTCTAAAGGTGGAAACTACTGCTGTTCCGCATGAAGGGAATGACACTGATCTTGAAGATGACATAGCATCATTAACCAAAAACTTTAGCAAAATGATGAGGAAAATAGGAAGTAGAGGTCAGAACTTCAGAAATGCTAGCAAGGAAGTACGTCCAAACTTCTCCCCTGCAGGAAGAGGTAACAACCGTTCTATACAGAAGTATGAACCAAAGAATAGAGGCAAGGGAATTCAGTGTGGAGAATGTGAAGGGTTTGGACATATACAAGCCGAATGTGCAAACACCATCAAGAAACAAAAAGGAAAATCTCTGGCAAGTTCCTGGAGTGATGAAGAGTCTGAAGGATGTACTGGAGAAGAAGATATTGTCAGCAATTATGTTGCTTTTATGGCCATTATGAATGATCAATGTACTGATGACATTACTAGCAATGTTGGACCTAGTGTGGTCAAAAGTCACACCATGTTGAAGAAAAAATGTAAGAATGTCAAGAAAAATGTTATAACATTCAGTACAACATCGGACAGTGAATCTACTTCTGATACGGGTGAGGATGAAGAAGTTGACGAAGTTGATATTCAATCTGCATATAAAATCATGTTTGCAAATTGGATGAAGATTTTTGAGATAAACAAATCATTGAAGAAAGAAAACACTAGACTAAAAGGTGAAAGGGAAGAAGCTGTAACTCAATTTGGAGAGATCAAGGTTGATTTCAGAAATCTAGAGGGACAACTCAGGAGAACACTGCTGAGAGCCGAGAAGGCAGAGAGTGTTCTAAACAAATGGAACTCTGGTAAGACTAAGCTTGATGACATTCTAAGAATGGGAAAAATATCCGGAGATCGTACTGGCGTAGGGTTCAATAGAGGAGGTTATCTTCAGTTCACCAAGGAGGTTCATGGTCGAACTATCGAGAGTAAAAGCAACAACAGTTACTTCAAGCAAGGGAGTCAAAAGGATGGACACAAGAAGAGTTCTACTCACAGGAAATTGGTCTGTAATTACTGTCGATGCAAAGGTCACACTGAGAACAGGTGCTTCAGACGTATGAGACATCAACATGAAGGAAGAAACACATGACATCATGAAAAAAGGTTCGAAAAGAGATGGGTAAGGAAGTCAAGTGTTCACAGCCTAGTTGCCTACACTTCCATGGTCGCTTTCTCAGAAAATACGTGGTATTTTGACAGTGGATGTTCTCGTCATATGACAGGAAATCGAGGTCTTCTTTCAGAATACACTACTGGCAACAAAGGACACGTTACCTTTGGTGATGGCCAGAGAAGCAAAGGCATTGGAAAGGGGGAGCTGAGGATGACTGAATCTGTTACTCTGAAGGATGTCATGCATGTTCAAGACCTAAAGGTTAACCTGATTAGTATAAGTCAACTATGCGACCAAGGGTTAGTTGTTCAATTCACTAAGGATGAGTGTGTTGTACTGAATAAAGCTGGAGTGAACGTTCTTACTAGGAAGCGTTCGGCTGACAACTGCTATTTGCTTCAAGAAGCTAACAGCTGCCTCACCGCCAGTGTTGAAGCCTCCGAACAGTGGCATCAAAAACTTGATCACATTAACTACAAAACCTTGATTGAAATCACCAGGGTCGGAGCTGTTCGTGGGATGCCTGTTTTGTCCAAGAAGAAGGAAGGAGTGTGCGGACCTTGCCAGCTGGGAAAACAGAAGAGAAATAGTCATAAACAACTTCAGATCATCATCACATCTAAGAATATGGAGCTACTGCATATGGATCTGATAGGACCCATGACTGAGGTCAGCATGGGGGTAAGAAGTACATATTTGTTTGTGTTGATGACTTCTCTCGGTTCACTTGGGTAGACTTTCTCAAAGAAAAGTCTGATGCTTTCAATGCCTTCAAGAAACTCTGCACCCGTCTTCAGACAGAGAAAGGAGGTACTATTGGAAAAATTATGCGAATTCGCAGCGATCATGGTAAGGAATTTGAAAATCACCTGTTTACTGATTTCTGTGAGGCAGAGGGAATACGACATGAGTTCTCCGCGCCTAAGACTCCTCAACAAAATGGAATCGTTGAAAGAAAGAATCGCACTCTACAGGAGATGGCTCGCGTGATGTTGAACGCCAGGAAGGTCAGTACTAAATGGTGGTCCGAAGCAATTAATACTGCTTGCTACACTATAAATAGAGTGTATCTGAGACCCAGAACGGAGAAAACTCCCTATGAAATATGAAAAGGTAAAAAACCTAATGTCTCCTACTTTTATGTTTTTGGTAGCAAATGTTACATTTTGCAGGATCGAACCTCTAAGGGAAAGTTCGATGCAAAGAGTGATAAAGGTACATTCCTCTGATATTCTACTACGAGTCGTGCTGTCAGGGTTCTGAATCATCGCATTGATGTTTTGATGGAGTCCATCAATGTTGTCGTTGATGATTTCGAGCAGGGAGAGGCTACTATTCATGAGGGGGCTGGACCTCAAGAAGAGGTTAATGAAGAAGATGAAAATGTTGAACAAAATGTTATAACATTTGATTCAGCATCTAAGAGTACCTGTCAGAATGGTAATTCTCAGGTAACTGGATCTGCTGAAGATTCTCAATTAGATGAAAATGAAGTTCGCTCATCGCATGGGATTACAAAAGTTATTCGAAATCATCCCCTTGAACTTGTCATTGGGAATGTTGAAGATGGACTTCACACCAGAGGCACTAGTCAGGTAAATTATCGTGATCTTGCTGGTTATACGTGTTTTTTATCCAATGTTGAACCCAAGAATGTCAAAGAAGCATTACTTGATGACTTCTGGGTGATGGCGATGCAAGAGGAGCTGAATCAATTTCAGCGCAACGATGTCTGGAGTCTTGTTGAGAGACCAAACGGGATTAATGTCATTGGAACTAAATGGATTTTCAAAAACAAAACGGATGAAAAAGGAAACGTCACATGTAACAAAGCTCGATTGGTAGCTCAGGGATATACTCAGATCGAGGGAATTGATTTTGACGAGACGTTTGCTCCGGTGGCCCGCTTAGAATCTATTAGGTTACTTCTCGCCATGGCATGTAGTTTCAATTTCAAGCTTCATCAGATGGACGTGAAAAGTGCCTTTTTAAATAGGATCTTGAATGAGGAGGTATATGTTGAACAGCCGAAGGGGTTTGAAGATCCTTTCTTGCCTGGCCATATTTATCGTTTGAAGAAAGCTCTTTATGGTCTCAAGCAAGCCCCTAGAGCTTGGTATGAGAGACTGACTAGATATCTCCTTAAAAGTGTTATGAGCGAGGGGGAGCTGACAAGACGGTGTTTGTCCAGAGAACCATGTCTGCTATCATAGTTGCTCAGATTTATGTTGATGACATAGTTTTTAGGTCTACTTCATCTCAACTGGTTCGTGAATTTATTGATCTCATGCAAAGGGAGTTCGAAATGAGTATGGTCGGTGAGTTACATATGTTTCTTGGCCTTCAGGTTAAACAAACTAGTGATGGCTTGTTTATATCTCAGAATAAGTATGCTAAGAACCTTGTTAAAAGGTTCGGTCTTGAGAAGGCCCGTCAAGCTCGCACTCATATGGGTACTACTGAAAAACTCACGAAGGATGATGGTGGAAAGCAAGTGGAGGTTACCTTGTACAAAAGCATGATAGGAAGCTTATTGTATCTGACAGCAAGTAGACCTGACATCAGCTTCAGTGTTGGGGTGTGTGCACGTTATCAAGCCTGTCCTAAGGAATCTCATATCACGGCTGTTAAACATATAATCAGGTATATAAGTGGGACAGTTGATTATGGCATTTGGTACTCCAAAGATACCAACACTCTTTTATCAGGGTATAGTGATGCTGATTGGGCTGGTAATGCTGATGATAGGAAGAGTACTACAGGAGGGTGTTTTTACGTCGGAAACAACTTGGTATCCTGGTATAGTAAAAAACAGAATTCTATTTCATTGTCAACAGCTGAGGCAGAATACATCGCAGCAGGGAGCTGTTGTACTCAACTCTTGTGGATGAAACAGATGCTGACTGATTATGGCACTGATCAGGATGTCTTGACCATTCTGTGTGACAACTAGAGTGCTATAAACATCTCCAAGAATCATGTTCAACCTTCAAGGACCAAACATATTGACATTCGACATCATTTCATAAGAGAGCTGGTTGAAAAGAAGATTCTTGTCATGGAATATATAGATACTACCAGTTAGTTGGCAGACATTTTTACAAAACCCTTGGATTCATGCAGGTTTGAGGAGCTACGACAAGCTCTTGGGCTGTGTCGTATCTAATGTTGGACTTATTGTTGCACATAATGTTGGACACAATGTTGTACATTATGTTGCAACTTTAAACGGGGTTTTTGTACGTATAGTAAGTTTTGTCTGGTGGTGCTTTCAATTTCTCTTCCCTCGGCATTTATTTCTCTATTCTGGTTTTTCTTGAGATCAGCATTTCATTTGTTCATTACAAGATTCAAGGGAGAAGCGGTTCTGAGGAATTAGGGTTCTTGGTTCTTGATTTTTCGTTGAAAGATCTCTTGTATCTATTGCAAATGGGTCGTGCTCGAAATGAGAAACCCTATTCAAACCCTCGTCGTTCAGTCCGACATGCTGCTTCGTCCCAGCAAGTTCCCAGTTCGTCTTCATCCCTTCGTTACAGACGGAAAGGAGTTATTCCTCGCGCCTCTAGATCATCTCCCGCTGGTATTTCACCGATTTCCTCATCTCATTTGTCGTCAGACTACATGCAATCTGGTTCTTGTTCGAATTTGGCTGTGTTGCCTTTTTCCCCAATTGTTCTTGATTCTTGCTCTTGGATTAAGTCTCATATGTCCCCCGCTGAAGAAGACGAATCTTTTCCTCACCCCATCACTGTGGAGGATTGGTTTTGGTACCTTCGTCGAACGGATCACAAGTTGAATATTTCATGGTTGGATTTGTCAAAAACGCATTTTGGTTCTGTCTCCCTCAAAGATGTGGATGGAAAACTTATTAGTGTGCGTGTTCCTTTTGATGATTTGGTTGCGATTAAGACTTGGAACCCACCTGTGTCCTCAGTAAAAATCTCAGATATCATTGTATTGGACGATTCTGACTCTGAGCTTCTCTTGAATGGTGATGAGGAACTGGATGTTGATAGAAGTGATGATGGTGCTTGTGGGGACATCATTAATGATGGTACTGATGGTCTGAATCCTGGTGAAGGATCATCTTATCATGATGCTCCTATGTCTGATCAAAATGCTGATTGTCGCAGTAATTCAGCGGTTGCTGGGGTTTTGGATTCTCAGGATGCTTCTCTTAATGTTTCTCATTGTATGCATGAGACCGGTGGTTCTTTGTGTCCTGAGAGCAAGAAGGTTGGTTTTGTACCAGGTTCAGAGACAAATGCATCTATTGAGGGGAGTGTTCCTGAAATGATCTCTTCTGATCAGGTTGAGGAGAGTGTTCCTCCTGCTGAGGAAACCTCATCTCTGGGAAAGAATGTTGAAACAGATGTTGGAACAAATGTTGGAACATCTGCTTGCAATCAATATGTTGATCCTATGTTGAATGATGATCCCAGTGTGGACCCCCTTGTTTCCCATCCTCGCCGATCTAGATCTGGGTCCCTTAAGCGCAAGGCTTCTTCCAGATCGTGCAGAATTTCCCCTTCCAAGATTCCCAAGAAATCTGGTGGTCCTAGCTGAAGGATCCTGCCAAAACAGAGTTAGGATCGATAACATGAAGTTTAGACTTACGCTAGCGTATGCGGAGCGGTAGTCTCGGAACTTTGCCTTCGGATTCGCCACGACGGATCGAGTCTTCTCACGAACGGAGTAAGGCTACTAATCCACAATCTAAATCTCTATTTTAGATTAAGAACTTGGATGGAGGGAGAGGAAATATTTCTGCAGAGCTTCGCTATGAAGAAGATGCATGCATGAATTTCATGCAAATGGTGTAAGGAAAATGGCTACCCTTGGGTCTTATTTATAGCCCCCAAGGTAGTTATTTTAGGGTAAGTTGTTCCTTTGGAACAACTTAATTAAGGTGTACCATGATGCATGGCACATTATAAGCTTAAGTTGTACCATATGCATGGTACAACATAAGCTTAAGATATTCCCCCTTTATTAGCCATATGTCGCATGCATTTATGCATATATAATGCGACTTTCCCGCTCATCCAGAGATCCTCTCCGCAAGGGAACAGATTCCCTTTGCACACGACTTCGTGTATGCGACGTTCGAGGTCCGTAATCCCTCGTACATCCCCCACAAGGGTGTACAAACGTCTTCCATATCCAACATCTCCCACTCACACTTGAGGGGATTGTAAGAGAACGTCTTTCCCTTAGTTCTTTCATCTATCATACCGAGAAATAGACCGTGCGACCGTCATGCGCGTAGAGTCTGTTGTTGTGCACTTGTTAGAGATACACAACGACCTCGAAGGTGCAAAGTTGAGTAGTTCAACGCATGCTTTACCCTAGATTATTTCTTCACATTTCTTGTACTTTATATTCAACAATTGAATCCCATCTGGATTACAATTGGCTGGCCAGCTTTGAATCATTAAAGTCCAAATGCGAATATGAAATCAATCTTCCTCTTCTTGCGAACCTTCTGATCTTGACTTGATTCGCTTTTCTAACGTGCCCCGCCGAGCCGAATTACCATAGCCCATTAGTAACACGCTAAGATAGCGATCATCTCGTCAAATCTAAAGGAACCAATTGGAGTCCTTGAGGGTAAGAGTTAAGACCCGTATGGCCTTTGAGTCTCACATAATAGCAAACACTATTGCTACTAACTCAGTGGTCGAAATGCATACGTGGTATGAACACGTATTACAACATCACTCCTTTCCCAGGGAGAGTATGTCTTAATGATGTTGTACGGATGAAAGATCAGACACCACAGTGCCTATCTTTTGAGTCCCCTTACTACTCAGGAAATATTCCCGGACTCTCATCCTACATAAGACAGATAGGATTAAAAAAATCCAATGAGATCTTTATATCCTTGTGAAACAGATCTCAGATCTTTTGTAAGCATCCATATGATGCAGATCTTTCATTCGACTATCTTGTTAAAGTCATGACTCTAAATCATTCGTCTAATGATTTTTGACTTTAAACTAGTCTCATCTCTATCTTATCCATCTGATAAGATAAGGCGGTTGCTCATGTGAGAGAGCCAACCTTAATCTGTCCGACATACACACAATTCAGCTGAGATTTCAAAAATGTACACAAACATTTCTTAAGAAATTCATATGCAATGTTGGAAAAAGAACTTATTCTTTTATTAATTTTGATCATTTCTTAGACATGGGAATATATATTTGGTACAACTCAGCCCATACGCAATCCTTGAGATGATAAGTGTTTATAAAACACATTTCTGGGGATCGCTTTCGTAAGCTGATCCTCTATCGTCTCATGCGTAGATATGTACCTTATGTCTGCCTTCTTGGTTTTATCATAGTCTTTTGCAAATCTGCAGTTCCTTTAAGATACTGCATTATCCTCTTAACCGCTTTCCAGTGTTCTTGCCCTGGGTTGGATTGGTAACAGCTTACCATTTCCAACGGCAAAACAGATGTCCGGTCTCGTACACACCATAGTGTACATAAGACTATCAACTGCACTGGAATATGGAACTTTTTCCATAATTTCCTTTTCCTTTTGGTTCTTTGGACATGATTCCAGATATAAGTTATCGCATATGCTTATATGAATATCAATGGACTTGCAGTCCTGCATATTAAATCGTTCTAAAACCTTCTTTATATAAGTCTCCTGTGAAAGAGAAAGAAGTTTCTTCGAACGATTCCTTGAAATCTTAACTCCAAGGATATATGCGGCTTTTCCTATGCCTTTCATCTCAAATACTGATGAAAGCCAAGCCTTGATACTCATTACAAAGCCCTTGTTATTTCTGGCTATTAAAATGTCATCTACATATAGAGACATGATAATATACTTGCTTTTAATCCTCTTGATATATACTCAGTTATCTTCATCAAGCATGGAAAAAATCCATTTGATAAGACAACTTCTTGAAATCGTATATACCATTGCCTCGAGGATTATTTAAGACCATATATGGACTTACGAAGTTTACAAACCTTATGTTTGTTTCCTTCTTTTACAAACCCTGTTGGTTGTTCCATATAGATCTCCTCGTCCAATTCTCCATTGAGAAAGGCAGTCTTTACATCCATCTGATGTAATTTGAGGTATAAGCAAGCTACCATTGCCAGAATCATGCGAATCAAGGTAAAACGCACAACAGGTGAGAAGTTTTCTTTTTCTTCGTAGTCTATCCCTTCCTGTTGCGTAAAACCTTTCGCGACAAGGCGAGCTTTATATCTATCTATAGAGCCATCAGCCTTATGCTTGATCTTGAGAACTCATTTGTTCCCAATTGCTCTATGTCCTCTTGGTGAGTTAACTAAGTCCCAGACTTGGTTAACTTTCATGGATTTCAATTCCTCCTTCATTCGCTTCCATCCATTTGTCTTTCGCAGGGCATGATACGGCATATTTGAGATTCTTCAAGTCCTTGTTGACTCGAATTTAGATCAATTCTAATATCACTCCCACTTGAAATGTTGTTAGAATTGCTCCCACTTGGATCATTATTCCCGTATGGAATAGGATAATCGTCATTCGTATAATCCATTGGTGAAGTTAAAAAAAGAATTTTTGTTTTCACCAAGAATTTCTCCCACTCGAATGAGGTAATCCTGCTTGATCATAAATCTCAAATAAAGATAAGTCCTGACTTATCTCGCCCTGTCTTGGAAACTCGTTTTCCAAGAAAGTGACATCCCTCGACTCAAACTCAATTAGCACACCATTGTCTTCCTGATTAACAAAAAACATAACCTTTGGAGTTTTATGCGTATCGTTTAAAGATACATTTCCTTCCCCATGGCCCAAGTTTGCCATACTTATGGGAGGAAATATGTGCGTTGAATGCACAAACTCAAGGTAAAAATGTTTAAGTCAGGAGACCTTTGGTTCCACAACTCATAAGGAGTGGAGCTAACTGATTTCGAGGGTACGCGGTTTAAAATGAAAGCGGTTGTCAATAATGCATCACCCCAAAAGGTGATTGGCAAGTTAGCTTGCGCCATCATTGAACGGACCATTTTTCATTAAAGTCCTATACCTCCTTTCTGCAACACCAATTTGTTGAGGAGTATAAGGAATAGTTACCTGATGTACTATGCCTTTTTCATCACAAAGTTCCTTTAAACTTGTTGATTGATATTCACCGCCCCTATCGGTTCGCACGACCTTAATCTTGCGATCTAATTGATTCTCCACTAAACTCATATAGTTTTTAAAGCAGGTTTAGTGCTTTCACTTTTGTGGGATATCAAATAGATATGACCGAATCGGGTGAAATCATCAATTAAAAATGATGAAATAGGACTTCCCGCGTCTTGTCTTGACATTCATCGAACCACATATGTCCGAATGGATAAGCTGTAATGGAACCTTGGCCCTTCTGCCGGTTCCAAACGGCTTGCGACAAGATTTCCCAACAAGGCAATGTTCGCAGGTCGACATTTCAACCTTTGAAACATTGGATAGAAGGCCACGTTTGGCAAGTCTATCCATACGCGTTGGTCCAATATGACCAAGCCTTGTGTGCCAACAAATTATAAAAGAATTTGTCACAAGGAAATTTTCATTACATGAGGAATCATATATTGTACTTATTACAATAAATCCTTTGAAATACATAACCCAGAACCAATAAAAGAATTATTACAAAATAGGTCCACTTTATAATCATGAAGGAACCAACTATTACAAAGACCCATTAAATTGACCACAGTTTTAATATTCCTTTGAATATATGGAATGAAGAGAACATTATGTAGTAGGAGAGTGAGGCCGTTGTCCAAGACAAGCTTGCGAGTCCCAACGCCTTTCACTTCAACACGTGTGTTGTTTCCTACATCGATCCACTTCATTCCTTGGGTATCCGGTGATACTCCACGAAGGACCGTCTGTCCTTTGCTATGTGGTCGGTGGCACCTGAATCAATTATCCAAAAATGGATTAGATTCCACAAGAAATAGTGAACTAGAAACACATATGTAACTAGTATTACAAGTTACCTCGTCACTTCCACTCGTACATAAACGAGCATAGTGACCGAGCTTGTTGCACTTGAAGCACTTGATCCTTTTCAAGTCTTTCTTCTTGTGCCATTTCTTGTACCCACCCTTATGTTTGGGTTCCTTGGTAGACTCAGGTTGCTTATTACGTTCATTAGAAGACTTCGAACGATCTTTACGTTTCTTTCCCCCGTGTGAGGAACTAGCAACCATGTGCACTTCTGCACTTGGCTTAGCAGCCGCAAGCCGCTCTTCCTCTAATTCGAGGTGCTTGGAAACGTCGTTGAAGGTCTTGATGCTCTTATTGTGAGTGAGATGCATCTTCATTTGGTCCCACCCATTTGGTAGGGAACGTATGACTGCTTGGATTTGTTGCTCATCTGTGAGCACATGACCTGCGTCCTTTAACTCTGATATAAGGTTCGCCATATGTCGCAGATGTTTCCCCATGGAATGATCTGGACGTTTCTTATATGTATCGAACTTTATAGTTAAGGCGCGAAGTTTGGACACCGATGTGCCACCGAACTTCTCCTCTAGCTTGGACCATATGTCCATGGCTAGGTCATGTTCTCGGAAGATGCGCATTATGTCATCAGCCATACTGCTTAATAACGTAATGCGCGCTATCTTATTCTTCCGAGACCAAGCATCAAAAGCTTCCTTGTCTCTTCGGTGTTGGGCCGTAGTGCCCAACTCTGGTTCAATCATAACTTTCTTTAGAGTTTCGAGCACTTCTTGCTCCTCTAGAACGTATTGTATCTTAATGGACCAAAGTTTGTAATTATCGCCGTTGAGTTTTTCACCTTTGTTTAACTCAGCGACGATATTCTTTGAAGCGGAAGACATTTTACTTTTAAAATGCTGCAAAAAACACAAAAACCGAAGGTTCGATCAAAACATTGCATAAAAATTCTTAAAATATAACTCCCACTTGAAATGATAATAGAATATCCCATTTGGATAGTTCTAAAATTCAAAACCCACTTGGAATTATATTATATTTGATAAGTTACTTTCGAAAAATATTGAAGATGTTGTTCTAGAATCGAAAAGGTCTCTATGATTCCAATCACCATCTAGAACAACCTTCAATATTCCCCCATCACTTATCAAACAATAGTACTCTTATAGTACTTTGCAGCGGAAAGCGAGTATTTGATAAGTTACTTTCGAAAAATATTGAAGATGTTACTCTAGAATCGGAAAGGTCACTATGTTTCCAATCACCATCTAAAGTAACTTTCAATATTTCTCCCTCACTTTATCAAATGTTAGTACTCTTATAGTACTTTGCAGCGGAAAAGCGTTTTTGAAAACGTATTTTTCAAAACAAATTTAAAATACATTGGCTAATCTCCGTAGAGTAGAGCACAATGTCATAAGTTCATTGGCTAATCTCCGTGGAGTAGAGCACAATGACATGGCTAATCTCGCATGAAGTAGAGCATTACGGCTAATCTTCAAGGAGTAGAGCACAATTTCATAAGTACATTGGCTAATCTCCGTAGAGTAGAGCACAATGACTTGGCTAATCTCGCATGAAGTAGAGCACTATGGCTAGTCTTCAAGGAGTAGAGCCCAATGAAAAACTTCATTAAAACGTTAGTCCCGTATGAACTAGTCAGCACTGTGGTTAGCCCCGTATGGGCTAATCGACACATTCGAGTTTGGCCAATGCCTTTTGTCACCCCGTATGGGTCAGTAGGCAAGTTTGCAGTCGACCCAGACCCTCTGTCAGATTGGTCGACCAAAAACACGAAATTGGTCGACCAATTTTCGAAAGCAACTTCTTCCCGGCCAGGGCCTCTGCCCTGGCCGGTGCTTGGCCAAAGGGCCAGCCAGGGCCTCTGCCCTGGCCGGCCAGGGGCCCTGGCCCCCTCGGCCAGGGCCGGCCAGGCACTGGCCTCTACCAGGGCCGACCGGCCAGGCCGCTGGCCGGGGCCAGGGCTCCTGCCCTGGCCTCGGCCAGGCCCTGGCCTGAGGCCAGGGCGCCGCCCTGGCCGCTGGCCGAGGCCAGGGCTCCTACCCTGGCCTCGGCCAGGCCCTGGCCTGAGGCCAGGGCGCCGCCCTGGCCTCTGCCAGGGCGGCCTGGCCGCTGGCCGGGGCCAGGGCTCCTGCCCTGGCCTCGGCCAGGCCCTGGCCAGAGGCCAGGGCGGCCTGGCCGCTGGCCGGGGCCAGGGCTCCTGCCCTGGCCTCGGCCAGGCCCTGGCCAGAGGCCAGGGCGCCGGCCCTGGCCTCTGCCAGGGCCGGCAGGCCTTGGCCAAGGCCGGCCATTGCCGGCCTGGCCATGGCCGGCCATGGCCAAGGCCATTCGGCGTTGGCTGGCCATGGCCCCTTTGGCCATGGCCGGCCACCCCCTTTGAATGGGGTTGCCGCACACCCCCTTGATGGGGTGGTCACCGGTGGTTATTGGCCGTAGCCAACCCCCTCCGCTCGGGGAGGGGGGATGCATGACATGCATAGCCCATTTGGCCATGGTGCACATGCACCAAATTTCCTCTTACCCGATGGAAATAACTTCCATCATCTTCCTCGATGAAGAACCCGTTCGTCGATGAAGCACCCGTTCGTCGAGAAATTAGTTATTTCCTAATGGCCGTGTGCCAAAAATGAATAACGTACTACGTGAACGGTCGGTTCTTCCCGTCACGGAGAGTTCCTACCATATCCGTAATGATAGGAGACCCTAACGTGAAAAGAACAACCGCTGCGTTCTCTCCGTCACGAAGCGTTCCTACTATATCCGTAATAGTAGGAGACCCATTCGTGAAAAAGACAACGACTCGTTCGTAGTTTCGACGGGGCGGTGGTTTGACCGGGGCGAACCCATATGGCTCC
Source organism: Scilla litardierei (assembly GCA_030789695.1). Taxonomy (NCBI): domain Eukaryota; kingdom Viridiplantae; phylum Streptophyta; class Magnoliopsida; order Asparagales; family Asparagaceae; genus Scilla; species Scilla litardierei. The sequence goes on from CM061136.1 coordinate 207,625,161, forward strand.
GATACCAATGAAGGATCCTGCCAAAACAGAGTTAGGATCGATAACATGAAGTTTAGACTTACGCTAGCGTATGCGGAGCGGTAGTCTCGGAACTTTGCCTTCGGATTCGCCACGACGGATCGAGTCTTCTCACGAACGGAGTAAGGCTACTAATCCACAATCTAAATCTCTATTTTAGATTAAGAACTTGGATGGAGGGAGAGGAAATATTTCTGCAGAGCTTCGCTATGAAGAAGATGCATGCATGAATTTCATGCAAATGGTGTAAGGAAAATGGCTACCCTTGGGTCTTATTTATAGCCCCCAAGGTAGTTATTTTAGGGTAAGTTGTTCCTTTGGAACAACTTAATTAAGGTGTACCATGATGCATGGCACATTATAAGCTTAAGTTGTACCATATGCATGGTACAACATAAGCTTAAGATATTCCCCCTTTATTAGCCATATGTCGCATGCATTTATGCATATATAATGCGACTTTCCCGCTCATCCAGAGATCCTCTCCGCAAGGGAACAGATTCCCTTTGCACACGACTTCGTGTATGCAACGTTCGAGGTCCGTAATCCCTCGTACATCCCCCACAAGGGTGTACAAACGTCTTCCATATCCAACACTAGCTCCTCATCTCCTTTTATTGTATCTGCTACTAAGGCTTTATCTTTTCAATTCTTTGACAAGTCATACCAGACTCGATGGGATGGATATTCTAAGCGATCCATCTTTGGTGAAAAGTCCATAGCTGTCTCCTCCTTTAAACAGACCCACTTTGTTGCTTTTCTCAAGGACATTGATCTCCTCCAGGCTGCAAGTTGCTTTAAGACATTTTATCCTGTTCTGGTCAGGGAATTCTACTGTAATCTCTTCAAATCCTCTGCAGATTCTGCTTCCGAATGGGGTGTCAGGGCTTTTATCCGGGGAAAGATTGTTCCGTTCTCTCCTGCTGTCATAAACAAGCTACTCAAGTGGCCATGCAATCAAAACCTCCATCTGTATGGAGCTTCTGTTGGTGAAGATCATGATATTTTCATCCAGACGGTAACAGGAGGACAATATACATGTTGGCCGAAGTCATTTTCCTTCCCTTCATCTGTACTGACTGCTAAGTACTTCTTGCTGTATCGCATTGCCACTCGGAATTGGTTGCCGACTTCCAACATGTCAATCGTCACCAAGGCTATGTGTAAACTACTGTTTGCTGTCGGGACTAAGCAATCTTTCAATCTGGGCAGACTTATTTTTGATTCCATCCTTTCTCTATCCGAGTCTTCCGCACCCAATACTGCTCTGCCTCATACTTCCCTCATTTCCATGATATTGTTTTCGCAAGGAGTTGTTCCTGAGTCTTCGGAGCTTCCAGTATCTTGTGACTTGATCAGTTTCACGACTAAGTCCGTTGCTGGCAAAAATAGATGATTTATCTGTTCTCTCTCCTATGTCCTCCATGCCGTCCTCATCTACCTCTCCTCGCTCTGCTTCTAAATCTGCCTGCAAAAAGTCTTCTTCCCAAAAAGCTTCTGTTCAAGATCTACTGGATGATTTGTTAGTGTTTCAGAGGGCTGTCAGATCAGTCGATGATCAGCTTGATATGCTAGAAGGTCAGCAGGTTCTTCTTCAAGCTCAGAAGGATTTTCTCCAGGAACGAATTGCTCAACTTCAAGCTAAGGTGTCTCCCGACAAGGTATGAATTTTGACTTTTGGTGTCACAAAGGGGGAGAATGGTATCTGTGTGATAAGAATGGTATCTGTGTGATGAGAATGGTGTTTTTTTTCTGGAGCATTTTTGGTTGTGGGTAATTTTTGGATGTTGGATGTTGTTTGGTCTACCCAATGTACTGTGATCTCTGATGATCTTAATGTCTGGTACGTCTTCATTTCTCGTCCTTATTTCGTTTGCCAGTTTTTATGCTTATTGGTGCCATATACAGTGCTCTCAGATCCTAGTCTTTTTAATTGTGCCACTAAAAGCCAAAGGGGGAGATTGTTAAGACTATTATTTGTCTCTTGTGGCACAATTGATTCTCTTGGAGTGTTTGAACAGAATGTTACTTGAAATGTTGCACTTATTGTTCAACATTTGTAAACATATGACAAGTGTTCTTATGAAATGTTGAACATTATGTCATATGAAATGTTGAACGTGCTGTTCTATCGTCGGAGATCTGTTCCCGTGTCTTCTCTGTTGACTCTTGTTTCTAACGGACTGATTGAGGATTAGGCTCATTTGTTATTTGAAGATAGGAGCTATCATGTTAAATGGTTTCGGATCTTCTCCTTTTGTTTGGATCGGGTGGTTCTCTCAGTTACATTTGCTGAAGCGGTTTGAAGGTTGGTAAGAGATAGTGTTCGGGCTCGAATTAGTTTCGACGGTTGAAGATCCTTTCTTATCTGATCTATCTCGCCTTACTGCTCTTGGGTTGTTCTGAAAATCCTTAGTGATTTGATCTGAAGAATGGTTGGCTAACCACTTAACAACTTTGTAGAGCGATGTTAAAGTTGTAAGTTGGTTTTGTTATGTGATCGCTTTTTGCGGAGATCGGCTTTTGCGTAGGTGTTCTCCAAAGCTCCGGGAGGAGGCTGACGACTACTGAGGTAGGGGGTCAAGGGATTTGATCTGTGTCAGTATTGCAAGGGGATCTTGCACGTAAGGGGAGCTTACGCAAATTACTCCACGGGGTTGATTGAGGTCAACCCTTTGCGGTTTGTATTGAGGGGGAGTTTGTTTCCCCTAGTATCAAATTGTATTGTAACTATCATTATTTCAGTGGAGTAATTTGAATTTCTGGGCGAGGCCTCGCAGATGTAGGTGTGTGCACCGAACTGCGTTACCAATGACCATGTGTTATGATGTGTTGTTCGTTCTCATGTCTTTACTATTTAGGTTGGCATACTAAACTTCACTAATCATCATCACCACAGAGTTCATGTGACTAAAAAATGGAGTTGTCAAAGTTTGGATACTCAAAGAGGAACCATCCAAATGAAGAATGAATGCGGTGATAGTTTCACGAACAATGTTCAGTTTCACGAACAATGTTCGGTTTAAAAGAAGTATAGATATTATTGTGATGGGATGTCTAAACCCAAATGTGTTTGGTTCCATGTGGGTGATATTAGTCAATGTGACTAATCGAATGGACTCAAAAGAAAAGAGTACTAAGTGTTTCATGTATTCACATTTGAATGGATTAGAAGCGCTCATTCAAAAGTTCAAAAATACACCTAACTTCTGGGGGTGGAACAAAAATAATGAGCAACTTTATAGCGGCCGAATGATTTTTGGTTATATTTTTTAATATGTGGTATTCTCTTATTTGATATTTTAACAATTGGCATTATGCATTTCCCATTGTTAGAACACATAGGTCATATACACTTAAGACTCATTTTGCATATATAGTTGCATGTGGTCTAGATTATTTTTATAAGATAACTTGATTTTCGAATGGGTAGAGATCACTTATAGGTCATATATTTTTATTGATATTGAAAGTGGGCGAGATATTGATATTGAAAGTGGGCGAGATATTAGATGTCATGCATAATTATATGTATTGCAACACTTGGTATAGTTGCTTGCTGACATGTTGTGTTGAATGATGAGTATGCATTTTTCATTGTTATGCATGATGGTTGTCATCATCAAAAAGGGATAAAGTGTTGTGATATTGAGTCACACTACATGTGGTTTTGATGATGAACAAATGTATCATCAAACATCGATGAGTACATGCGTAAGATCTTAAGGCAATATCAACAAGCACTCTTGTATAGATGTGGGGTTTACACCGACATGAATAAAATAGAGCCAAACAATGAGCTTGGAGTCAAGTTCACATCAAGGGACTTCAGTGTAATATTTTAATTTTTGAAGTAATTTTTATTCATTGTTCGGTTATGTTAAAGCCTTGATTGAAGCTCACACATACTTATGAATACATTTATAATACTTAAAAATATTTTTAATTGATCAGTATAATATATCCATTAGTTTTCCGATACACAACTGCGGATCATAATACACACGAAGGGAGATACATGCGGTCTTGCATTTACATTCGATGTCTATATATAATCAAGACACATGTACATACATGTATGATGGTGAAGGTAGATTGTTGGCATGTAAGTAAAGTATTTCTCAGAAACTTATCAGTATTTTAATATTCAGTTACATTACATCAGAAATTAGACAAAACATGATATGTTGTGAGTTGAGGGAGGCCTTTGGCCTCCATCCCCTCATCATCTCACCATTTACTCTCCACTAACTTAGTGGGGAGTCCCTTGGACTCCTAAATCCCATTAAGAGAATATATAGAGAGCCATGGCTTATGCCATGGCTACTCCTAATTTGGAGATGGTTTTACTCTTCTCTTTAACATTTCTCAACACGTTATCAGCACGTCAGCTCTCAATTCTTTGAGCTTTTTCTCCCGTATCCCCTCAAATTTTACCCCCTACGTGCTAAGGAATCTAATTGTTGTAGCGATCCGACTTGCGGAGAACCGTTGGGGAGAACTGTTGCGGCGATCTTTTAGGCGTATCGGGAACAGGATTTTTATCTACGGCATTTATTTGTTCTTCCCTAGATCTTTGATCTAGAGGTAAATTTCTAATCCCGTAGAAATAAAGATATAATACAATGGCAGCAGGATAAACTTTTGGAAGTAATTAAGTTGATGACATACGGCTTGATCATATCACAATTAATCTGCTCGCCATGTTGGCTACCAGATGATGCCTGGGAATTGGACAAAGGAGATCCAAGGTTTAAGTTTTTGGTTTATAGTATAATGCACCACGATTTTGCTATCTTTTGGTTAATTTAGGTCATATATGCAACCGTTCATGTTAAATTGTTATAGATTTACGTGAAACCTAAATGACTATAAAATCGAGCCCAGATTCATACAAAAAATATCAACATCGATCAACTATTGGGAGTTATTCTAGAAAATAATAATACATGTGCTAGAATCGAAGAAAGTATATGATTTCGCTTGTTTAATTACTTACAATTGGAAAAAGAAAACTGTCACCATAAAATGGAATTTCAAATAAGAAAACAAGAGAAAATAGTTGAAGGCAAACTTTCTCACAACCAGATCAAAAATGCATACGGCTCTGTCGGACAACCCCCATCCCCCCCGGCCTTTTGTGTGTTTGGCGCTGCCCCCCCCGACGGGGGGCTCTCTGTCGGCCACATCCCACCCTGATGGGGAATCCTCCCACTTGTGCCGGCGGCTCTTGCAATTTTACGTAGATAGGGGAGAAGGGGGGCACGATTTGGAAGAGAGTGCTGTTAATTACACTGCGCTATTTTATGACTGCACCGCAAAGTCTAAGATTTTATGAATGCACCGCAAAGTCTAATCATCGATTGGATAGCTATTTCCTGGTCAGGATATCGATATGCAGCATGCCCACGTCAGCTTTTTTGTTTGATTTCTCGTCTGCCAAGTTCTGGATAAGGATGTGGGCATGCTGCATATCCATAATTCCTACATATCGATGTCGAGAAATCAACGAGAAATTAGCAATGTGTGCATGCTGCATATCCATAATTCCTGCATATCGATGTACAGAAATCAAACGAGAAATTAGCAATCCAAAACTCCATAATTCATGGTCCAAAATCGATATGCAGCATGCCCACATCAGCTTGCTGATCACAAACACCATCATCTTCAGTGCTTTCGGGTCGATCACGACAAGTGTTGTTTGCAACATGGGCCTGTGTACTGCATTGCCCTAGGCATGCGTATTGTCTTGCCCTGCATACCGTGAGCCGTCTGCAGGGGAGAATATGAGCCGAAACCTAATACAAGAGCGGTGTATTCATAAATATTAACCTTTGCGGTGCATTCATAAAATAGTGCGGTGCAAATAACAGCAATCTTTGGAAGATGAGGGGTTGGGGGCTTTTCACTTTCCCTTGCTAATATCCTAAAAGATTGTTTTTAGTGATTGTGTTAAATTTACTCTTAAAAATACAGCCCATGGGCATGCAGCTCAAATCTTATTAATAAATTAGTTTGGCTGTTTTTTTGGGCCAGAAGCCCATTACATAACAATGACAATTAAAATGATTTTTATTTTGATTATGGGCCTTCCACCCAAATTAGAATAATAATTTAATTTGTCTGTTTATTTGGGCTAGAAGCCTAGATAATTTAAATTGCTAATTAATATGCTTTTCATTTTGCTTATGGGCCTACATCCCATATTAGAATAATATTTATTTTTGTGTTCTAATTTGGGCCTGAAGCCCATATAACAATGCACATAAGTTTTATGGGCCAGCAGTCCTATTGAGATTAATTATTAATTTTGACTTCCAAAATTGGGCCAAAAGCCCAGTTAATCCAATTGCAAATTTTATGTGTTAATTAAAATTTTGCAACTGGGCCTGAAGCCCAAATATTAATAATAATTCAATTTGGTTTATTGGGCTTGAAGCCCATTGAATAAAATTGCTTATTAAAATGATTAATATTTTACTAATAGGGCCTGTAGCCCCAATCAAAATATTAATTTATTTTAATTACCTGTTTTGGGCCTGACGCCCATTTTGTCATATTGCTAAAATTATATTACACATCACTCTTGCATTATTAATTATTTATGGATTATTAGGATTTTTCAAAATATAATTATCTTAAGGATCATGCGACCGCTCTGCCGTTAGTCATCTAACCTAACGGTGTATGACGTCTCCCCGTGGTCTGAGAGATTATTATATTTTAGGTCTCTTTTTCCATATTATATATGCATGTATTATATAGACTGTGTGGTTGCTTCTTTTGTGCATGTAGCATATTATAAACTGCGTGGATGTTTATATAAGCTAAAATGTGATTTTTGGGATCGGCCAGTTTGATACCTTTTTAAATTCCTCGCAATTTTATTTTCTTTGTGAGAGAATTTGTAAGTGAGGATTAAATGTATTAATGCCAAAGATTGGTGTACCCAGATATGAAGATGGAGGAGAAATTTTCAATTGATAGGGACCCCTTCTAGGTTTCCAAATTGTATTTTTTTCTTTTCTTTATGGCCTGTATATTCGGACTTTGGACTTTGTACGTTTTTGGGTATCTGGCCGATCCCCACATTTTGCTTATTTTATTCTTTATGCATGAATTTACTTCTTAATTAATTCATGCTTGTTTTAACTTGCATAGATAAATGGCAAAATTGGCAAGCGTCGATTTCGAAGTTTTTGATGCTGCATGGAAAAATTACCTAAGTTGGGGAGTGGACCTGAAGTTCCATTTGCGTTCGATGGCCCTCCTTGGCTCAATTTTGGCTCCTTCATCGGCCCCAGCAGCGGTCGATGCTACTGCTACATCTAGCAGCACTCCTACCACTGTCTCCAATGTAGATAAGGCGAAAGCCATTATCTATATTAGGAAACATATAGATCGGACCTTAAAGGCCGAATACCTAACGGTAGAGGACCCAATGGAGCTGTGGACAGTGTTGGAGGCACGGTATAAACATCAAATTGATGTAATATTACCGCGTGCCAGTTATGAGTGGGAAAACCTCAGACTTCAGGACTATAATTCCATCACTGAGTATAACTCTGCACTTCATTATATCACCTCACGCCTGAAGTTGTACGGTGAAGAACTGACAGAACAACGCATGTTGGAAAAGACATTTACGTTGTTTCACGAGAAAGATGCAATCCTCATGCAGCAGTATCGTGAACGCAACTTCACGAAATTCTCTGACTTGATCTCTTGCCTCCTTAGGGCAGAGCAGAATAGAGATTTACTGCTTGCTACTCATAATCTACGTCCAGCTACTACTGCACATATCCCTGAAGCCCAACACGTTTCGCCTCAGAAGTGGAAAAACAATAAGAAGGCTAGAAAGAACAAAGGGAAGGCTGTAATGTAGCCAGCACGAGGAGAAACAACCCAGACCAACAACAACAGAGAAATGAGAAACCTCACATGGAATCGTAAGAACACTAACCAAGTGTCAATTTCTAAGAAGAACTGGGAGGATAAATGCCATCGTTGTGGCATGACTGGACATTGGTCCAGAAACTGCCGCACTCCTCGCCACCTCCAGGAACTGTATCAGGCGAGCCAGAAGTCTCTGCCTGAAACAAACTTGGCGGCTGTTCAGTAGTCAACGAATTTCACTGCAAAAGATTTAGAGAATGACGACCTGCTCGATTGAGCCCTATCTTTATTTATGCATTTAAAATTGCATATTGCTTCATCTTTAGTTTGCTTTTGTACGAATTTTTATTTGAATGTCATTTTACATTTACTTAAATAAAATTTCGTTTTGCTTATAAATGAAGTATGTAATATTGTGGACAGTGCCTCGTTGCACTGGTGTAGCATTAATATTGCTCCCACATACAACAAGACTATAAGATGCAAGCTTCTCCCCTTAAACATATAGGAATTTTCCAAGTTTCAAGGACATTTCGTTTAAACGAACATAACTTGAAAACTGTGGATAATAAATATTGTATATCAATATGTAACTCGTCAAGAGGATGGCCAGAAGCCCATCTACTTACGATTTCATTGGACCCTCGTCGGGCCCATATAATTACAGATATTCATCCTATAGAAAGCCAACTTGACTGAGCACCAGAAGTGCCTTTCATTGCCATAATTTTTAACTCTGGCAAAATGGACTTGGTCATCCTGGAACATCGATGATGGACGCATCATCAAATGAATCCATTGGAGAACCTGAAGATTCTTCAAAAGATTGAGCTTCCTTGTACCCCTTTGTCGTAAGGGTATACTTTTAGAGAGACCTTCCCCTCCTGAAAATGGGATGAGAGTCTCCTGGCTTCATTGAGAGAATACATGGTGACCTTTGCGGGCCTATTCACCCTGCAAGTGGCCCATTTTCGGTACTTCATTGTACTGATTGATGCATCTACTGGATGGTCTTATGTATGACTTTATATTCACTCGCAACATAGCTTTCTCAAAGCTTATAATGTGGGTAAATTCACTACACATATCTTTGAAGACTTCTGCCAAGCAACTGGCATTGAAATTGAACATCCTGCAGCATGTTCATACTCAGAATGAGTTATCAGAGTCTCTGGTAAAGAGACTCCAATGGATTTCACTTCCATTGTTAAATCACAGTTATCTGTTCATGTTTAGGGACCAACACACTGCATTTCGCATCGCTTATCACGATACGGCCCGCTTGTGGCCATATCTTATTGCGGATGTTGCTTGCTTATGGTTCATCACCAAGTCTTGATAAATGTGAATTTGATGAGCAAAGTCTCATTGAAATAGGTACTCAGTCAAAAGAAGACTGAAGCTTTTGAGACCATATCATGGGATACAAAAGTCCTAATCTCGTTATGATCCGCATACTTTTCTTGTGTGAAGATGAGATCCAGAAGATCCTTCACATTCAGACTAAAGTACATCAATTGCAGGATAAATTTACGGACAACCGGAAGATTGTTCGTTCACATGTCCCTACTGCCAACACGTCAGCTAGGATTGACATCCTCATATATGGATGTAATCCACCGGCAGCAGAATTGGCTGTACCTCCATTGAAAGGAGGACGCCCGCCAGGTTCAAAATATAAAGTTCCTCGAAAGAGGAAGATTCCTGGATATGTTAAAATGATCCCTCCACAGGATGCTGAGTTCAGACCAGCAACCTCTCCCCTCCTAATTTCCCCTGCAGAGGAAACAACGGGAGAAAAATTATTATATTACGTACGTACTGGAGAGGTACTGGACATATAGCACAGTCGTCGTCGACGGTTTTTGCTTTCACTATTGTCGTTCACGTCGCTGAATACGATGATGATGTCAACCCACTTTTCTATAGCATAAATGCATAGATTGGCCAAAGTGGGACGAGGCAATAAGAGTAGAGCTGCACTCACTCTTGAAAAGCAAAGCCTTTGGACCAGGAGTCCATACACCTGAATGTGTAAAACATGTGGAATATAAGTTGGATTTCATAAGAAATTGAAATAAAAGAAATGTGATCATTTTTCTACTAAGCCTAAACTTCTCTAAAAAAGCCAATAAATGCAGCTCATGGACGTTGTGACTGCATATACATACGGCAATATAGATATAGAGATCTATATAAAAGTTCTAGAAGGGTATACTCTAACCCCAAAGATAAAAGAGAGACATATAAACGTCTTCACCATAAAGGCTACAAAGATCATTAGTTGATCTTAATCAATATTTTGCCCGTGTATCTTTTTCGAAAGATCGTTGACAGTATTTGTGATATTCGCCCACATGTGGTCGACTTAAAGCTAGTAGGATCTCCTGCAGAGACCGTTGAGATATCTCATAGCTTTAAGCATACCTTGGAAATAAAATACCTAGGCATAACAAGGTATTGTCTCGGCTTACATATTAAACACCTTCGTGGTGGAACCCTTTAATATTCTTCATACACCGGGAGTTTATGAAGAATGATGTCCATTGGCAATCTATTAAAAATGGATGCTTATTTATGACACCTTCCAGTAGCTGGAAGAGGGGGAGGACATCATAGGTCCCGAAGAGCCTATCTCTAGTTACTTGTTACACTTCTTTATCTGGCCAACTGCACGTGTCTTTGATAGAACGTCTGCAGTAAAGTTGTTAACCAGATACAGTGTTGTCCTAGAGAGCACCACCAGACCAAGGATAAGCTGCTTCTGTGCAACTTCCAAGGGTCAAGGAATATATATTGCACATGCATGTTTAAAGATCATCGCGATGATTAAAACACAAAAGGCTGGCCACCTCATAAATATCTACGCATCATCCTCCAATGTCTACATCTTCTGAGAAGCTCATCATCCAAGAAGCAAGTATTGAAAACGCTCAGCCAGGTCCAGCAGTACCTTGCAGACACACTGAAGGCTGATTCAAAGAATACTTTAGTGGAGTCATCTACCAACTTCGAAGAGCATTCCACTCCAGAGCGCCACTGCTTTCCAATAGCCGCTAGATGAGTGAAACTTGTATAGATGTGTGATGATTGTGTTTTCTTTCAGAACATGATGGATGTATAGACGAATAGGAGATGATTGTATAGATACATAAGAGATCTGCAAGCCTGAAGCTTGTACAGATCAGGGGGAGTCACTCGATAGTTGTACTCTTTTCCCTTAAGCTGCTGGTTTTTCCCACTGGGTTTTCCACAGCTAAGGTTTTAACGAGGCAACCACAATGGCTCTGGATCCAGAAGTATCCACCCCTTTAGCATACTGAATCCTGAAGTATTCATATGCTTAACCCAAGGTAATGGAGAGATGAGGGGGAGTGTTGTGAGTTGATGGAGGCCTTTGGCCTCCATCCCCTCATCATCTCACCATTTACTCCCCACTAACTTAGTGGGGAGTCCCTTGGACTCCTAAATCCCATTAAGAGAATATATAGAGAGCCATGGCTACTCCTAATTTGGAGATGGTTTTACTCTTCTCTTTAACATTTCTCAACATGATAAAATTATTTTGATTTTTGTGTCATTTTATATCCATCTCGATAAGGGCCTGTTCTTTTGGCAAGAATATGGCTGAGAATGAAAAATTTGGCACTATTCCTCTATTGTGCACACACTTTCCCCCCTCCATTCCCAGCGTGTGTTCTTTTTGCCATTTTAAAATTTTGGAATAGAATCCGATGTGGACTTAAAAATTGTGGAAATCTAGGCAATTTGTATTCCTCCAAATTTTGAAGGAAAGAAGGGGGATGCATGGGAATAGAGGGGAAGGTGGGGCCCACTTTCTCATCTCTCTCTCTCTCTCTCTCTATATCCCCCCTCCACCAAACCACATTTCTACCTTTTCATTCCAACTCTCAAAACCCAAAAGAACACAAGAATAGAAAGTGGACACCACTTTCTATTCTAAACCCCACTTTTCAACTCTATTCCACCCAAAAGAACACAAAACTCCATTTTCTCTCTCATTGGAATACAAACTTCACCTTATTCCATTTTCCTCTATTCCAGCAAAATAACATGCCCTAATTCAAAAGAACTTAAAGCAGTTTTCAAATATCAAAAAAATAAAATATAATCAATTTATAAGAAATTTAATGATTTAGAAACTAGAAATGTACAATAGCAAACAAAAGAGGACATACTAATTGCTAGAAATAGGAAAGTACATAGCGCTGATACTTGCACACCATTTTTTAAGTACAAACTCGCCCCAATAGTTTATCTTATGATATGCTGATTCGCGATTTTGTTTTTAAACCCGAGTGTATTTATCGAATTCTTCGACGATATTACACGCTTTCCCCATCTCCAATACTTGGCGCAAAGTCCCCAAAAATTTCAATTTTCCCACTAAAAATACAGCCTTTCCGTTTAATCACGCTCTATCTCTAAAAGTTTCGCGTGCTCTCTCTAAAAAATTCCAATCTCTATCTCATGGATGCGGATTTCACAGCTCCATCGTTTTCTCTCGGCCTCGATTTCGATTTCGAAGAAGAAGACCAACAGCAAGAAGAAGAGCCCTTGATCCCGAAACCAGCGAATCAAGAAGAAGAATTAGAGGATTTCGAATTGGTCGAAGCCCTAGATCGCAGTGATCCATACGAGCCTCGGCGTCCGGCGCTTAAGCGGTTGAGGCGGGGCCCGCCGCCGCCGTCTCGTGCTACATTTGCTGAGGAGGGAAACGTGAATTTGGATGATGACATTGAGGATTTCTCGTCTCAAGAGTATGAGGATCGTCGGCAGCCAGGTTAGATGGCATTTTATTTCGGGTTGTTTTGAATTTATTTAGGATTTGGTCTTGTTTGGTTGAGAGGTCTGGGTAAAGGAAGCATCTTTAGATAGGTTATCAATGAAAGAGGGGTAATTTCATTAGCATTGAGGGCAGTTTCTATTGATTATAAAATTTGATAGAAGAAAGTACAGAAATTTTGAATATTTCTTGTGTTCAGCTAATTATATTAATGGGTTGTTTTTTATGGATGAATCCATTGTCTAGTATAGCTAGATCGGATCGCGAGGGCGTCCCCCCGGTCGTATAGCCGATCCGCCTGTGAGGGTAATGAGCTGATTAGTGGGCATGCACACTTTTGTAAAGGTGGTAAAAATGACTGATCAAAAGCCCTCTTAGGGTGCATTTGTCGAAGACGTGTCAGCTCATCGAGAATATGTTAGCTCAACAGGAACTAAAATGAACTGAAGAGTTTGCTTGGTTTTGTTTTGTTTTAGCAATAGTACATCGTCCATGCTATTTGGACGAGCTTCAATGTGCGTCATCCCAGATAGGTCATTCTGGTCTGGTCCTCCTGGATTGGCAATTATGCATAGGTCATATAGGACTGGTCCTCTTGCATAGGTCATCCTGAAGTGATCATCCAGGACTGGTCTTCATGCATATGTCATCTTAGACTGATCATCCTGCTTGGGTCATCCTAGACTGGTCCTCCTGGATTAGTCCTCTTGCATAGGTCCTCCTGGGTATGTCAGCATCCTCCTGGGTAGGTCGGCATAGCTCTGCGTAAGTCGGCCTAGATGACTTGGCCTCCTCTTGGGTAGGTCGGCCATGGATAGGTCATCCAGGTTAGGTCGGCCTAGCTCTGCGTAGGTCGACCTCCTACTGGATAGGTCGATCTAGATAGGTCATCCAGGTTAGGTCGGCCTAGCTCTGCGTAGGTCGGCCTCCTCATGGGTAGGTCGGCCTGGATAGGTCATCCAGGTTAGGTTAGCCTCCTTTTGTGCAGGTCCGTTGGATAGATCATCTTTGCCTAGGATAGGTCATGCTCGCCTAGTATAGGTCATCCTCGTTCGGATAGATTATCCTTGCTTTTGGATAAGTTATCTTCGCCTCCGAATAGGTCGGTAGGTCGGATACATTCCACACCTCAACGTTTGTCCCTTGCTTGACAACGGGATGGAAAACATGTCGGGGATTCTTTTCCATCTGATTTGTTGATGTGGATGGCAACGTTAGAGGCTGAGGCGAAGGTGACGCCAGCAAGGACATATGCAGGATCGATTGTGGGGAAGTTCATGGGGAGCCGCATTTGTGGAGTCGCATCTGGCTTGCGAAGCATACTCCATTGCTACCACGAGCTCAAAATCTATCTCACCGATGGAAGAAAGAACAAAGTGTTAAAACAAAAATTGTGAACAAGATGGACGAAAAAGTAGCCCATTGCTTTAAGTTATAATTGGAGCAAGATGGAAAGAAACGGCCTGTGATAAAAATGATTTACCATCCTCTTGGCAAAAAGAAGGTCGTTCGGCCTCTTAGTAAAAGGAAGGTCGGTCGCAGTCGAAGTCATCTCGTACCACTACATCTGCGAGCTAAAACCAAACCCAGGCTTTCCATTGCCATCACGTTGAACTCCTCGCTCGTCCCTTTGATCGCTTCCATTGTCGTGACAATCAGAGCCCTCATGGCCCCCCGCACGATCCTGATCGATCCATTCCCTGAGATTGGAGATCGGGATGTTTGCTTCAATTGGAGGAGAGAAGAGAGCGCCAATGGAGCTGGTGATCGTCAAGGGGGCTAGGAGCAACTTTACCTCCTTGAGGTACTGATCCAACAGTGAATGGCCAACCTGCAAAAACGCTTACCCACAGGTCGACGATGTCCAACTTTAGAATGCGAGGGCTCGGTTCACTCGGCCCCCGAGAAAGACGCGACCGTCGGAACGGGAGCATTGTTGATTATGGTTACTTTGAACAAGAGCGATGCGGCTGGCTTGCCTGATGACCTTTTTTCATTCCTCGTAGCTGATATATGACCCACACCATTAGAGTCCAGGGAGGAGAATGAGGCGATGGCTAGCTCGGGTCGGACCTGAGGAAAATGGAGGCCGTGCTTGAAGATATGTCGAGCTTGTCAACGGGCATGCCGAGCTTTGAGGAACAAAGTGGAGCTTGATCTAGAACGTAACCGTGCTCGAAGACATGCCGAGCTCGACTACGGATATGCCGAACTTTGAGGAAAACATGGGCTCGATTTCAAGAAGAACCCGAGCTTGAAGATGGGCTGGTTTTGAGGATATGTCGAGCTTGAGTACGGACATGCCGAGCTCGAGAGAGACGAGCTTGGTGCCGGAATCGACGGCCTGCTTGGAGAGCTCAGAGATGGCTTGAAGCCAGGGGATTCTTCTCACCGCATGGTGGCATGAAGTCAGACATGGAGCCAGGGTCTTCTTTCCGTCCTATCAGTTTGGGCCGAGATCACTCAAATGGATATCTAAGGCCTCGTGCATGTGAGCTTGCTTACATCCTGTGCTGACTCGTTCATCCTCGCCAATCATGCAACAATGAACTACTTCCCTTCTCGACTAGGCGCGCTTGCATCCCCTAGAGGGTCCCCAATTCAGCGTGTCACAACCTTTCACCAAAGCAATGGCGCTGCGGGTGGTGAAGTTCTGGTTGCACGTGTACTCCATCTCCCTACCAAGACACGTCATCGATCAGATAGAAGATGACGTCGCATTACGACTCCTTGATCCAATGATCCTCAGATCTGCTCGACAGGGGTGGCAGAGACGAGGCGAGCTCTCATATATGCTCGGCAAGATTCGAGCTAGGACAAAGGTAGATCGGAGCTCTGTAGCTAGGTTAGTCTACATGATACTCGGCAAGGCCGGCAGGGACTTGGAAGCTCGGAGGAGCCACTTGGAGGGTCCGATCTTGACGGCGAGACAACGACGACAATGGAAGTTCCAAACTCGACTCGGAGAGGAGACGAGACAACTTCGGCAGACCTACCAAAATTGCAAGCTTTTGTATCTTACATGTTAAATACATACCACAAACATCAGAAGGCTGATGCACGGGCACCAGTTGCTCCAGCATCGGCACAATGGGGACCTCTGGCAGTCTCACCGGCTGCGTCGCCACAGCATCGTCAGTCGCCATGACCTTATCGATCTCAAAACGGTGGTGTTGCTGCACAATCAATGTGACATGATCAGTATCCTCCGATTATTTCTAGTTGCATTCCTCCTGTTCAGCACCTCGGTCAGTGATTCGAAGACATCGTTGGATAGATTTGAAGGCAGGTCCAACTCTTTCCTCTGGTGTATGTCCATGTCCCAATAGGAGGATGGCATGGGCCTGGCTTCATCGTTGATCTTCCAATTATGTGGTGGTGGTGGTTAGTGTTGGTAGTGGAGGACTTTCTTATAGCCTCGGATTAGGTTGTCCCACTTGTCGTTGCATTGCATTGGCTGCGGATGCACCCGTGGGAGCAGCATCTCTACCGCTGCTCGGCAGAGTGGGTGGATGATGAGTGGAGTAGGTTGTTTGGAATATTGAGAGCGGTGGTCGTCGTCTAGGCCCTTGGCGGTGATGAGGTTGAGGGTTTCTTAAAGGATCCGGTCGTCCTTACGGTAGTCCTGATGGGTGATGGTGCCGATGGAGGATGAGATAACCTGGGTTGGATTTGACATGATGATGGCTTGAGGGTTTGTTTCGAGTCAGGAAACGAGCTCAAATGAGCTGGGGCAGAGCTGGGATGACGCTCGGATGAGTGAACCGAGCTGGGGCAGAGCTGACAAAGTTCAGACCTCCACCATAGGATAGCTCAGATCGAAGCTCGGATCTCCACCACGGGATGGCTCGGATCGAAACTCGGAGGAGGCAGCTTCTATCAATCTGAATGTAGCGTGAATATGGACAGCTCGGTCTAACCTCGAGGAGGCATCTTGGGCCGGTCTCTACCCTAAGCAGCTCGGTTTGGTCGCATGTTGGCATCAGTGTTGTCGCACAAGATCGGCAACTCTGGCATGGAGCTCTTCTACGATCTGGGCTTTTCAAAGAAGGCCACTCAAAGCAGCTCGGATTGGAAACGGAGCCGGCGACGAGGCAAAAAGACTCGGCGAGCCCGGTGCAAGCGAGGCCCCGGAGGAAAACGTCGTCGTCGGAGACGATCTTGCACGCCTTCGAGGACGATGGCCCCCATTGTTAAATGATGCATTGAATTGGATCAAGTTCGTCAGGTCCAGATCTGGAATTTGGCTGGCAATATTGTTGCTCTTAAGACACAGACTCCCCAATCGAGTCAGATTATTGATCGATGCTGGGATCTCACTGGAGAATTTGTTATCTGTGAGGTTCAAGCGGGCGAGAATCTGCAAAGAGAACAAGAACGTCAGGATCTCGCCGAGTGGAGATGAATGATATGTGATGACCTCTTGTGCCAAGGATTTGGACAGCTCTATGTAAGGGAGCATATGGCCAAAAGCTGACCATGGGAACACATCTATGTAAAGGCTGCCAGCCATCAACGATGAAGGTGTTTGAGATTTGAGGAGGGAGTGAGATGTTCCAATTTAAGATCCGGTAGAGATATGAAGAGACAAGAACAACAATGGTTCTGTAGATTTTCTTGTGGTGGTTGTCAGAAAAATGAGTTGTGTAGTCACTAAACGGAAGGCCAACACATACACCTTTGATAAAGATACATATACCACTGACCGAGGATATTGATGGGTGGGGCAAGTCGACATCGTCCGTGTTAGGTGGAGACATGTATGTTGACTCTTTTTTCCACAGACGGCGCCAACTGTTGATGGATGAATCTGTCATCCAGTAAGGTTGGCCGACGAGGACACATTCGATGGGGAGATGCTTCGTCGACTGAGGAGTATGACCCACAGAAGGCTCATCCCGAGTCTGGGAGAGTTAAATCTGAGTTATAGATCCGAAGCCCGACCTAACTCCTGGTTATCTTTGGAAAGATCTGCAACATAGGAAAAATCTTCAGGGTGTCGGGTCTGGGATCTGACCAAATCTCATCCGATGCTTAAGTCAGTAGATGACTCAAAAGAGACTCGGTGCGGTTAAGTCCGACCTATATGGAGGTCGTCCGATCACTGTCACATCGAGCTATATATGAGGAGATATAAAGTGGAGTAGATACTTAGTATTATGATACCTGAGTGCAGGTTCTCTTTCCCCATTCTCCCATTGTCTCCTGGGACTTTTATAGGTTCTTCTCTTGGCTTGTAATCTCCAACTACTAAATTGGCTTTATTGGAATAACCACCACCATAAAAGTAGCCTTAAATCACTGAGGCCATGATGAAGTGTAACTGCCCACCATTGATGGCTCTTTGTGAGGGCGGTGGAGGTTGACTCATTTAACAGAAGAGCCATGGGATGTGGGCCATCATAGCATTGGCCTTATTATTAGGCATAATGGTAGACCATAATTGATGTAACAGTTGTGATATAGGAAATTGGAATAAAAAAGGGACTGTAGCCTAATTGTGGCCAAAAACATGAAACACTTCAAGGATATTGAGGGCAGTTGATGTTTATCGTAGGGTTAGTATCATCTCTTTCAGATTGAAGATAAATGTGAAGATGGTTTTCGTTACCATGCGAAAAATGGGAAAATCTGAAAATTTCTTAATAAATTTAGCAACTTGAAAGATGGGAAATAATCGACCTTAGGCGTTGCAGAAGAAAAGCATTTAAAGCAGACTTTTCTTGACTTTTTTTTGACTAAAACCATTAGTGTCGCCGTGTCGGATATCTAGTGAATGGTGTAATTCTCTGATGTGATTCATTGACCGCGGTAAAAAGTAAAAAGTACTGTTCACAGTAAAAAGTAAAATTCTTGATCACGTTAAAATAGTAAAATTTAGAGAGTAAAAAATTTACTATTTCTCTCAAGGAAATAAATTTACCCTATGTTAAACACCACTATTAAAAAATCGCAATAACTTTTAGCTCTTTGGGTTAACTTTCTCTTGTTTTGGTGTATTGGAAGCTCAGCTCTAATCCCCCTTATAGGGGTGAGAGCTTACAAGAAAACTTCATTAGTGACGTCAATGAGAAAGGGATTAGGTGGAAGCTGAAGTTGGAAAAGGAATAAAAGAAAGAGTCGATGTTTGCAGCCTGCAGTTTTCACTTTTTGTCTGGGAGTCTTCAATGCTTGCAACTGGGACTTGGACTTATCATTCTCATGAAGTAGTTTAAAAAGTAGATCTTTGATGAAGGAGAGCTTTTGGGTTAAATGAAAACTTCTCGATTGACTGTAATCCTGTGATTCTATGTATCTACTTTAATGGAATTTAGGTTTTAATAAGAAAATGCAACTTCAATAGACATTGCCAAATTTTGTCCATTAATGCTAACAAGTAAATTTGTACCGACTTATTGGAATAAAGCAATAAATTTGTTGAAAATCACTAGGCAATGAAATTGGAGGTAAACAATTTAGTAAGAACACTTCAGCAATATATTCCTAGGCCATTTAGGTACATCAATGCACCAAGCCTAATTAAGGTTTTGCACGAGTTATGACATTAGTTCGGATGGCTCCTTTGTCCTGCATGAAAGCAATTTAAAAGAAAATACATCTTCACCCCTCCAGATTATGTTAAATTAACTAATAAACTAAAACATGCAAGCTGGATTAAAGGAAACATGGGTGGATTTTGAACAGCTACTGAGACGTCCGAGGGGCTTTCATCGGGTTGCATTGCTAGTAGAAATCAAATGTATGTTATTCATTATGCTGATTCGATGAGACTAGAAAACTGAAATACCAGACGGAGATTGAAACTTGAAAACATGAATTATGTAAACATGGAAATTCTGGAATCCTTTTCTAGGCTGTCGTTTTAGTTCCACTCATAAAAACATGTGTTGAATTATTGGGTCTTTCGGGGGACGGTGGGTGCGGCAGGTTGCAATTGCTGTAATGCTCATCAGGAACTCTATCACATAAGATATTGTATCTGATTCTACTAGTTATTTTATGAAAAGAGACAGAGGCTACCCACAGTCCCCCAATAACGGTGATAAATATAGTTATTTGGTAATCGGGTACCAACTGCTAGTAAACTCCGCATCAAGTATTTCTGTGATACGTCAGTCCTCAATAACACAGTGGCTGTTCTTTTTCAGGATATATATTGTGAGAGATAGGTGCATTGACATTTTGGCTATAGTATAATCTCTGCTGCTATCTTTTGTCAGCTATATATAATTCCTATCTTTTTAAAGAATACCTCTTGCATATGCAGATATATCTCAATCACTACAAAGCCAGGCTACCTGTAGTAGTTCAAAGCTTTCCCTGAGTTATCGTGGGCTTCTAAGTAGTCAGTCAGCAAGTAAGCTGAAGACACCAAAGATACCACCTGCTTACAATGCATCAGCTTCAACAAGTTTTGAGGCAAGCAATAACAAGTATTCATTTCCAAGGATAACCATCAGTCCTATCAGAAAAATCCATTTACTGGACTCAGACTCAGATGATCCCTCTTCTAGCAAAGGAAAAGTTAACAGCAAAGATGTCGATCTATCCAATAAAAAGAGAAAACCAGCTCCCTTCCAACAAACCATTGGAAATAATGAGAGAACATTTCAATCTAATAAACAGCAACCAGAAAGTTTTTGGAAAGACTTCAGTCCTAAGGAAAACGTTAATCTGGCAACACCTGCTCTGGATGAGTTCTGTGACGAATATTTCAATTCAGCTAAGGATCAAAAGGTTGGTTGCCGCAAGGAAGATGCTCCAAGCTTTTGCACTTCCAAAGTACTTGATCCAGATGATTCTGTAGATGATTTAGAAGTCCTTTTGCAGCAGAAAAACAATTATAGAGCAGATGATCACGGTTGGGACTTTCCACACCCTAAACCTCCTGCATATGAATATTTTTACCATGACGATGCAAGGATCAGGGCCTTAGTTCGGGAACGATTACCCCATTTTACCCCAATTGGTGCAGAGAATCGTGGAAGAATCCAACAGTTTGGAGATGAACTTGATTACATGTAACATGTCAAAGCTAAGGTCTATTATGTTTTATCATATGAAATCTGTAGTTTTGTTCTAATGATATCGTTCTGTTACTGCAGGGGTCAATTTTGCGCTGGAGAAGGCCCTAGTCAAACCCGTGCAACTAATAGGGCGAGTTCTGAGAGAATTTCAAAACCAAAGCAGAGAAAGCCAAGCACGGCTAAGACTAACAAGGATCCACATCCTACAGGAAATTGGGTGAACCCCAGAAGCAGTGCCACCGTCCCGAAGGATGCTGGAAAGAGGCGAGTCTCTGCTGTTGGCAGCCAGAGTGGTGGTCACTGGTTTACGGGGCAGGACGGAAGAAAGGTATTATTGCAAGGTTTAAGTAGTCGATTGTTCTCGTTTCAAGCCACTTTCAAGAAATCCTAAAGTGTTCATCCTTTGTTATGTGTATCCTCAATCATAGGCATGTGTGTGCATGCATGAGTTTCTTTTCATACGGTTTTGAGTGCTTATTCTTGCTATTCTATCTTTTTGATCCTTGTCTATGGTCGTTTCGCAGGTTTACATCTCTAAGAATGGACAAGAGTTTACGGGGCAAATTGCCTATAGACAATATAGAAAGGTGAAATTTATAGTCTTTGATTAAAATGCAGACAAATCATTAGACTTTAGTAGACCATCAATTATCATGATGTTTAAAGACAATCTCTTCATTGCTCTTCCGATTTCTTTTCATCAATGAAAAACCCATTATAAATATAACATACAAAGTAGTTGTAAGTGAAATAACATTCAGATTGCACTTGTGGCATGACAGGATAATGGTGCTGGATTTCGAAGGGGGAAGAAGAAAGCAAATTCGAAGAAGAAAAAGAAATGACAAGAGAAACATTGATTTAGTCAGCCTTGGTTTGAATTCTTTTACTTTCAACTATGTAGATCATCTGATTGATATTCCGAGTTTGCAGTTCACTGAGCTTCTTCTATGAATGCAGCTTAGCCTATTATCTGTGATTGTTGATCTACCCAAGCTAAAAAAAAATACATTGTTATAGCCATTTCATCTGTAATTATGCGTCATCTCACAAGAATTCGTAGTACAGTAAACTTGCGTCCAAATAGACTGATAAATATGGTTGATGACCAACTTGCAGTGCGTGATCTAATGGTCATGCTGCTCGTTTGATACTTGCATTCGGTAAGTCGATGTGATTTTCTCTTTTTTAAATGGTATTTTTCTTGTAATTTTATGCCTTTGAAGAGAACAGTGTGTATCATATGTCATCATGACATATGACAGTTTTCATATACAATTCACACGGTATAAGGAGTCATATATGATGTATTTTTTTGTTGAATATGTTTTTTGTGGGAGAGAATACAACTTGTCGTTGTATGTGAGAGATGTCTTATATGCCATATGAAATTAATCTCATCTCATAATGGTATCATAGGGCATTCGAGATCTCTTTCATATTCAAAGACAACCTACTCTTCTCAACACATTAGAAGGTTATTTGTCCCTCATCCTTTTGTGAATCCTTTTGTGAAGGAGAATGCTTAACATCTATATAACAATTGGTGTTCTAGGTGGAGGGAAAAATATGACTACGATAAATGTGGGCCTTACCCCCACATCACCCCATCAACATCATCCTCCACCTCCTCCAAAAACTCACCCCCAACCTACTTATTTATATGTTTGCCATCCCCTCAAAAAAAACCATCCAACCTCAATTATATGTTTGTCATTCACCCCAAAAAACCAAAAAATATCCACTTATTTACATGTTTGTTACACTAAGGTTTTTTGTGTTATAACCCCTGGATTTTGCATTTTTTGCCCCCTAACGATACCGGCACACACCCACTTTTGACACTCCTTTTTGCACATTTTGCCCTCCGACGATACCGGCACACACACGCACATTTCTCACTCCTTCTCGGTTGCGCGCGTTCACCGCATCCTCTTCGTGGAGGTTGTTTTTTGCTCCGTGCACTATGTGTACGAATTATTTCTAGTCTATATAACAATTGGTGAACTTGTCATAGGTGGAGGGAAAAATATGACTAGGACAAATGTGGGCCCACCCCCCACATCACCCCCTCCACCTCACCCTCCACCTCACCCAAAAACTTACCCTCAAGCCACTTATTTACATATTTGCCATCCCCTCCAAAAAAACCAGCCAACCTCACTTAATTACATGTTTGCCATTCACCCCAAAAAAACCAAAAAAAATACCCACTCATTTACATGTTTGCCACACTAATGTTTTTTTGCGTTTTAACTCCCGGACTTTGCACTTTTTGCCTCCCGATGATACTGGCATGCACACCCACATTTCTCACTCCTTTTCGGTTGCACGCGTTCACTGCATCCTTTTCGTGGAGGTTGTTTTTGCTACGTGCACAAGTTATTTCTAGTATATTATACAAATAAGAGATATTTTTGAATGAATTTGCTTTCCAGGACAAAATGGTTGGTAGAAAGACGATTAAGATTTAATCTTAAGGAGTCAATTGTTAGGATAAGAGTTTGTAACCTAAATCTGGATGGACTAAATTTTGGGGGATTAAATTTTGGAAAACTAAATCTAAAGTGAACTCAATTTTAGTAGGAACTTGAAACTAAATCTGGAGTGGAATAAACTAAATTTTTGGGTAACTAAATTTTTTTAAGAGAAACTAATTCTTTTGGGGAGCTAAATTTTAGTTTAATTGTGGTTAAATTATTTTGTTAGTGGATATTCTGAAGGTGGTTGCAATTTTTTTTGGGAGGATTTTGAACGTGGATTAAATTTTGGCAGGAAATTTAGATTTTGAATGTGTTGAAATTTTTTGGGAGAATATTTTAAATGTCACGTGACTTATGGTTACGGATTATGACTAGTCATATGATATATTAGTACAATGATGTGTAATATTCTCCTTGACATAGTATAAGGGATCCCATGAGATGTATTTTTTTTAATCCGACATGTTCTTTATGGGGTAGAATACTTTCCCTGAGTTGTAATTCATCTTCACAGAAATCTTCCCAGCTCGGTTATCTAAAATATACACGGTTTCAAAAGATAACATGAAAGGGTTTTATGCGATCCATAGGGCTAAAATTCGACATCTGACCTAAGCCGGGCAGACGACGAAAACGAATAAGCAACGGAAAATTTAAAACCATTTTAAGAAGGCCATAATAAAACCATATCCAGAATCTTTACTATCCCTGGGTGGGTCTGACCAACCCCTAAGAATAGATCTATAAAACTACTGTAATTATAAACACATGAATATAAAGTACCAAACTTTGTCTTGCACGTTAGCAAAGCGCAGATTCTCTCGAACCAATGCCCTGGGTTAAGGGGGTGAACCGCTTTCTTTGAGCTGGACCGCGTCCCGAGATGAGCAACACCCTTGTCGTCGAGCCAACCATGTGCTCTAGTTCATCTTGAGTGGATCCACCATCAAGATTTCGGATCTGATCCGAACTCCTTCGTAGTCTTGCTAAGACCCATTCAGGAGTAGAGAAGAAAGAGGGAGTTTATTTTGGCTTTAGATTTAGGCTTGCTCACGTTTAGGTGGAGCTACCCATATCCAAGCTCTGATGCGGAGTGCACCGGTACAAGTTTCAAGGATGAGAGTTAGCCCCTATTATATATAGGGAGCTGAACCATCCTCTCAAAATATCTGATGTGGGACTAATAATTTAGAGGAAAAATTAATTACAAGTTTGCCTTCTATGAAGGCCAAACTTTAACGAATTTTTTCTCCCTCGCCGTTGAACTCTGGAAGTGATATCTTATATCAAATCGAAGAGCACTGAACGGTGAACACATGAAGCAAACGATGCGCTTTTCCAAGTCCGTTTAACCCCTCAAACGCACGCGCAAAGTTGGATTATTCATGTCTTTTCGCAATAAAAACGCAGCCGTCATTAGTGATTTAACAAAACCCTAAAAGGAGCATCGCGCCTGGCGTGTGCCGTCCACGTGCCTGCTGGCGTGTGTGGGGGCATGCGACCAGTGTGCGCGGTCTGGCGCCCTTGTGGGCGCCTGCTGCACAAGCCCGGCCCAATGGGTCGGGCTGCGCCCTTCCGGGCATTTATTGCTGGTTTTTGTCTTTTTTGAGCCGTTTGGGCTTATGAATGAGCTCGGGTCTAGTCCGAGACATTCTCAAACCCCCGTATACATGAATAGGTCATTCACATACTTATTTCCCACGTCTTTAATTGTTCTAAAGCTTATTTCGCAAACATTTTGCGATATAATAAATGCACATGCATCATATGCACTATTTTCCTTAAACTTCCTATTACTTGACGAAGGTCTTACTCTGTGTGAGACCCTACAGCCTGACTATACTACAGGTGGGGCTCGAAACCCCAGACGGCAATGACTACGAGTAGCAGTTGTCGTTCCTGTTTTGGTATTATGATTGTGTGGTCGGTCGATTGACATGAGTATTGTCGGGACCACCCTGACTGTGTCTGTGATGAATGCCGCAGTTTTAGTCCATTCGTCATAACTATGTCTCTTAGCCAAGACTAATGTATGGTCAACTGTCAACACTAATAGCTTGAAATCGGTTAGTCTCTATCGGTTTTTAGTTTATTAATGTTGAACTTCTTCTACCATACTTTGGCCAAAGTTTTTACTAAGGACCAAACTAACACATGCAACACTAACTCCCCATAAACGAGAAAGAAGAATTCTCTCTTGGTCATTACTTTCTTTGCACGTTTCAAGTGTCACCCAACCAAAGACCTTTCGACAGGCCTTGCCTCGAAGCTAGGTCGGAGATCTAAGTGACATTGTTCATGTCTAGGTTTGTATCATGACCTCAAGTCTAATGACCAACTTGCCTATCATCGCTGAGAGATATCATTGACAGATGAGTTTATGTTAACTATGTGATAACTCTCGTTGGTTCGTTCAGTGAACTCATTTTCTAATAAGCACATGTGTCTCGTCTCTGACTTTGCCAAGTCGAACGACCATGAGATCACCGTCGCTAATCAATGGTAAAGACAACGACACAATGGTCCATCCGATGTGTCGATATCCTTTTCTCAAAACATTTACGAACACGAATAATTTTAGACTTATGCTACAAGCAGTCACGCACTTCTCTATGATCGAGATCTCCATCTCGATACTTGTTTGACCTTGCATTAAGTCTCAGTACTTTACCTAAGTTCTAATGAAGACTACATTATTATTCACATACATAAATTTTTTACCAAACAGCTAACTGTTATTTCGAACAAGATGTTTGTATTAGAGATAAATTGCTTCGAGGGCGTACACATCTCTCAATATAACAGACATAACATATACAGTTAAGAAAACTTTCCATTGTTATGTGGTTTCACAACTTAAAGATCGTTTGATAATCGTCAAGACACAATTAAACACGAGGCCAATAATGGGTCATGTGGGACATTTCAACCATGCATGTACACCATGCATGTACACAAGCTATTCATTCATTTACACTTAACAGATTCTTTGGAAGCGAATCCTGCTGTTGAGACTTCTCCCTAAGCCGCTGCTCGGGCTTTGTTGCATTCATTAATGACCTGCAAAGACACGAAGCACAAGATCTTGGATGCTGGAATCGAGCATATATACGCAAGATGTATGATACTCATTATTCTTATCTGTATTTTATTATACAAATAAGAGATGTTTTAAATGGGTTTACTGACGTGATAAAAGGGTTGGTAGAAAGACAGTTACGATTTAATCTTAATGAATCAATTGTTAGGATAAGAGCTTGTGAATTAAATCTGGATGGAACTAAATTTTGGGAGAATAAAAATTTTAAATTTTGGAAAACTAAATCTAGAGAAATAAATATTAGAAGGAACTAAAATTTTAAAATTTGAAACTAAATCTGGAGTGAACTAAATTTTTTGGGGGAACTAATTTTTTTGAGAGGAACTAATTATTTTAGTGAACTAAATTTTAGTTTGAATGTGGTTAAATTTTTTTGTTGGTGGATATTTTGAAGGCGGCTGCAATTTTTTTTGAGAAGATTTTGAACGGTGGTAAAATTTTGGAGTGAAATAGAGATGTTGAATGCGTTGAAATTTTTGGGAGAATATTTTAAATGTCCCGTGACTATAGGTCATTGATTATGACTAGTTATATGATATATTAGTAATAATGATATGGCACATTTTCCTTCACATTGTATAAAGGATCGTATAAGTGGTATATTTGTTCTCCCATGTCTCCTCATAGCAGAGAATGCATCACATTTGAGAGACCTCTCTTATATATGATGACTAGAAATAACCTGTGCGCACAGTGCACGACACAAGGAAAAATCCCGACGAACATGACAGGTGAACGCTCGCAACCGAAAAGGAGCGAGAAGAGTGGGCGTGTGTCGGTATCGTCGGGGGGGGGGGGGGGGAAGGGAAAACCCAAAAACCTTGGGGGCTATATGAGCTCATAGACCAAAGATGCAATTATGTGAGTTTGGGGGGGGGAGTTTATGAGTTTTTGCAAAGTGGGATGAGGGGGATAGCAAACATGCAAATATGTGAGAGTAGGGTTTTTTTTGCAAAGTGGGACGATGTGACATTTGTCCCAGTCAGCACTAATCTTGTGAAAACACCAGAAAATCCAAAGCTTCGTAACTAACATGTAAGCGCTGATCTTGTTGGAATCAGACAAGTATATCGCCCGTAATAAAATTTTAAAGTTATGCGATTTATCCTAATTTAACTAAATACATTATTTCTTCCAAATTTCACATAAACCTAGGTGTGACACAACTGTCAAAAAAATTTACTAGTTAAGACTAGCATTTTGACATATCATATGAAAGTTTCTGACGAGTACATTTTTCTAAATAAATCATCAAACGTTTACGATAATTAATTTTGAATTTCAAAAATTAGTTTTTAATTCGTTTTAAATCTAGAAAATTGATTTTAAGGGTTTAAAAATTCTAAAAAATACATATGAGTTTTAGAAAATTATTTTCTTTCTAAATAAAATTATATAGTTCACTTCTAGCATCTCTAAAAGTTATTAGTACGTATTTTGATCTATTTTAAAGCCATTATAAAAATAAACCGATTAAGAAAAATAAATAGAAAATAGTATAACCTTTAACCGGTGATTTCTTATGTTTGCATGTACTGTTTCTCGTGCACGAACACCCTAGATAGCTTTAGCTTTAGACTCGTCTTCCTATGGCGATCACGAAACCCGTAAGTCACTCTAATTCTATATTTAGAAGTCTAAACAAGTGTATTATTATGAACTTAGGATATCACATATCGCCTCAGAACGACTATTGCCTGAAAACATACGAGATTGCCAACGTAGATCCCTAAATAAATTGTGAACTACTCAACTTGTCACGCCTCATTCACACATATACCTTATACGACGTCCCAAAGCGGGGAAAAGGTAGGATGGAGCCTGACAAGCCGCGGTATTACACCAAGCGTGTGAGGTAAACACACAATAAGCAGGCCACTGCGAATGCTGGGATCATACATCACAGATATATAAAAGAAGAAGCAACACACATAGACATCACAGAGAGTACATATCCACAGAACCATATAACCAAAGAGCGTACCACACACCAGCCTCAAGTACAAAGTGAACTGTCTCTAATACATACATGAGAAGTGCTACAAGCCACCAACATATAACACAGCTACAAAAGGCAACTCACTCACCACTCAACCCAACTCACACTACAAGACATAGCCCAAAAAGTGGTGTCCCCCAACCAAAACCCACGTCTAAGGAGTCCCCTGAGGGACACTCTGCTCTGGTGTCCTCTGCTCAAGACCTGAAAGTAAAATGAGCACGTCAAACGTGCCCAGTATGAAACTAACTAGGGCAGAGAAAATCATTTAGGGTTATGAGTGAAAAAGTCAATAGGGAAACAAGCACCCAAGGTAAAGAATACAACACATACATGGTTCATTAGTTAGTTGATGTTAGTGGTTTTTGGAAGCCTGGGTATGGCCTAAAGATAAGGGCCTAGACCTCACCCCAAATTTGGGGTGAATGCAGCACACGACGCAGTTGACACGGGCACTGTACGCTGGGCCTCTCAGCTCTCCCGTCCCTGGCAGGAGTGAGGCGTTCCACATAATAACACAACCTCCGTATGTCCCCTGCACTTCCGGTAAAGGCGAGTGGGTAAAATAATATCACGTATCACATATTACTTTCCCCAACCTCTCAGTCCGGCCTCTTATAGTTAAGTTATACCCAAACTTCCCACATCCTCATACCAGGATGCTCACCTGCTTTAGAGCAGATCGAGTCATCCCAGTTAACATGTCATGTGTCACCATATTCAAAGACCATATCCAAGTTTATAAAGGTGATACATAACACAACACTTTAATGGCCATTTTTCATGTTCTTTAATTTTTCACATTCATTTGGGCATTTTAACGAACATATGGCGTTCACCATGTAAATGGTAAGTGCCACACCATCAAATTTAATAGAAAATAGTATAATCAAACTTTCTTATAGGTATCAACATCATTCATGCATACCGGGATAGAAAATTAACATTACAACACAAATCCAACTTCATTCGAAACATTCTAACATACTGAAATTGCAGGAGCAACAAGAAAAGTCAGCATATTTCATCAATTTATCATGTGAATTTGACAAAACTTACTGAATGTTAGAGATATACTAGTCCCGGATTCACAGATAAAATTTCAGACAAAAATATTAAGCATATGATTTATAGTGAATTAATTGGTGCAGCATACCCAAACTGTTTTTCAGACAGAATTCTGAGCCTGTGTTGAAAGCCAATTTTAAGCATGTTCTAACTAGAATTTCGACATATAAGCACTCTGATGAACTTTTAGAAAAACTTCTTAAGTTTCCAACAAGACCAAGATCAACAAAATCCATGGAGTGTGCAGGTGTACAGCTTGACAGAATTTCAGACATCTTGCAAACAATGAATTTTTACTCTTACTTATTGAACTCAACATATGACAAATTTTATATGAAATTGGTGTAGGACTTCAAGATCTACAGCTACATATTTTTTTCAGAATTTGATTCCAACTACAGAAATAAAAATTGTTGTGTAAACACACATGCAGAATTCTGTTTTTCAGGAGAGGGTGATTTGTTAGCAAATACAAGGGAAAATTGAATCTTTTGGGGCTATTGCATATATAAAATATGAAATCAAGGACATAAACAATATAATTATCATCATATCAAGCTCATAGCCCTAAATAAAAATTCCCTAACTAAGTTAGAATTCTTACCTCAAAGAAATTCTCTTCTCCTTCTCTTATTTTTCTCTTCTCTCCACCTTTCTTTCTCTTGAAAGCTAGGGGGTTTCCTTGAATTTTTTGGAAGCAAAAGCTAGGGTTTTGAGTGTTGATGAAGGGGGAAAATGGGCTAGAGGGGTTCGGCCATGGCATGGGAGGGATAAGAATGATTGAAGATAAGAAAAGAAAGGAGAAGAAAATTAAAGAAGGATGTAGATGTTATGAATCAACGACTGGGGGAGGAACCCCCAGCCCTTTATTTATAGGCATGGTAGGGGAGTAGATACATCGAATACATAGATATGGGCGTATCTCTAAGATACCCGCAATCCTAACCGACTCTGGTTATTTCCATCCACAACACTCCCCCTTATCCAGCCATAGGTGTGGACTCTGCTCAAGAGTACTTCGGGATTCTGAGCGTAATAAGAGTCTCACATGGGGTGGATACTTCAGGATCCTGAGTTGGTGAGGTTTTGTAACGGCCTGTATTTTTCCAATACTTCCAAATTAAGTATTTAAAGAAAATTCAATTTTAATTGTATTTTATAATGGTTTGTTAGGAGTCTTAAACCGATTTCAAAAATTTCCTATAAAAATATTTTTGAGTATCAGACTAGTTGTGGAGTATTTTGGTAAAATCGGATTTCGTCAAATACCTCTAAAAGATCTGATAAAAATTCATTTTCAGATATTGCAGTTTTGTCTAAATGAATTTATTTTCTATTCAAACGTCTTCAAAACGTTTTCAAACTTCTGCGGTAACATCCTATGATCATTTAGGGCTCCCCACATTAATTTCGTAATTTTCTGATATCATTTCAATAGAGAACCCGCAAACCCGCTTTCTAAACGTTTTGGCCAAAAACTAGTATATTCCGTTGCTCAAACCCTGGAACGGTCTTCGTATTCGCCATCCTCGCGACGATACGATCCCGTGGGTATGTTTTCGTAATTTTTCGGACACATTTACTGGTAGGGGCATTTTCGTAATTTTCGCTTTTTGTATTATCACTAATGACTTTCGTTAATGGAGTTTTATCTTCCTAATTACCCACTTAATCACCTAACCTAATTACCCCAACTAACCCAGCCCGTATCTACCCTAACCCTCATCTCTCTCAGCTAACACACACCCCCCTCTCATCTACCCCCTCTCAATCTCTCTCACCCTATATATTAACAACCCCTCCCCCTTGTTATAACACACACACACAGGAGTTCTCTCTCTCTCTCTCCCGTTTTTGATTTCTCTCCCCCGACTTCTCAGCTCGCTCTCCGACCCTCTCTTTCACTCTATCTCTCTATCTCTCTCTCACGGCTTCACCCCCCGCCGGCCTCCGACCGACGCCTGCCGCCCTCCGACCGACGCTCCGCCGACCACAGCACGCCTCCGCCGTCCCCCGACCGGCCTCACATCGCCGGCAAACCCCCCAGCGCAATTCGACAGCCCGCGAGCCACGCCGCTCGTCGCCGCCGCCGGCGTCGCTCCGCCTCCTCGCCGTCATCCGAGCCCCGCCGCCTTGCCGCCCTCGCCGTCCGACGTCGACAGCGGACCCGTCCCCCCGCCGCTGTCGCCTCCCCCTCTCTCCCCGCATGCAAGAACGAAGCAGCGTAAAGGTATAAATTCGAATGGCAAACTTGTAAATATGCCGAAATTCGTATTTTTCGTAATTAAATTAATTAATTAATAGGGTTTATTGGTTTTAATTTGATAAGTAATTATATAGGGACCAGAAAAATGTGAGACTAGCTCTAGAAAATCAGAAATGACATTCTGGACCCAATGGCGCTAGTTTCGTCTCAATCCGACGCTTAGTTTTCTCAGAATTAATTTTTAAGCCTATATTTTAAATCCGTAAATTTCATTTAAAAATCTGTATCTTCTTATTTTCACGTAAACTAATATGTGAGAAAAATATATGTTATACATCTCTCCGAGACGGTCATTTTGACACCTCATTTGCACCATTCCAATGTGGATTGCATCCGGAATAAATTGTGGAATAAATGCGTCACTTATTGAAAAATAGTTTTTAAATAGTTATTGAGCTTTTAAAAATCCTAAAAATTACTATAATCTTCAGAAAAATATTCCCTCTTGCAGTAAAACTATTTTTATCATATATAAGCTATATAAAAATTTAGAACGCTTTTCGACAACGTTTTAACCGGTTTTAAAAATCAAAACGATCGAGTTTAATAAATAGAAAATAGGGTGCGCCTTAACCAAGTGTTTCTTGTGTTTGCAGGTACCAATCTTCGTGCACCAGCTCTTCCAGCTCCAACCTCGTCTTGCCACGACGAGCTCTAAAATCGTAAGTCACGACATATTCTAAGTTTAGAAAACTAGACTTCTGTGCTTGTATGAACTTGTGACACTTCACTTATAGCCCCAGAACGGCTATTCAAGTTAAACCAAACTAGAGAACTAAATGAAAGTAATCTACCAAAGATTACTTTGCCAACTTTCAACTAGGGTAAATTGTGTGCTAGCCACACTACCACGTGCTCAAAGCACGGAAGTAACAGCTTTTGGTGTTGGACTTGTCTTTATCCTACTTGCTGGTTTTCAATGAGGAAGTCGAGCAGTCGACTTGGTCTAACTAGCAACATGTGGAATATCGTGTGGAATATCATGTGGCACATCTTGTGGAAGGTAATGAGGAATATCTCGTAAGAAAGCATGAAATCGATACACATGACACTGGGGTATGGGGTAACTCATTGTAGAGAAAGTGTGGGAGCTATGACCGGAGTCACTCTCTCTCGTCTCGCCTCGTCTCGTTTCCAAAGTATGTTGTGGTTGATGCCCAGGATTTGCTCCCCGTGGCAATGGAGATGACCCATGGTTGCATATCATACTTTCCTACATGAGTCACGTAATTCTAGTGGAGCTTGCACAGTTACTTTCTTTACAGTACTTGCACTTTACTTTCCTTACCAGTACAGTTACCATACTTGCTTCACTTTACTTGCCAGTACAGTCACCTTTACTTTACGCATTCCTCGCACGTTACTTTCTACACTTGTACAGACACTGCACCGTACTTTACTTTCACTTTGGTCTGCTTTGTCATACTTGTACAGTACCTCTCTTTCTTTATTTAGAATTGTTGTGACTTACCTACGGTTCCATCTCCGTGGCACCGCAGACGACATACATATGGAGGCAGATGCTCTTGAGCTAATAGCGCCAGACTACGACCATGAGACCGCAGCTTTCAGAGCTATTTTCGGTTATGTACTGTATTTTCTTTCTTTCAGGTATCGTTGGAATATTTGTACGGTTTGGATTGGGGTGGATACTTCAGGATCCTGAGTTGGTGAGGTTTGCCTCGTTAAAACCTTTAGCTATGGAAAACCCAGTGGGAGAAACCATAGTTAAGGGAAAAGAGTACAAACGCTCTTTAATTCCCCCTGATTTGTACAAGTGACTCTGCTCATGAATACTTCTGGATTCTGAGCGTCACAGAGGGGTGGATACTTCAGGATCCAGAGTTAATGTGATTTGCCTCGTTAAAACCTTTGGCTATGGAAAACCCAGTGGGAAAAACCATAGCTAAGGGAAAAGAGTACAAATTCCCTCAACTCCCCCTGATCTGTAAAAGCTCTTAGGCTTTCAGATCTCTTAGGCTTATCTCATCACTCCTATTTACAACATTCCGAAAATATACACAGATTACAAAGTTATTGCAATTAAGTAGCTGCTGAATCCAGAAACTCTGGAGAGGTGTGCTAAGTGTCGTCGCCTCTGATGATGTCTTCAGACTATGTGGTTAGCTCCACGATACCAGCTTCTATCCCAATCGTCATTGGGATGTGATGTACCAGCAGGCGCCCTCAAGTACACCATTGGTGTGGTGAGGATCTCGTAATGATAGGAAGATGTCGCCTTCATAAATTGCTTTGCAGATCTGCAGGGGATGGCCATCCCACTGTGGGTACCCGTTCTGTGATTTCTCAGCATAGGGACTGGACCTGAAACCTGCATTTGCATGAACATTGGAGGATTATACTTCATTTTGTAAGCCCGAATCTGTTGACCCTTGGAGGAAGCGCAGAAGGCTTAACTCCGGTCTAATGGCCCTTTTTAGGTGCCAACTATCTCTGGCTAATGAGTTTACTGCAATTGCTGTATCGGGACGCATGCAGTTAGCCAGGAGTGCCTGATTGCACTTAGGTAAGGGACTTTGGGACCAGTTATATCCTCCCCCTCTTCCAGCGATCGGAAGGGTTCTTTTTGTACATCCATTGAGTATACCACCGTAGGTGTACTTTGGATGACAATGGTCCTTTTAATTTCTCCAACGCACTTCTGGGCGTTTATAACATGATTCTATGAGCCATGACTTTATATTTGCCTAGGTCTTTTTATTTCATGTTTAAAAGTCAGGCTTGTACATTTATTTCGGTTTTCTCTTCAGGAGATTCGATGAGATGTTAGTTGTCTACAACTAAGATCTCTAATCATGTTCTTTGCACAGATGCAAAGACAACCTTCAGTAGGAATCATTGACTTGTCAAGTGATTCTCTTGGTTGTACATTTATTTATTATACTTATCGTTTTTCTTGAATAGACGTCCCGAAGTCTATTCAGGCATTTTAAGGAAATGTGGAAATTATCTTTACAAGATATCCACGAAGGTATGTCGTCACAACATCCAATAACAACATATCCAAAATTTTCCTTCGCCAAATCGTAAGGTATTCGCTTTTGATAACTTAGGGAGACTGATGCATCATTTATGAGACATGCTCATTTGAATTTGTTCGATCCCTAGTTTCAGCGAAATTTTCCTTGGGCTATAGGTTGCATCGTATAGCATATGATTTTGTATTTATTTTTCTTATGTTTGCAATACTTTGTTTTCTCCACAGGTTTGACACCTTTTGGTTCTGGACTTCAGGTCCGAACATTTCACGTTTCATAAGTGAGTCCAGCTCATCTTTTATTGCCACGTTCCACGTTTGGCCAATCTCTACGTTTGCCTTCTAGCAACGGAGTGTGGAACGATAATTTACAAACATCATCGCTTTTGCGATGTATATGGCAATATGGTACGTGAATACATTTGTCGACAATTTATGTTCTATCTGTCCAACACCTCCCCAGTACGTACAACATTTACTTAATTTCACTTTTTCCCGGCAATTCCTCTGCAGTGGATTCCGGGAAGGGTGATGGTGTGGACAGGAGCTCATTGTCCTATGGTAGTATTGTCTTGAGGTCTCCAGGAGTTTCTGTCCTTGGAGCCTGGTGGTCTGCCTCTTTTCTGTTGAGGATCAGCCACTTCTGCTGCTAGTGGGTTGCATCCATTCTCGGGGATGTCAATCCTAGCTGGAGTTTTTGCAGCAGAGATGTGTGATCTGACAATCTTCTGGTTGTCAAT
Organism: Scilla litardierei; assembly: GCA_030789695.1. NCBI lineage: Eukaryota > Viridiplantae > Streptophyta > Magnoliopsida > Asparagales > Asparagaceae > Scilla > Scilla litardierei. Next base: position 207,660,566 of record CM061136.1, read on the forward strand.
AAATGGTTTCGGTAATTGGTAAACAGTGTTCTGTATGTGGAGGATCTTCGGGATCTCATCTACACATTGTATTGTTACCGGATCATAGTGGGTCAAACTTTTTGTATCCCACGTTATAATTTTCTTCGCGCCAGATTTTCTAGTATCTGGGCCTATTTTTGGGAAACTCGTCTCATCGAAATCACAGTCTTCAAGATGTGCCTTAAATGCGTCCCCCGTTTGGGGTTTTAGGTATCTTATAAGTGAGGGTGAGTCAAATCCTGCATGGATACCTAGGCGACGTTGAGTACCGTTTTGGTCCTCTTTGGTGGTGCAATGGGGATTTAAGACTGCTCGACCGAAGATTCTCAGATGAGAAATGTTCGGTGGCATTCCATATGCAAGTTGCATTGGAGACTCTGACCTCCAGAGGGTCTTATTTTCATTTACGATGCAGCATGCAGAGTTTGCATGTCCCCATGCATCCAAGGCAATCGGGATTTAATGGACGTTCAGTCCATTGGAGTCTACTTTTCAGTGACTCTGCCGACCCATTTTGGGTATGAACATGCGGCACTTGTATGTTCATTTTCAATTCCCGTTGATTGGCCTCTTGAAAAAAACTGGGAGGTATATTTCCCAACATTAACCAGACTTATTTACAACATTTTATTGTCTGGGAAATGTGCCCGCAACATTTTTATTTTAGTGCCAATAGCTTTGGAAAAGCTAAGTTGCGGGTCTGTAGTAGACACACGTACGAATATTCTGAGGATGCATTTATCAGTACAGTGAAGTACTGAAATAGCCCACTAGGGGTGGTGGATTTTATCCACATCTATCTCCTTGTATTCTTTTTGAGGAAGCGTGGAGATTCTTTTTCAACTTATCGTGGAGATGGCCTTGCAATTAGTTTTCCCTTATAGTAAGGGATGCGAGGGATTTTTTTCCTTCTGAAGAATCTTCTGGTTCTTCAAGTCATACCCATAGGATAAGATGCGATGCATCATCACAAATCCAGGGTGTCCAAGTCCATCATGCCGGAGTAAAAACTCGGCTGATGTCGGGCACTTCAGGTGCTCCGTTTAATTCTGCTTCCTTTCTCCGAATCTTCGTATGGCGGAGGCCTATAAGGCTCTCAAAACGTTCAAGTGTGGATTTTACTCCTTTTTCTTGAGACGTTGCATACGGTAATTTTTTTTCCATTTACATTTGTTGTTTCCAAGTGGAATCCGTTGAAACGGATGTCCTTGAAACTTAGAAAGTTTCTTTTGGAATTCTCGGAGGGATTAATGCATCCTTTATTTTTGTGTCGTTTGGGGGCAACAGTGTTGCATTCCCTGGATCTTCAATATAGCCCTGATATTGGGCTTTGTATTGAAAGAGATCGTACGTGTTTATTGTCTACTAATTATTTATGAGAGCAGTTTCATCTATTAAAAGATGAATCGTTAGGCACATGCATATTCAGATAAACATTTTCATTTATTGTCTACTAAACATTTTCATTCAGAACAAATTTCATAATTAAAATGCTCTCATAAATTATTCTTAAAACAAATTGCTAAGATAAAAATAAAGGCTAATCAAGCAAGTCATCATTTTCGAAGTTGTCAGCTGAAAACTTGACTGGAGCATCAGAGGTCATCAGGTTTGTTTCAGCTTTATTTTTCTTGTTCTCTTTATACAAATCCTGGAGATGCTGCGGAGTTCGGCACACTCTGGACCAGTGGCCGTTCATGCCACAATTTTGGCACTGGTCTTCACATTTCCTCTTGGGTGGGGGTGCATCATCTCTATTTTTGCTATTTCTGTGCCACGTGAACTTCCGCTTCATTTCTTCGTTGCTGGACTTGGCCCCTAGCTTTTTTTGTGTTCTGTCCCCCTTTCTGTGGTCTTTCTTTTCTTTTGTTGTCTCTCTTCTTTCGAGAAGAAGAGGCATTATGAGCTTCTGGGATGGGGCAGTGCTAGAGGGGCGCATATTGTGAGTGGCGAGAAGAAGCTCTCTATTTTGCTCGACCATGAGTAAACATGACAGCAGCTCAGAATACTTGGTGAACTTGCGTTCACGGTATTGCTGCATGAGTATCGCATCTTTTTCATGGAAGGACGTATACGTCTTTTCCAGCATGCGATTTTCTGAGACTTTCTCACTACACAACTTCAGGCGTGAGGTGATGGCAAAAAATGCTGAGTTGTACTCAGCAATGGACTTAATGTCCTGCAGTCTCAGGTTCTCCCACTCGTATCGTGCCCTTGGGAGTATAACATCTTTCTGATGTTTATACATGTCCTCAAGGGCAGTCCATATCTCAAGTGGATCTTCGACCGTAAGGTATTCAGCTGTTAAGGTCTTGTTCACATGACGGCGAATATAGATGATGGCTTGCGCCATCTCTATATCGCTAACATTTCCTTTTTCAGTCACAGCAGCGATGAGGGACTTTGCCCGCAGGTGAAACTTTACATCTAGCTGCCAGCTTAGATAGTTTCTACCCGATGCTTCCAGTACTTCGAAATTAATGCTTGCAATATTAGCCATTTATCTAGCAGAGCACAAACATGCATGAATTAATAATAAATCAGGGAAAACATTTCCATGCGGAGGCAATATTTAACGAAAAACTAAATGTGTGGATCGGCCAGTCCCACGAGAAAGAGTCCAAAAGTCCACAGTCCAAATTATACAAATTTGCAGCTTTAAAAATGAAAATACAACTTTGGAAACCCCGTGGGTCCCATATGATATCTCCATCTTCAAGTGTGGCCTCCGTCTTCATGGAAATTGGTCTTCTTTCTTTGACATTTACATAGATTCCTCACTACAATTTCTCTCAAAGATAAAAGAAAAGTGCGGGAAATAAACTGTGAGACTAAACGGCCGATCCAAAAACCACATTTAGCAATTCATGCAGAAATATTGTGCTCATCAACATTTTCATCAGACATTTTCATCACAGGCATCACATGCATTTAATATTCGCAGAGATGGATAAATAATTTAATCACTTAATAATTATTGGACCACTGGGCAACGTCATGCACCGTTAGGTTAGGTTACTAACGGCAAAGCGGTCGCAGGATCTTCCTGATTATTAAGTTTTAAATACAATGCACAACCACGCATATAATATCCACAGAATAAGCCTAGTGATGTAAATCATCTAAAGATGATTTTTACAGAAAAATCATTACGATGCAAGGGATGAAATGAATGGGTTTAATCAATAAAATTGAATAAGAGCCCAAAATTGACATTTTCTTTTGTATGAGGAAAGCAGGTTCCCTCATCATCCCAAAAGCCCCCCAAGAATCCCCAAAAAGTCCTCGCCTGCCCAGTATTTGTCCCGTATTTTACCGTGATTTTTCACGAATGTTTTGCCCTCAAAACCCCTTTTTGAATTAATTTTTAGGCTAGCAAGTAGCCTTTTGAGGCTTGTTAATAGCCTTTGCCTCCCCCAATTTTTTGTTTTTTTCCAGATAAAACAGCCTGCGGGTCTGAAGCCCGCAGTCGGCCTATGGGCTTCAGGCCCATAGACTTTTTTTTAAATTTTATTTTAATAAGAAAATCGGCATGTGGGCTTCAGGCCCACAGTCCTTTTTTTTGAATAAAAAAAAGAGTTGGCCTGTGGGCCTGAAGCCCACAGCCGGCCTGTGGGCTTCAGGCCCACATGATCTCTGATTTTTTTCTCTCTCACCCGTTTAGGGTTTAATGGGGGGCGGCGCCGCCGCCGCCCCCTGCCGGGGGGCGCGGCCGCCGGGGCCGCCGCCCCCCGCAGGGGTGCGGCAGGGGCCGCCCCCCCTGCAGGGAGGAGCGGCGGGGGCCGCCCCCTGCAGGGGTGCGCGGCCTCGAGGGCCGCCGCCCCCCTGCAGGAGGGGCGGCAGGGGCCGCCCCCCCTGCACGGGGAGGCGGCCAAGGGGGGCCGCCCCCCCTGCAGGGGGATGCGGCCAAGGTGGGGGGGTTTTTCCGGTGACGGCTAGCCGTCGGAGGGATCAAAATTAGGGTTTTGACCCTAAAAATTGAGTTTTTGGGATGAAAAGTCCGTCGTTTTCAAGGCGACAAATAATCCCCATATCGATCTTGCGAGATCTAGGGGAGGGGTAATCATACATATGATTAAAAATATCGTTTTTAGTATTTTTACCTCTATATCCGTCCTCCGGATATAGCGACGGTTGCTTGAAGCCCTACGCGGATGACGACCCTCGATGGAGGAAGCCTTGCACCGCGCTCGTGGATCTCCCGTCTCGCCTTCCCATTCGCAACGAACGGAAAAAAATTTGTGGAAAATTTTTTTTAGAGTCGTGCTGATAACGTGTTATGAATCAACTACTGGGGGAGGAACCCACAGCCCTTTATTTATAGGCATGGTAGTGGAGTAGATACATCGAATACATAGATATGGGCGTATCTCTAAGATACCCGCAATCCTAACCGACTCTGGTTATTTCCATTCACAACAGTAGAAATGTAATAAAAAAATCCTAGCACTAGAATTCTCTTTAGGATAAGCATGCATAGGCTAAATGACCTTAATACCCTTCCAAAATTACCCCTCAAGTTTCAAGTATTTACAAGTTTGCCATTACTTTATACACACACAACAACAGGATGTACGCACAACAGTTTTAGGCCAAAAGACCGTTTTGCCCCTGACCTTTCTAAAAATTTACGGGTGTGCCATTAAACCCATCCCTTTTCACACTAGCCCCTCACACACTAACCCACTCTTTCTAAATTTACAAGTTTGACATTTCTTTACCCACCCACTTTTACTCTACACACACTTCCACCCGTGTAGTCAAATGACCAAAATGCCCCTACACTTTTCACAAATTTACATGACTGCCACGAGCCACATTCACGCCATATCACTCCTTATCGACTCATTATACTCACTCTACTCGCGTGTAGAGGGCTACCGTATCAGTCTCCATATAGAGCTAAACAGGCCATGACACAACTCCATCTTAATTATTTTACCATGACATATAACTATATCGATGGAGCAAAAGTTGATAATTGGCGTTTTTAATATTGGACCCCGAGCCGGTGTTTGGGATCATTTGTGTGCAAGTCTGGATCATCCTAAAGGGATAGTGGTCCTCCTTGGCCAACCCTGACTAGCCGTGTTCGTGTGGATCAAACTAGAATTTCAATTATCATCACTTGCAAACATTGATTATAAATACCTTAAATTCAGCGTTGTTAAAGGCTTAAATGAGTTACTTTGACCTTTTATCTCACGTAAACTCATATTCACCATGTTAACACATTTGTCACGTACACCCTTGCCTATCATGTTTTTATGATTGTCACGTGAAAACTATGCATGAAATATTGATACACTTATTGCACGATTGCTCACGTTTAAATATTCACATCACCCAATGCATGTCATATACTATTCATTGATTACTATTGAAGTATCGTGCGGAATTATCAAATGAAATGTTGTATGAAATGACGTGTTGGAACAATGCGACTAATTGACATACCATGTTGAAACATAAAGATTGAACGGAATAACGTATTGGAACATTGTGATTGAATGGCTTACCATGTTAGAATCTCATGTCAAGATCTCATGTTGGAACATCCCGTTGAAAAATGTATAATTAGAACACTTGACACTTCACTTGGTTTTGGGGTAACTAATAGTTAAGAGTAAGTGGGAGTGACTGGAGTTCATCTTCCCGTCCAGCTGCCTGTGTATCAGCATCTCGTCTCGCTTCCTATGTTTCGGCATATATGTCTAGCTGTCTGTGGTTCAACATTCGTCTGGGTAAGCGCACACATGCAAGAGATGAACTCAATAGTTGCATATCATACTCTCCTATCTGAGTCACGTAGTTTCTAATCTAGCTACTATTTGCACGACTTTAATATTGCTTGTCATTGTTTGCATGTCTTTTTGTTGTCTTTGCATGCTAGTTAGATGTTGATTCTACCATGTCACATATACCTTGCCATGGTTGTTGTTCTCATACTTTACTTATCGCACTTACATGCATGGATAGTTTTACTTTAAGTGTTGCACTTGCATGACTGCCGGTAGTTACTTCCATAGCCTGTTTATTTCCATGCTTTTGCATTGCTTTTATTTTCATTTCTAGAATTGTTGTGACATACATACGATTCAATCTTCGTAGGTACCGTCAGACGACACATAGGTTGGAGAAGAAACTCTTGAGATCGATGAGCAAGCCGTTTGGAGTCATATTCACATGTGTATTTTCTTCTGGTTTTCTTTCATGTATCTCTGTGTGAGCTATTGGAGCGATTTGTACTTCAGTATGGATTGTAATAAATGGACCCTATTTGAGTATGTAGTACATCTCTGCATCGTTTGCTATATTGTTTTCACTGGTGAACTGCAGAACATACAAATGTATCAAATAAATAACGGTCCACTGAGAGCGAGTCGTTACAACTCTAATAATTTCTTAGGTAGAATTAGAGTGTTAAATTTTAAGATTACAGTTTTATTTGTTAACCACTATTTACCATATCATCCAGTGTTCTACTTATCGTCTACAAGATCCAACAGTTAAATGTATACTTTATTCTCATATATCCCATCGTATATTCTCGAGTTTTGCTATGTGCACATACCTAATTGTTGACTACACGGATCTTTTATTTACAAAGTTGCCATTCAAAATTTACAAAGTTGCCATTGAAACATTTCATCTTTAACAGACGCCATTCAAAATTTATAGGTGTGTCATATTCATCGTTTCTTCTCCGCCGACCCCGGTTGCCTCCGCATCCCCTCACATGCACACAACCAATCCCCCACACCCACATCTTCATTATCCACATTCTTCATTCCTCTACCTACACACTTCTACCCCGCCGCAAGGGGTTGGTTGTGTGTAGGAAAGAGGATGCGGTGGGAAAGTAGGGAACAAGGAAAAGACGGAGACGGGTAACGTGGATATGATGTTGTGTATAAAGTAAAAATATGATTGTTGATTCCGTAAAGTGTTCCTCGTGCACATCAATCTGGTCTGTGCACGTAGTAACTCCCTATATTCCCAACCGTAACTTTTATACGGCCCGGTCCAAGCCTCAGACTATTCTCTCCAATCTCGACCCCGCCCCCCTCTTCTAGGTTAGGGTTTCCTGCCCCCTCCCGAACTTAGAACTTAGGGCTTCTATCTCTCTGTCTATTTCTCTCTTCTCACCATGATGCAACCGGCCGGAGGAATGATGCAGCAGCCAATGGCCCCGCCGCCGATGGACCCACAGCACCAGATGCCGCACATGGCACCGCCACCGGTGCAGCAACAGCAGTGGCCGATGATGGTCCCGCCTCCAGTCCCCATGCAGCAGGGACCTCCGCCTCCGCCGCAGTACCACCAAGTCCCGCCGCAGACCATGTGGGGACATCAGCCGTCGCAGATCCCGCCGCCACAGCCGGTTCCCATCCAGGTCCCACCTCCGGCCCAGTACCAGGCCCCGATCCCGTTCCAGGCATCGGCCGCTCCGGCTCAGCACCAGCCGGCGTCAGCCGATGAGATCAGGACGCTGTGGATCGGAGATCTGCAGTACTGGATGGACGAAGGCTATGTTTCTAGCTGCTTCTCTGCGGTTGGAGAGGTAAACGGGACTCTTTTCGTTTAATTTTTTCCCCTATAGAAATCCAGTTTTATATGTTTTTTTCCACATCATAACTGCTTGGAGAATTAGAAATCTTCACATGAAATTTATGTTTTATGTTTGTAAGGCGTTTGTAACTACTTTGGGCACATGATTTAGTTTTCATTGCCGGATTTTTATGTGATTACAGAGCTAAACACTAATTATTATTTAGCCAACCTCAAGGAGACTCCATTCCAATACGTGTAGCGGTCCATTGTTTATCGAATAAGGTTAATCAAACTTCGTTTTCAACATAGTTTCTGAAACTAGGGTTTCATTTTAAGTTAAAATAAACCAAGGGTTGTATGGGAGTTGCTTTGCTCACCTACCTTTTTACTTGCACGCTCAACCACCTATGTACAAATTAGCCATTCAAAATTTACTTCTTTTTTTTTACCCGTGTCCCCCCCCCCCCACAAAGACGGGGTTTTAGGGTTTGGAACGGGCGGTGGGGAAGATGTGGGGCGGTGGGGGAGGGGATGGCTGGATTGTCGACAGAGGGCGACAGAGGAGGATGGGTTGGTGGAGGGGGCTTGGGAAGAAGAAGATGGTCGGCAGAGGGAGCGGGGCTGGGTAGTGGATGGAGAGGGTGGCAATGGGACGGGGCTGGATAGTCGAAGGAGTTGGTGGCAGCGGGGTTGGGGAGGTCGGAGGAGAGGGACAGTAGAGGGGGATCGGCGACGGAGGGGCTGGGAAAAATGAAGAGGGTCGGCGGCGGAGGGGCCGGGAAAAATGAAGAGGGTCGGCGGGGCTGGGGCGGTCGGTGACGACGGTCGTTTTACTCACCGCGCACAATGGGACAGTTTGAGAATTAGAATTTGTTGTGCGTGATGAGAAAATTTGAATGGCAAACTTGTAAATAAATGGAAATCTGGTTGTACACGGGAGTAAAATGGTAGGTGTGCAAAGCAACTCCCAGTTTGTATTCATGCAAGCCTCATTTCCCCACCCTGTGTGAAAATCTAATCTGATTGATTGTTGTCTGAGCCCCAATTTCATATGGTTTGAGGGTCTTCAAAAGCTTTACTTTGGTTCTCAAACATGCACAGTTGTGGAAACCTTGATTTGGGCTCAAACACTACAAAACCCCAGTTTATGAAACGAAGCCGTGTTACCAATGCCATATTGGTGTTGGTGCCTTTCTGATGATATCCAAATGAGCAAAAGTAAATCGCCAGTTTGGCAAATTTGGTTACCAACTAGGCATGCGGGTAATTACGAAAAAAACTACGCATGCAGGCTAACCTGGTTGCCATTCTTTATATGGTACCATGCATTTTGGCTGATATTTGGGTAGATTGATCAGACAGGATTGTGTGGGAACTATACTTAGAGTGGGGCATCTGTTACTTTTAAGAAATATTATTACATGAGTCCATAACATCATTTATTTAAATAAAGACACTAGTATGTCATTTTGGCATCAATATAGTGTAAGACACAAAATAATACGTTACCTTAAGAACATTTGATTACACACGCATGTGTGTGTGTGTGTGTCCCGTGGACTTGTATAATCTTGACTGAGGACTTACCGTTTTACATTGTAAGTGGAGGTTGAGAAATGATCTCTATTATTCCATGTATTTTTTATTTTTAAGTGTTTATCAGACAAAATTCCACTGTTTTATTTTGGAAGTTTAGGAAGATGTAGGAAGACATAGGGCACATCCCAATGCATTAGTTTGAACTACTTATTTATGGAACTCAAAAAGTGGAAGGAGAAACAATAATAATTCCGATCAATCCTTTGTTTTATTTTGGAAGTTTAATTTTTAAGCATCAGCAATTGAACAGATCCACAAAATGATTACATAGATTCTGTTTATTTCTCTATGACAAATGCATAATGCATATTATCTGAGAAGTTTTATTTAAAGCATGCTGAACCATGCTTGTCCCTTGATGTAGATTGTCTCGGTGAAACTTATCCGAAATAAACAGACCGGGGTACTAGAAGGTTATGGTTTTATTGAGTTTGCAACTCGTGCTGCTGCAGAAAGAGTCCTTCAGGCATACAATGGCACTATGATGCCCAACACTGATCAAAATTTTAGGCTGAATTGGGCATCTTTTGGTGCGGGCGAGAGACGCGGAGATGATGGTGCTGATTATACGATATTTGTTGGTGATTTAGCCGCAGACGTTACAGATTACATATTACAGGAGACATTCAGAAGCCATTATCCTTCAGTTAAGGGGGCCAAAGTTGTAACAGACAGAACTACTGGGCGTTCAAAAGGATACGGTTTTGTCAGGTTTGGAGATGTGAATGAGCAAACACGTGCCATGACTGAAATGAATGGGATGTATTGTTCTTCAAGACCTATGCGTATTGGTCCTGCTGCCACCAAGAAGTCTGTCGGTGGTCAGCAGCAGTATTCTGCAAAAGGTAGGCTAGCAGGCTTTCTTTATCTATCTTTATATAGTTATCTTTTGTATCCTTGCTGTTTCATGTTGAATTTGCAGGAATGATTAGCAATATGGTTTCTTGTTGCTGGTAGGGATTGAAGTCCACACCATTTAATTTCATTTTTTCCGTAATTCTTTTAATCTTTGGTTGGTTTCTTGTTGCTGCCAGGGATTGAAGTTCACACCATTTAATTTCAATTTTTTTCCTTAGTTCTTTAAATCTTGGAGCTATCAGCTGAATGTTTTATTCTTTCTATTAGCAGAATCCACTACGTTAGCTTGTTTTATTTCCAAGTCTTACATTTGAAGATAGCGAGCATTGCTTCAATAGATCTACACAAAGTCGTTTCCTTCTTTCCTTTCTGAGTTGGGCTCATTTTAATGTGATTGAAGTAATAAAAACTTATAAGAACTCATCTTGTCTCGAAGCAGGATACCCAGAGGCTCTCATTTTATGGGCCTGCAACTGACTTCAGCTGAGAGTGTATCTTCTGTAATGCGTGGCCTCAGTTAGGTCAGTGTTACTGTTAATGTCATAATTTTGCCCATAGCTTAATGGTGGCAATGTATGCTACATTTCATTTTCTTGTAGTTCGTTACAATTTCTCAGTTGTCTATTCTCTCAAGTTTTTCCCTCACCTTGCAAATTAAAAGTAGTCGGAATTGTCCGCTTATCTTTCCAGTTCCTTTCGCTTAAAAATCTCAGTCAGGTTATGTTTTTTCTATTTTCAGTTTCCTTTTTAATTTTTGAATTACTCTACCAGGAAGCAATGCTTTAGATATTTTCAGAATAATTCTTCTGCCGCAGTTTATGTATTTTATTATGAACTGGGCTCATGCGTGGGATTCCTTCTAGGTAGCTTATCACTCTTTCGTAGCAATTCTTATTCCCTTTATCCTCAAAGTGATAGAATTTGTTATTGTTTGTATTCTTTTTCTTCTTATGTGTACATCTATACACACTCATTCGAGCTAGGTGATTTGTATACCATTTTTACTCTTGCAGTATCTGTATTCCTATTTCAAGGGTTCCCCCAAACACCCTAAAGTGTACTCTTTCATGCAGCAGATAAGTTGTAAATGATACATCAATTATTTTATTGACTTATTGTTGTTATTATTGTTGTTATTTTTGTTGGGGGATGTAGAATGTATCAGCGGATCATGTAGCAATGAGGTGTTGTTTATTTGCTGCATGAGATGGTTTACCATTATTTCGATTCATATCCCTTTATGCAGATTTAACTTATATGTTAATGTCAAAACGGTTTCTCTCCCATTTTAGATTTATTTTAAAATGCCCATTAGGTCTTATGTTGTTGTCATTTATTTTTCTGCCCCCACCAAAAACTCCCCACCACTGCCACCCCACCTAATCTAATCAATGTTACAGAATTGTGCCATAATCTCTGTCTTGACTGCATAGTGCCATGATCTTTTTCTTATTTCTCGTGACTGGCCATTGTTAAGTGGTTTGTTGATTCCTAATAATAAAGGTATGTAACACAAATAGTTTGGATCAGTTGCTTGATTGTTGTCATGAGCATGCAACACCCACATCTCTGTGTGCATTTGCAAGCGGGCATGTGTGTTATGGAGCTCTTGTATGATTTATAACAAGTCAATAGGAACAATGCCCTGCTAGTGGGTTCACGAATTTAAAGTCAATGGCTCTTTTTTGGGTCCTCGTTGTAATTGCCATTTGTTTTGTGACTGATGTTCAAGCTCGCCAGCAGGATAGTTTGACGATCAAAGTGTAAGTACTAATAGTAGTTTGATGCACCTGGAATTGATAGTCAAATCCAGGAAATAATAAAGCTGGGTAGTTGATGTGACATACATATTTTTTGAGTGTTCTGTTAGCACGAGAGATTGTGATTTCTTTCTTCTCCAAAGAAAGCAAGTTACTATATGCAGTCTGAGGTATATCTTTTCGTAAACTCAGTGTGATATTAGTGTAAAACATCAACAATAGTACTGTTTGTGATGACAACCATGACTTGAATGTGCACATGCTTGTATATGATGAGTCCGTTTATCCTTTTAAAATATTGCTTTTGAATTTTTTTCTGTAGGAACGAACTTGGTAATAAGAGTTGTTAGATTTCATCTCGCTCGCTGTCCCCCGTTTTAATTTTTAACCCATTGTCTTGCAATCTGTGAAATATTGTTATGGGAGTGCAGGCACACACACACACACTCTCAAACACGATGAGTGGAATTTGAAAAGACAACATTTGAGTGAATTGACCATGTGGTGTATAACTGTCTCGGAGTCCCAGTGCTAAAATAGTTTGGGAACTTTTTCCCAATGGAGTAATAGTCATACATTTTTGTTTGCTGGTAGACTACCATTCAGTTTACTACCACGCTGCTGAAGTTTGGCATGTTTTCAACCATCATACTTTCTGGTGTGTGAATATCTTGATAGACATTGTGAATTATCCACTGGGATGATCAGCTTTTTGACAAGTTAATGCAGATATGGGGTGGTTTGCTTTTAATCTCTTTCTCGCTCGGACTAGCAGCAGACAGATGCTGTATTTAGAAGGATAGCAAATTGGAATAAATTCCAACTTGGATTCTATCTGTCAGATTTGTCTTATTTGAAAAAAAAATCAATTATCTATTATACAAACAAGGGATGTCCACCTAGGATTGTCCTAGGTGGCACCATGTGTCCCAGTCGAACAAATGTCACATCCCACTACCCTAACAATCACCCACACTTTCACATATTTAGATGTTTGCCATTCCCCTCATCCCACTTTGCAAAAAAACTGTTAGACCCGCGGGCCCACGGGTCTAGGCCCAGGCCGCCGGCCTCCCTAGCCCATGCGCGCGCCCCATTAGCCTAGGAACCCTAGTTTCTTTTATTTATAGGGGCTAGCCGTCATTTGTTTAGGCATGCTTAATTATTGAGATTTCTCTTGAGCGTCTTTAGGTTAGATATAGATTAAACAAGTGCGGACGTCCTCCTTGGCGTCTTGGGAGGAGAACACACCTCTTTTGTGTTCAACTATCTTGTTTTTGCTACTTTTTTATCTATAAAAATTGTGCCTTTTTGTTAGTTCCTAACAATTTGGTATTAGAGCACATGACGATCCATGGCGGCTTCGACAAGATTGCAAGACAAAATTGAGGATTTGGAGGCGAAATTTACGAGCGAGATCGACGGGATCAAGAAATCGTTTGCGGCAAACGGTGAATCCATGGCAAAGTTGACGGCTTCCATCAACCAATTGGCGGCGAATCAAGCGAAGCACGGCGAACAATTCGCGCAATTGATGGAAACCCTAAATCAATTGGCGACAAACAACAAAGGTGACGGGAATCCTAAATCAGCGGGAAAGGCGCCACCTTTATACAAGGGGAAGGAGAAAGTTGAGAACTTTGTCCCGGAAAACGACTTTTTGGTGGAGGAAATTGCCGAAGATGAGGAAGAGGAGCCATGGAGGGTCGACTACCGCGAGAAGATACGGCGAAAGGCGGTGGAGGGCCAAAGGGAAGGCGGAGGCCCTAGCCGCCCGATTTGGGGGCCGCACACCAAGGAGGGGCGGCCGGCCCCCCAAGACACTTTGGGGGGGCGGCCGCCGCAGGAGAGAGGCGGGGGATACCCCCCGCCGCTTGATTTGGCCAGGGCAACAGGGCCCCGCCGGGGCCCGCACAGGTCCGGTGACCCTACCGGACCTCCGGCAGGGCCCCGTCGGCCCTGCCAGGTGGCCGGCGGGGCTGGGAACCCCCCTGGCAGCCGCCAGGGGGCTGACGCGTACAGACATACACGGGGGGTTTTCGAGCCCCTGGACAGCGGACAGAGGAGAGGGGGGAGAATTTCAGAAGAGAGGACCCCAGCGGACAGATTTTGGGAGGGTTTTCGACCCTTCGGGACGGAGGCCGACAGCGGAGAACCCATTTTATGTAGACAGACACGAGAAAGACCCGTATTATGACAACGATGGCAGCTACGAGGCGGAGTTCGGCGATGTTGCAGGTTGGGACGACTTCGAGGGCCGGTGGGGAGACTACCACGGAGACTATGGGGGCCGCGGAGGAGGACCACCTAGGCGTTACGAGACCCCGGATGAGAGGAGACATCACTACCGCCCGCCTCACCGAGTTGAGGGGCGGCCCGAGCAGGGACACTTTGGAGGGGATTGTAGGGTACGGAAGTTGAAGATGCCGATATTTTCTGGGGAGGATCCACATGCCTGGTTGTTCACCACTGAGAGATATTTCGCAGCGCACCACATAACTGAGGCCCAGAAGCTTGAGGCGGTAGCCATTTGCATGGAGGGGAGAGCCTTAGGTTGGTTCCAGTGGAAGGAGCGGAGGCAGCAGATTCGATGCTGCGAGGAGCTGAAGGACCTCGTGTTGGAGAAGTTCAGCGAATCCCGTTTGGGGAACCTGCACGAGCAGTTATATGCCCTCGGGCAGGAGGGGCCGGTGCGGGATTACATCGAGAGATTTGAGATATTGGCAGGGCGAGTACATGGTGTGTCGGACGAGTCTCTGGAAGGCACCTTCTTGAAGGGGCTGAGACCAGTCTTCGAGCTGTAGTGAGGCCCTATAAGCCTCTGGGGCTTTCAGAGGTCATCGAGATGGCGCAGATGGTCGAGGACTTCCGGACTGAGGATAGAATAGGCGGGAGCAGCTACAGTGGACAGATACAGCGGGGTATCCCGACCGGAGCAGGTGGAGCGGGGAACACTACTGAGGCGGATCAGATGGTGCTTGAGAAGACGTGGAACAGAACAACCCCCACCGGCTGGGGGCCAGTTCCGAAGGATGATCGATGCGAAGATGAGGGAGATGAGGAAAAGGGGCTTTGTTTTAGATGTGATGAGCGCTTCACTCTGGGACACCGTTGTGCGGGTCGTAAGCTGCAAGTCTTGATAGCAGAGGCAGACGAGGATGATTACCTGGAGGATGAAGGGATCGGAGGGGAGTACGACTCCCACTCAGAGTAGCACCGCCAGTACTTTCATGCACCACCTTGAGGATAAGGTGGATTTTCAGGCGCGGAGTAATGTTAGACCCGCGGGCCCACGAGTCTAGGCTCAGGCCGCTGGCTCCCTAGCCCATGCTCGCGCCCCATTAGCCTAGGAACCCTAGTTTCTTTTATTTATAGGGGCTAACCGTCATTTGTTTAGGCATGCTTGATTATTGAGATTTCTCTCGAGCGTTTTTAGGTTAGGCTTAGATTAAACGATTGCGGGCGTCCTCCTTGGCGTCTTGGGAGGAGAACACACCTCTTTTGTGTTCAACTATCTTGTTTTTGCTACTTTTTTATCTATAAAAATTGCGCCTTTTTGTTAGTTCCTAACAAAAACCCAACCCCCAACTCACTTAATTGCATCTTTGCCCTATGTGTTTTCCCTTGTAACCCCTAAGGTTTTTGGGTTTACCCTTTTATCCCCGGCAATACCGGCACACACCCACACTTCTCGCTTCTTTTCGTTTGCGCATGTGCACCTGATCCTGTTCGTGGGTGGTTTTTTCTTCGTGCATTGTGTGCACGGGTTATTTCTAGTTTATATCCAAAGCAAAGTAGAATCAGGAAAACTGCCTGGGGCTATTTTTAGCAAATGTGATTATTTACTTGGTTTCTGGTATTTTTTTAGCATAATGAGAAACTTTCTCCGTCTTTTCATAATTTAAGATTCATTATCTATGGACTCTTATACAATAATCTAATATGATTAGTGTTTATGTATAATTACATTTTCACTTGTATATGTTTAAGTATCCAATAAGCAAATTTTGGTCCTTTACTTGTTCTAGGCAATGACTGCTAGTTTCACTAAGTTTATGACTTAGTGATGACTGTGAGTTGAACAAGCTTTGATGAGTTGCACTATACATATGGCCTCTCTTGTAGCCTTGCTGTATTTGTGTAGCACCATTTGGACATTCAGTAGGTTATGAATCTGAATTAAAGTGTAGCTGACTAACTGATGAGAAATATCAGCTCAATGCACTGAAATTCTAATGCTACTGACTGGTTTATTTTTGCAGTCAATTCTTAAGTAAATATTGAAGGCATTTTAGTATGCTTTTTGTGTAGTTATGTCATTTGTTTTGATGAGTACTACTTAGCTAACAGATTGCCTACAGTATTTTATATTTGTCATCAGTTTCATTCACAGTATATTTGATTAACTAGTTCTATCTAAGAAATGATTTGTTATTTATTGGATGAGAGCTAAAATTAAATTTATGATATGCCATTCTTTTCTGTTGTATTGGAATTTGACCACTGATTTTAATATAATATTGACAGTATTCCTGATATACCCCTTACTACTTATTGAGGTTGGGATAAACACTTTCCAGGTTTAGGTATCTACGCTAAAGGCTCAAAAGCAGATTGTGGGCTTTGTCGGTTATTATTTTCTTGTGTACATATGTTCATCAGATATTATGTTTATGCAAGTTAGCTGCATGAAATTTTGATGCATTTTACAGCTGATTCAGATGTTCAATTTGTTTCCTCAATGAATTTTCAAATTAGGATGGGTTACCCGGTTACACGAAGTTTCATGTAGAGATATCTTGGACCATAAATACTTGATGAATAATGTCGGGTAGTAGCTGGGATAGTCCGTGTTTCTGGGGCCCTACTTCTTGAAGCCTCCTATATACTCTTTTTTTTTGGATTAACTCCTATATACTCTTTCATGTATCCCTCATATTCCCCCATGATTGTCTGCATTCGGGCACTGTGAATCTGTGATAAGTTCCTTAATTATATAAAAAAGTTATACTTTGATATTATTTTTATGCAATGGTTTGGGTATAGAATGCCCAGTAAGTAGTTTTTCGCTTGTTTCTATTGGCAGCTTCTTACCAGGGTGCTCAAGGACCCGAGTCTGAGAATGACCCGGATAATACCACTGTAGGTCTTTTGTTCTATCTTTTTCATACACACTAGCTCTTATAGCCTATTATTCTCACATGTACAATTCTTGTTTGCAGATATTTGTTGGTGGCTTGGACTCGAATGTTTCAGAAGATGAACTGCGCAGGCTTTTCAGTACATATGGGGAATTGGTCCATGTGAAGATTCCTTTTGGAAAGCGATGTGGGTTTGTTCAATTTGCTAACAGGTTTGACTTGAAAGCATACATGTGTCATGGATTGGATAACGGAGCATTAAGTTAACTTAAAATTATTCAATAAAACATGATTTTTTCCCTTAATGGGCAGTGCATAGTCTTACAATGTATCGTGTCACTGAAATTTGTTGAATTGAACATGAAAGTTTCCATTTATAGATGATCTGATCAATTCTTTAGCATCCCATTCATTCATCAGGCTATTTTCATTACTGTTGAGGCCACAGTAGTTATCTAGAACGGTTCATCTCTCTTGGAAACTTTCTATAATTCATTATGCAAGATATGTTTGATTTAGCAATGCTTAATCATTTGCTATTTGTTATGATATTAAACTGCTTTATTGTTATTGTGCTTCACACGTTTTATTTCATGAAAAGTTGATATGGTTGATGCAGCAACTTGGCATCTTTAATTTCTATTGTGAAGTCTATATTTTTTTTGGTTGACTGTACATTTTTTTAACCTAACATCCTTAGTCAGAATGTTCGTTCAAGATAAATTAATTGATCTTTTTTCAAAAATCTTGAGTAGGACTTGTGCGGAAGAGGCTAAGCTGATGCTGAATGGAACTTTGGTTGGGTCACAAAATATTCGGCTTTCATGGGGCCGCAGTCCTTCAAACAAACAGGCAAGTGTTCTAATGAAATGTTACTTTATCTTACCGGCTTCTCCTTGAGACTGATGCAATGTTAAAAAAATGAATGATCTCAGTCACAGCAGCAGGACCCCAACCAGTGGAACGGCAACTATTATGGCTATGGACAAGGCTATGATGCATATGGGTACGGCCAAGCACCCCAGGATCCCAACATGTATGCTTACGGAGCCTACCCAGGTTATCCCAACTATCAGCAACAGCAGGTGAATAACCAGCAACAGCAGGTGAATTACCAGCAACAGCAGGTAACTGCACTCGTCTGTCATTTATTTATTCATTTTGGGGTTTGCGATGGTTGTATTTTTATTTGCATTGTCATTGCCTGTTTTCCAAAATCTTGCTATTCATCCTTGTTGGATGACCCAAAGTTTAAGGCCGTATGTTTTTATATGTTAAATTGAATTGATGTATGCTTGCCCATGGTCTACAGTTGGCTTGGTTTAGTCATGTTGGAAACAACCGGAACCTAATTTAATTGATTGAATCATGTTAGATTTCATATGTCTTAGTATGTAAGCTGCATCTGATGTGCCTCAGGCTTAGATGGGGTTGAATGTGATCACTGGAATACATGTAGAAATAGTTGGCCTGCAATTATGATCTAATGATTTCTCTTTTCTGAGAAAAAAAGATGGGGATGAACTGAAATCACATCCTGTGGCATAAAAATGAGTATCGAGGAACTGAAAATTTTACAGTAGATAGCAAATAACAACAAAAACAACAAACGAATGTTACAATTTTGTGAAGAATGATAGTTAGATATGTTTTTTGCAAACCTCCATTGCGAACGTTATGTGAATGAACGGTTGGTAGCAGCTCTTGCGTGCTGGTTTCGTTTGTATATTCATAGCAGATCATTTTTCCTCCTATACACATCTGTATTTGTCTCTTTTTAATATCATTTCACTAGCCATAACCCGTGCACAAAGTGCACGGACACCCCCCCCCCCCCCCAAACAAAAAAAAACCAACCCACACAATCAAGATGTGGGATCCACACAGGTGTTTCGTTGAGTGCAAAAACTGGTGAAAATGAGAAGAGTGGGTTTTAGTGTATGTGGTCTTGGGGTTTTTGTTTTGTTTTTTATTGGGGGTGTGATTTTGGGTGTTTAGGGTTTGGGGTGTTTTGGGGGTTGGGTGGGGTTTTGGGTTTTTTGGCTTTTGGGTTTAAAGAGGTTGTCCCATGTGGCGATGTGGCATTGCCACATGAGACAAATTCAAAAACATCCCTCAATTGTAATAAGGATGTTTCCTTGCTGCATAGTCCAGAACATCGGTTCTCTTCTTGTCACTGAGGTTGCTTACTTTGAGATCTTAGAGCATTTCTATGATCAGATCAGATCCTTCTTTTAGTTCTCGTGCCAAGCTCACACTAATTTCTAATATATTGGACTAGTTGGCCAAACTACCAACATATATTGAAATTAAAATCCTCTTTGGATGGATTGGGTAAGCTTTTTTCTAGTTAGATTTTCATCAACTGACTGATGGAAACTGAACCCTAGTTGTCTCGGCACATTGTCTGCTGTGTTGTGGCCCCTTTGCAGTGCATGTTTGTTCTGTCAGTACCCGAGTCAATGTCTAACAGCTGTTCCTACCTTGAAAACTATTATTCTATTCTTCTTTTGATCATACTCTCTTCTTGTATACTAAGCTGGCTTCTAAGTTGCATTCTCTTTGTTGTGCAGTGATTGCTTTATTGGAGCTGCGCCGAGTTTTGGCGGGCTGGAGATCACCGTGGGGGATTTCTCGCCGTCGTTCTGTTCGTGGTGGTAGCGGTATTAGTGGGCATGGGAGAGAACGATGATAGGCTGCCCCTTTTAGTTTGCTTGAAAGCTACCTAGTGATATGGTTGTATTAGAATGGTTACTGTTTATTGTTTGAGTATCAGTGGTGTGGTATGATCTGTTTTCAGATACTTAACCTTCCTGTTGAGCTTGTGTCACATTTATGCAGAATCTTTATGAGCTCCTTGCAACTATTTTTTGCTTCCCTCGTTTGATGGGAGATTGCTTTTGCCCGTTTCATCGTAACAATGGTTTGTTGTTTGATGGTATGCAATGTCGTGGGGCTGTTAGCATTTGTGCTGGATTGCTAATGCAATGCATGCCCTTTTGATGGGTAATTTGTCGTCTTGGTGCTGTTGCGTAATCTTTATGAGCTGTTAGCATTTGTTCCCTCTTGTTTAGAAGTATGCCATTATTCCCTCTTTTAACCTCGTCTGGAGGAGGGGGCTGGGTTGGCTGGGTTGTCCGTGGAGGGGGGCGGGGAGGTCGGAGGAGGGCGAAGTTGAGCTGAGGAGGTCGGTGGAGGAGATGGCCGTCGTTTGGCCGTTTTATGCACTGCGTACAACCAGTTTTAGAATTTTGATCCGATTGTGGGCGGTTAGAATTTTGATCCGATTGTGCTCAATTTTCAGTGACAAACTTATGTACACATTGCTGACGTGGTCGTGCGCTTAGCAACTCCCATATAATTATAGTCCCGGACCCACACCCAAAAAACCCACACTACTACTTAAAAGACCCCCCACAACGGCACAACACGAACCCACCGCTCCGGGTCGGGTTTGAATGTGAGCTATCCGCACGCCAAATTTCAACGGTTTGGATGGAAGGATCCAGAATTCAGATGCACAACTCAGCTTCTTTATTCAAAAGGCACTCCGACGAGGTACACCAACAACAATAAAGATTCAAATCACCGCAAAAAACACCACATTAATATTAAGAATCCAAATCAGGACATAAACGATCAAAAACTCAGAGAGAGAATCACCGCAAAAAACACCACATTATAACATTTATTAAGAATCCAATTCAGGACATAAACGATCGAAAACGAGAGAGAGACAGGATCATGGGTGTGAAGAGCAGCAGAGAGGGCGACGGGGGTTGTCTGAGCGAGTGTCTTCTGTACGCCGCGATCTGCATGGTTGGATTGCCCGTCGAGGTGCAGGTCAAGGACGGATCTCTCTACTCAGGGATCCTTCACACTGCTTGCTTCGATGAAGGCCACGGTAATATTTTTAAAAATTAATTCGTTAATTTGTTTCTGTTTTTTAGAATTGTATTTGGTTTTCGTTAGTGGTAGATCTCATTTCCGCATAATTTAATGGCATTTGACGCGGTTATGATTGCTTCATTGCCCTAATCCTCTCGGTGATTGTATGTTGGTATCGGAATTGGGAATTTGATTATTGATAGCATTGATCTAATTGAGCTGATATTATTTTTTCTACCAATTAAAGTTTATTTTGACAGTTCAATTGTTCCTAATTTCTATATAATATGAGATTGTGATTCTGAAAGATGATCTGTAGATCTGATGATCCATAATCATTTGTCGCCAACACCATTTGAATATTTCGTGCTGTCAGGGTTTACCTTTCTTTTTTTCTTTTTGGTTTTGCAATGCTTAGTTATTGTTGCCTATGTAAAAACATTAGCTTGTTGTTGCCCTATGATTGATTGGCTGTTAATTAGAACTACAAGAGCTTGAACTTTTCTTTTTTGGAATTTTTCAGGTATTGTCTTGAAGAAAGCGAGAAAGATAGGGAAAGGAAAGCATGAAAAGAATTTTGCAGTAGGGCCTGTTGTAGATACTCTTGTTGTATTTTCCGCTGACTTTGTTCAAGTTGTTGTGAAGGTACTAAATCGCGCGATGTATTGCTCATCCATGTGATTGCTTGTAAAATTCTGCTGTGTTGTCTGATTCTCATCTGTTCTTCAATTTTCAGGATTTTCATCTTCCAGCAGATGGAATTGTTGGTGCTGTTGCTGGAACCTTTGAGTTCCAGGCTAATACTTTTGACTCAGAAATAGAGCCAAATGCATTGATATCTAGCATTGGCTTTCCCTCAGGGTATGCATCTTGAAACTTATTTTATTCATACCATGTTATTGAATTTAAAGCAAAAAAATGGGAGCTGTTATTCCTAATGGCCCACTAATGGATGCAATCCATATGGGAACATTTATCATTGAGCAAATTGAAACTTGGAGAGTTCCTTCCTGGTCGCGTGAGCTTAAACTGCATGACTAACATGCTTATGCAGATTATTTTATGGCAATTACTGTTATATACAACCATTCTAGATTATCCAAATTCAAGATGTAAGGTGTCTATGTGCCACATTGAGCATGGATTCAATGGTGTATACAAACTTAAGCCCCATTTAAGTCATTTATCAATCTTAGGGGCCCTTGTACAAGTTAGTTCATGTTTGTGCTATATTAGCTTGCTTGATAGACTTCTATGCTAGGTTCATAATCTCAGTAGCAAATCTCAGTAGCAATATCAATATTGGCTGCCTTTTAAGGCATCATTATGGGAAATTTTGGTAGTTTTGGAGGTTTTGAATATGGAGTAGAGTTTTGATATGGCAACTTCGAATATTTAATGAATTATTGAATTATTGAAAAGTTTAAAAATATGTTAAATATAGTCCGCAAAGGTTTTATCATATATTATCACTTTAAAGCCCAATCTTATACTTTGTACCCCCTAATCAATGCCTTATTCTTCTTTATTAGCCAACATTGACTGTATTGGCCGGTTTCATCTGGGTTGGATAGTTTGGAAGCCAACTCATCACAACTTAATCTTTGTAAATTAATTTTCCTTACTGTTTTAATCTTAACATTAGTTTGTACTTTGATGTTTTGAATATGCTTTAGTAGGCCATTAATCATAGACTACAATGCAGATGTTATCCTCAAAAGAAAGAAAGGCAATGTCTATGTGTTCTAGGTGTTATTAAATTTCAGCATTTAATTGTTACATGCTCATTCACTAGATGGAAAGGACAAGAGTTTCTCTGGCATATTTAACTTTCCATTTTGGATCTTCCTTTGTAATGTTGTTGACGAGCTATGCATAAATCATTCTCTAATTTGTCACATGCTATTGCTATTGACTAATGCTGGCATGATAGTTCTCAAAGACTCATTAAATCGGAAGAACAGTTCAGCCTGGTAGGATCTTGAGATGGCAAGCAGAAACACTGAAGGGTGAAGGGGGCAAATAGTGTTAATGAAATTTAATATAAACTCTACATTTCTGTCATGATTTTAACTCGAGTTATTACGAATCTTTATCAACAAATATATCTTGCAAATAACACAAGCAGCGGAAATATAAACACAAGTATGCAAGATAAAAAGAAAAAAGATAGAGAAATATAAATCATAGAAGCAAGCAAATAAGATAATTTTAATCTGGTTCAGTCACTTTGTGACCTACATCCAGCCCCAAGTTCTACTTGAAAAAATCCACTATTCAATAAAATAGTACAACCTCACTCAAACACGTCCGAGCGATCACCTCTCCACCGAGAGCAACACCTCTCACACTTGAGATCAACACCATCACCTCTTCAATGAGAGCAACGCCATCACCTCTCCACTTGAGAACAACACCTCACACTTGAGGTTACAACCTTGAGCACAATGAGTTACAACTTTCCTAAGCCTTGAAAATGAAGGTTATGTATTGAAGTGTGGCTAGGTAATTTGTTTCTACTCTGTAGGATTGATCTTTTTGAAGAGTAAAAACTAAACTCAAGAGAATGAAGATTAAGAGGTAGAGCTGTTGAGGAAATGTGGTAGTTTTCTTTTTCTTAATCTTTTTCTTTCTTTTCCTTCTAAATCATTTAAGAATTTACAGAAATGGCTTGAGGTCTTCTCTATATATAGAGGAGAAATTCTGCATGTTAAAATACCCAAAAACCCTAACCCAACGGTTAGAAATGGCTAGTGTGCAAAAGGTGTGTTTTCTGCAATAGCTAGTTGCTAGTCAACTAGAGTACATCAATTAGTTGTTTAATGGCTCAATCAGTCGGCTAATAAAAGTCCTACCCGACTAGGCCAGACATAACAGAGCGATAGTTTTCTGTCCTTAGAATTAGTCCACTAGAGTTCAACCACTAGTCAACTAATTTGCCGATTAGAGTCGATTATGAGTTGTACTCTAGTCAACTAAGCAGACTAGCCAAATCTAGTAAATCATTTATCATTATTAGTTGACTAAGGGTCATATATGGTCGACTAATACATGTAGAAATGTGTTATTTGACTATGAAACCCAGGTTTTTATGCATCAATTAATTCTTTATCAATTCTAGGTATTTACATACAGTTTCATGTGTGTGTGACATCTTAAGGCGTTAACACGAATTCTAAAGCTAGAATAAAAATGCATTACAACAAAAATAAAAACATCTTCGATGCCTTGATTTGTTGTATCTTTGACCACTTTGTTCTTGTCATATAATTCTTCAACTCATTTTAATTCCTTAGAGTCACACCACCATTTGAAGCTTTAATTGATCTTATATTGTTGACTTCCATGCTTGAGCAATTAATGTCTTGATTTAATTTGACCTGTCACTCTTAATAAAATTTATTAGACCAAAATATAATGTTTGCTCATCATCAAAACATGTATTGGAGAATCCAATACCCAACACAGCCAACCATTAGGGTGAATGTCAAGGAACTACGAAGTCAGAATACTAGGAAAGGTTTGTTTATTAAACATTCTATGCATCGGTGATTTTATTCTAATATGAACCATTTTATTCTAATATGAACCGAGAAACATTCAATTTGCTTAATTGCGAAAGACTTCAAATTAAGTAGGCATGCATTATATTGTTAAATAAAACGAGAAATATATGCAATCATCCGTCTTCATTTTAAAACAGCAGAATCAGGGTGAGTGATATAACATATAGCAAG
This sequence comes from Scilla litardierei, assembly GCA_030789695.1. Taxonomy (NCBI): domain Eukaryota; kingdom Viridiplantae; phylum Streptophyta; class Magnoliopsida; order Asparagales; family Asparagaceae; genus Scilla; species Scilla litardierei. The sequence goes on from CM061136.1 coordinate 207,685,124, forward strand.
CGCAAACAAAACATTTTTCATTTACATATGTTTATTAGTTGCTATTCTGAACCGTATAAGTAAACAAGCTGGAAAACATATAATACTATTGGTGTATAAAGTATAAACACTTGACCCTTATGTAGACTGTAGTGAAACACTTTTGAATGTTGATCATCTTTTACTTTTGCGGAATATTAGTGATTGCATCTTGCAAATAAAACATAAAATGTCGGCATGTTTCCTGCAGATAATGCTAAAAACTTATTAATGGATTATGCAGTTTTTGTAGCCTGAATATTCAAAGTGGAAACTAAATAAACACAACTTGTTGAGCATTTGAATAAAGCCTAGTTAAGAGTTCCTTAATAAGCAAACATTTTGATCCTAATATTAAGGAAAAATAACTAGACAACTTTTTGGTGACAACTTGTTGAACTCTTAACAAAGTTAATCAGTTATACTTCATGCATAATTAAGTTAAGTGATACATGAATCATGGAAAAATTGCATTTAAAACATTGAATACCAAAGCATTCTATATGAAGCATATGAGTCTACAATTACAAACATGACAGATCATCCAAACATGATGCCTGAAACGTTTATGGGAAAGCATGAACCAAGTTTACCAAGAATACTGATCATTTTAGTACGTGGAACAAAAACCAGTACGTAAAACTAGTCCAAAACATGTATGTTGGGGTATACTTTGTTGGGCTTAGAAAGAACAATGTACATTATTAGTAAGGATAAATATTTTTTGCATGATTGTCAGAATTTCTGTATTTCTATGAATCTATACACATTTACGGGAATATATTTGTGCATAACAATTTGCACAATAAAATTTAGCAAGGGCGTTGATGTAACAATGATATTTTATTTAGTTTAAAAAGATATTAAAAATTTGGAACGTGGAGTTTACCATTCCAAATTGTTAGTGTACGATTATCCGAAACGTGTGACCTGGTTCGCGGATCGTGCATGGTTTATCATTTTCAGTGTAATGCTGGAATGAACCACTTTCTATATTTGCATGACCTCTGGTAGGGAATCAAATAGGTATCATCCATTAGCTACAGCTGATCATGATGTTTTATGTCCACAACGACATGCAAAGTTCTCTATGTTGAGGTCAAAAGATGCTGGTCTTTCAGATAAGATGATTGCCATACCAGTTAGGAAATCCTACATGCCAAGCGGACGTATACTTTAGATCATTAATTATACCTTTATAATAAATATAAGTTATGATGCAAAAACCAGGGCAAGTCTGCCACAACTTTATTTGCTTGAATTGATTACAATAGCTGATTCAAATAACAATTGCATACTTGCAATGTTTATTGCTGATATTTGTAGCAATAGTTACATTAGTGTCTAATAATGCTGTTGCCATTTTTCACATTTATATATTGTGCAGAATATGTGGAAATTCTATGTGTGTTTAAACAAATATTTCATTTCATGCTAATGCCTCCCTCAATAATGCCATTATTATCATTGCTCATCCTTGTATCAAACAATGAAATAACAGAATGTTTTTTGATTTGTTTGTCCATGCAGGATGCTGGACCATAACAGCAGTAACAATTGCATACTTGCAATGTTTATTGCTGATATTTGTAGCAATAGTTACATTAGTGTCTAATAATGCTGTTGACATTTTTCACGTTTATATATTGTGCAGAATATGTGGAAGTTCTTTGTGTGTTTAAACAAATATTTCATTTCATGCTAATGCCCCCCTCAATAATGTCATTATTATCATTGCTCATCCTTGTATCAAACAATGAAATAACAGAATGTTTTTTGATTTGTTTGTCCATGCAGGATGCTGGACCATAACAGCAGTAACAATGCTAAGGTTGATATGGGAACCGATGTACAAAAGATGTTACCCAATGGTTATGATTATGAGAAAGAAGTCGAAACAAGGAGACTGGATGTGAAAAAGGTAATATTTGTTGATTCCCAATGGTCTTAGAAGAGATTACGATATACTTGCAATAGTGTATTGATGTTTCAATTGTAATTAGTTACAAAAATTGATATATGTTATTTAATTTCTTTGCCTGCCATTATAAGATAATATATTAGCTTATGAAAATATTACTTGGCATGATAATAGGAGTTGGGATGTAAATTTACCGATAGCTGTGAAGCTTGCATTAGTTATATGACTGCCAAACCTTTAACCCAAGAATAGTTATACACCATGTCGGGTGATTCTGGATTGGCTTATCTGCACGGATAGCTTAGATAGCCCCAATGTGCATGCATGCTTTATGTCAATAAAGTTCGAGATATAAGGTTGGTGATATACAAGACATTGTATCATTTAGTGATGTTAACCCACAGAACTGCTAACGAGTAATGACCAAGTAATATTCACGAATTGTGTTCTTGACCATAATTACTGTGAGGATTGGCAAATTTCACCTCTTGGCAACCCTTCTGCATTGTTTACTAGATATATGGTTTATGAATCATAACTCAATGGTTGACAACTTCATTACAGGCTTGATCCTTAACATGATTTGAGTTTTTAAAAAAGATGCTACTTATGGAGTACTAAATGTTGGTTCTTTAAGAGTGAACATGTGCCCTTGCTTCTTGTCGCTCATTGAGCTTGAAGGAGCCAAACGCTAGCCTTGATGGTAGTCACGCCTCTACAAAACACAACATTAAGTTGGCTTTTTACACTTTCTGCAAACCATTGATGAGTTTTTTTTACCAGAACCTGGCTACCAATCGCTGGCCTTTTGGTGGTAGCCATGCCTATGCAAAACACGACATTAAGTTGGCTTTTTACACTTTCTGCACACCATTGATGAGTTTTTTTTACCAGAACCTGGCTATTTGTTTTATTCTGAAATTTAGGCATTAACCCATGTACTTGAATTGAAGTTCAGATAGTAGGTTGCAATTGGGTTGGATTCAGATCGGATTCGTGTAAGATCCAAACGCAAAACCGATAAGAAATTTGGGTTCGGCCTCGGGTTTGGGTTAGAATCTCTTCTTTCAAATTGGGTTCGGCTTAGCTTTGAGTTTGAACCAAACTAGTTCGAGTATAAATTGAAAATGCTTTTTAAAGTTCTGGTTCTATTTTAATATATGAAAAACAATAAATATACTATACTGTATTTTCATCAATATTATAAATCTTCGTTTTGTATAACTTTATCAATTTATTATACTGAGATTCATTTTCACATTAAGTGTCATACTCTTTTGGGTTATCTATTGGATTTTCCCGTTTGGAGAAGTCATACCAAGGAACGAATATGATACGGATTCAGGTTCAGATTTTCAGATCCGAATCCCCAAAAAAAAACGAAAATGGTTGGATCGGTTTTATGGTACCATTTACAGTCCTAGGTTGATTGCAATCTGCACATTTTTTATCCTACTAATCTCAAACAGTATACTTCCAGTCAGAAAATTACTACCCAACTGCAGCCGAAGTAGCCTGACACAATTGCCGAGTGCTCTAGGAAATCTCCCCCGAATTGCATTGTGATCCAAATGCAGATATTGCAGTGGCAATGTATTGCAAAGATTTTCTGGCAAGGTTACATTTGACTTGCTATAGCTAAAATTGAGCTTACTAAGGTTCCTGCACTTAAGGATAGACTTGGGAATCTCCCGGTGAGATTCAAGCACTTTGCAAATTGCTCAGGAATTTGTCCAGAATGAAGGTTATCGTCAGGTTCAAAGTACATCAAGCTAATGTCATTGCCGATCAATTCCGGAATGCTTTGGGAGCTGATTATTCCCAATACAAAGACTTGACAATCCTTTGCACTTATTCATGGATTCTCATATTCAACCTATTTACAGTCAGTGCTAGAATTTCCATAGCTGAAAATGCGCTCAGGGATCATCCCAGTTAGATTGTTAAGAGTGCAGATTTATCACTTCTAGTGTCCAAAACAAGCCCAAAAGTTCAAGGATTTTACCATTTAACATTATAGCCAAAAGACCTTTACTTCCAACTCAATCAAGAATAAACCAACCCAAACTATTACAGAAATCTGGAACTCTTATCAAGACCGTCTCATTGAGGCAAATTATTCGATAGGTTCAATGACGTAAGGCCCCAAGGCATCCAAGAGTCGACGGAATTTGGCCATCAAACTTGTTAATTGACAAATCAATGCTCAAGCATGATTAACTCTCTAAAAATGAAGAAATCTACCCATCAAAAGAGTTAAATTAGAGGTCCAACAGCTTCTATGTTTTGAGCTGATAAATTTGAGAAGTCTTACCGCTCAGATTGAGCTAGGTAAGGTAAGCAAGTGAGAGAGAGCGTGTGTGTGGTGAAAGGGGGTGAGAGCACAATGAGAGTGAAAGCAAAGCCAGAGAGAGGAGAGAGATGAGAGCAATGGTAGCAACAAAAGGTGAAAGAAGAGGGCAAATTGGAAACCATTTAATTTTTAATGATCCCTAATACCTACTGTTATTCCAGGGAGGTCTATATGCCAATATGGTATATTAGTCTCATAACCGTTATAAATTAGGTGGTTTGCGTAAACTTTTTCTTAATAAAAATACAGACGCTTGTGATATAACTAACAAGTTGGTTTTGTACTTGAATGGGTTAAGTGTAACAATGGTAATTTTAGGAATCCTTGATAGACAAAAAATTTGACAAACCCAAAATTTTTACTCTTTTTTAAATTTATTGCAGTGTGTGTAAGTGTGGAGAGAGAGGAAGCTGTATATGTGCTTATACATAGGAAATTTATTTACGTTGCGCACGTCCCCTACTTTCTCCTTCGATGATCAGAACCGTTCATGTTGATTTTCGTATATTAAAACGCAAATACATCGAAAACCGAAAATCTAGTGAACCCCGAGCTCGTTGCTTGTTAATGTAGGGGTGGTAATGGTTCTATTAATGTGAAACCTTTACATTTTTGACAACCCAAAGCATGAGCAATCAATATGGAAATGACAAGGTTTTCATGTTTAAGACGTGAAGGTCAACAAGAACGGTTCCGATTATTAGAGAAAGATGTCGATTAGTGCTTCAAACTGGAAATCTGGAAGGTGACACGGCTGTGCAGGTTTTAGCATGGTCGTGTGTATCACGGCAAAAGTATTAGCTGACTTACGCAGATTTAGACACGGCTGTGCTTTACCCAACACGGCCATGCAGGTCCAGCAGCACTAACAGGCAACTCTCTGTTTTATTAGACACGGCTGCGCTATACCCAACACGGCCATGCAGATTGTTCTGGAGCTACAGGCATGTTACGTAGTTCTGTTCACGGTCGTGCCGCATATCAGCACAGCCATATTGATGCCCAGAAACCCTAATACGCCCAGATTTCAGCTTCTAATCTGAACCATTGATTTCTATTAGGGTTAAATCAGATGGACATGATCTAAAACATCCTCTACTATCCTAGAAAGAATTCCTATAATATAAATACCGAGAGATACACTTTTGACGGTACGCAACAGAGAATTGAGAAGAATTCCTTGCGTCTTCAAGAGAAAAGCGGATCTTTTGTCGGTGATTGACGACGAAAGTGCGTCGAGGTGACTACGAGCTTTGGAAGAGGATGTATTCCTTGTTCTAGAGTCTCTGGTAAGATTTCTCCATTGGTTGTGTGCATGAGACATTATAATTGCTAGAGTGCTAGAGTTATTTTGTTGAGAGGTATACATTGGTTTAGAGGAGATTTGTAGTCGTTGTATCCTTTACATTATCATCTCTGATCTAGTGGAAACCGTGACGATGGAAGACTGAACGTTGGCCACAGATTGGGCCGAACCAGTATTAATCCTTGCATCTCTGTGGTTGCTTTGTTTTGATTGTGTGGTTGCTTTGTTTTGATTGTGTGATTCTTCCAAGATCCATGATTTAGTTGGCAACACATTATCTTTATATATTCCGTTGTGCAGACTTAGGTGTTGTGTCAGATTTCCAACAAAAGAAGTGTGAAGTGGGGTTTTTGGTTGCATTGTAGAAAATTTTCTTATGATATCGGTACATATTCATTATTTTTACACTCACATGTAAAAGGAATATGAGCTGCTAGCTTATTTAGACTTCTATAGTGTGTGTGTGTGTGTGTGTGGGGGGGGGGGGGGGGGGGGGGGGTTTCTTTTTTTTTGTTTTTGTTTGTTTTTTCGTTTTTTTTCCTTGGGTTGGAGGAGGGGATGTGTGTGTGTGTGTGTGTGTGTGTGTGTGTGTGTCTTGATGCGGGTGTATAAACATGTAATGAATACATTTTAACATAGAGGCCTGTGAGTCTTGATGTGGTTTGCTGCTGCTGCTACCATATCAACTGGACTTTTTGGTGTTAGTATTATTCTTATTCCTGGTTTAAGAGCCTGACTTGCGCGAGTCAAAGTTTCTTATGATACTCGACAGTACACCATATACTTCTGAAAATTGTTCAGTTTTTCTCTTGATCTTGTTCATTTTTTTGGCAGGATGTAGAACCATCTCTTATGCCAACTGTTTCAGTGCAAGAGAGGTAAGATTTGATGGGCGATGCCCATTGTTTCTTAACCTTCGGATGATATCTACAGGGAAGGAACTGGTGCTGGCAAGTTTCATATGAAATCTCACCTTTTGATCATTTATATCCCTTATATCTCTTTAATATGCTGACAGTCAGGTCGGGGAAGATATGCCAAAGGGAGAAGCATCTTCTGGACACCATGTTGATGAGGTTTATGAGGAGAAGAAAGTATGCTAGATCAAACATAATTTGATTTTCTTTTTAATTAAATAAACATTTCTTACAATTTTCTGGCCCCAAATAAGGCTATATGACTCTATGTTTATGATTTATAGCGTCATGTATTCATCTTCAATGTTGTATGCAGATGGCACGCGAAGATCATCTGCATCCTGGCAGTAAGTCACCTTGGATCTGTTCTTTTTGAAGAACGTATTGTATAAATTTGATGTTGCTGTGTCTTCTCTGTTAGTGGAGCTGATGTATAGTTTAGAATTTTATCAAATTGAAATTTCTTGCTGCATTTCCATTTTTTTGTAAGCAGATGCTAGTGCTCCTCAAGTGGACTCTGTCATTGATGCTCATTCTGCTATGATATCCAGTAAGGATTCGAAGGAGATGAGAGTTTGCAGTCCTCCCCCAAACACCATCAAACCAGATGACCACCCAGGGAGGATAGATATGAATTCAACAAATTATCCATCATTAAAAGCTGACACAACTGCTTTCAGTCATTCCACTTCAGTATTAAATAGTAGGACTTCTTCATGCCCCAGTCCTTCAACGTCACCCAATGCGTCGTTTTCCAAAAACAAGTCATATTGCAACCCTGTTACCAAGGTGAAAATAATTTTATTCAAATTTTGTGATGGGTATATAAATTAGTTCTGTGAACAAAATTATCTTCGTTGTTCTTTTTCTTAATTGTGGATGTGAAAGGATCGGTCATCTATTGTTAGGTTATTTTCCAATTTTAAGAAGTGAAAATAATTGGCCCTAATACATGTGCATGATAGAGTAGTTTTTTGTTCGAAGCTTTTTGGATCTAGTATCTTATCATCTGCAGAATGAATACTTGGTACTAGAATAGATAACGATAAGGTGATTAGTTGAATTTTTGATGGTGTATTTGTAGCTACAATGCTTCTATGAGCTAACAGGCTGTACCCATATTTTAATAGACAGTGGTCAAATCAAAGTCTCTATTCTTGCATGGCATATTTTAATATAAGCCTCAAATTATCACCTTCTTATCTCAATCTCTCTCTTCATGTTGTGTCACTTAATGCATATGCCATAATATGCAGGAATTCAAGCTTAATCCTGGAGCGAAAGTTTTCTTTCCAATGTCTGCAAATTCAAATTCGTCACCTGCAGCTGTCCCAACCATTACACATGCGGCCTATGTACCACACCTCCCTCCTAGAATGACCATTGCTGCACCACAAGCAGGAACTGAAATTAACTCTTTTGCAAGTCTTTCATCTCCCACAAAATTGGTTCAGTATGATGGCTTTGTTAATGGATACAGTGGCATCCCTGCCCAATACTCTCGACATGTGAGTATGTTTAATTGTTGATCTTTTATTGTTTTATAATTTTTTATTTTGGTTTACATAATGAAGCAGTTTGGATCCTATATATTTCAGTTGTTGCGAATTAGTTTTGTTCTTATTTAATGAATGCTTGAATGGATAGACTAGTAGTTGACGTTTACTACATTTGGGGTTCTTGCTAATAATTTCTCATGTTGATAGGTCATTGGGCATGCTAGTGGCTGGCAACAGCCAGTTAGATTCAATGGGCCATATCATCATGTCCAAGCAGGACCTGCATATGTCCATCCAACTTCTCAAATGGTAACTTCCAAGCGATGACCATCTTTAGTGTCTCATATCCATCTACCTTGTCTTTTTGAACATCGTGCAGCATTTAAATAATACGGTTTTTACAAAATTGGTGTATAATTCTTTAGTAACTGCCTTATTTTACCAGGTTATGGTTGGGCGAACGAGTCCACTGGTATATGTTCATCCACTTTCTCAAGTAAGAAATAATCTTTGGCATTCAATTTGTATTGGAGTGATGCTCGAATGTAGCTCGAATGTAGCATGCCGAAGTTATTTTTTATCTTTACAATGTCAAAGTATGAATTATCTGCTTAGACAAGAAGCATGTGTTATGTCTCATGTTTGATGTAATGAAATTGCTGAAGTCGGCAAGTAATTAATGTGAAGTTCCTGAATAAAGAAATTAAATATATTATAAGAAAGTCTAATCATACATAATACCGTCTATTTGCCGTCCTAAAGGAAACACACTATGCATTTGTTGGTTCGCTACAGAAAGCGGCATACATGCAGATTAATTGGCATAGACCAACATACATGGGATTCTCCTCTTCACTCGTGTGGTATCAAATGTCAGAAATGTTGTCCATAGTTGTTACATGCAACCTCCCACTCAGTATCCAATGCACACTTAGAAGATAAGATCTAGTACTTCTCAAAGTGACTAAAATCGTAAGGAGAAATTGCCCGTCAGATAGTATACATGCAAGATAGAACGTTAGTGCTTGCAGATGTTACTGTTGATTGTAACTGGATCATTGTGCGATAAGAGAGAATCACTACTCATGTTATGAGTTATGACATGCAAGATGTGGTAACCTACATGATAGCTCACAATGTAGTAGCTAGCGGGAGAAATATTTATGCATTTTAGCGTATATATAGGAGCAAATGGCGGTCTTTAAATTACAGCAACAAATAATATGTAACTAGTATTCCCACAAATTTTTCAGTTTGACAGGGTTTATGCTGTCCAGCATAATTTGATGCCTCATTGCCCCTAGTTTATTGGAAATATTTTCGTGCAATTTGACTAAATCCTTCTGATAACTACATGCAAATGCTTATGTCAGTACCCTTTCTCTAACTGCCCGTTCATATATTTGTACTGTCGCTGATTGTCTTTTTTGACTGAAGGATGCAATTCAAGCAGCATCAGTTTTCTCGCCAGGATCGCTGGACCCATTGTTGAACCCTTGTCAAACTAATATGCCAAAGATTCAAGGTATGCATTCGTCAACGATTACGGTCTTTGTTTTCATATTGCATTTAACAGATGGTGTTTGTTAATTTAAACAACTTTTCACTAATTTTGAAATAAGGTGATTGTGTGAGTACCTAAGTCTAAGTTACATAAAGCGCTCAATCAAAATCCCTTGCTCTAAGTCTAAGATAATTGACTGAAGGATGCAATTCAAGCAGCATCAGTTTACTGTATAACAGATGGTGTTTGGTAATTTACCCACACTCTCACACACTTCCCATTTCATCCGGTTTTGTACCCACCAAAACACACATGTGGGTCCCGCGTCCCGAGCCATAAAGAATGCTATCAAACGCCAATGACAGCGCTTTTCGTGTTTGATTCAGGCATTGCAGCAGCACCTCTGCAGCTCTGCGTGGCTCCGCCCCTCGCAACCGGTGCCGCCCACCCTTTTGCGGTGCCGAACCCTGTCCCGTTCTCCCAGCCCTTCCCCGCCGTCAGGCCCATTCTGGTCCCCGGAGGAAACGGCTTCTTTGGTAGCAAATTCCAATAAACACAATCCAGCCTTTTATGCTGCTGATAATCACTTTCTGCTCTCCTGCTGTCCAGCGGAAATATCGTTTTTTTGGCTACTTCCGGCGAACTTGATTGGCGGTTGCTGCCTCTTCAGTTTTGATCAGAGATTTGGGTTCAGGGCACTTCACCTTTTGAACCAGTGTAGTGTTCCCAGCTTTCTTATTATTTGGATTCAATATGATTCATTGATCCTCTCCGCACTAGATGTAAGGAGTGCTTCTATTTTTTTTCCCATGGTAATGTGATGAAAAAAGGGTTTGTTCGGAATATATACAGCTCTGATCATTCTTCAGACGGTGAATTGATTGCTGACTGCTCTCGTTTGGTATCTAACAGGATAGCAAGGACTCGATGAGCTCTTGAATTTTTATTGAGAATTGCTACGTGCACAGCATAAAATGTACCTTTTTATCTCTTTTTTTTTTTGGGAAAAAGAGGGGAAAAGTACGGTATACCGTAAACTCACTCTGTAATGCACATAGCATTTCTCTTTTTATTTTCATATTTTTCCATAGATTGCTAGAGGCATGGCTTAGTGGGAAAGATGATGGTATTTAAACAGTTGAAGACAAATTTTCAATACAAGATAAAAATTAGAAATAATTTTAAACCCAACCATATTTAAATTTAATTATAAAAAACTAATAAGTTTTTGCCATGTTGAATTTCATTGGGCACCACGATTTGTTTAAAACGATCGGTGTTGGCAATGCCACGTAATTTACACATCATGGCATCATGGCAACAGCCGGAGTTGACAACCCCACATTTAGATAAATGCCCAAAACAACCGGGTCTGCTACCCCCGAAATCTTCCACTTATCCAGAAGTTGATCCGTTTTTTAAATTAAATTTAAATTTGATCTACTTTTAAAATTATTTTAGTTTTCGTCTTATTTTTGAAAAATTGCCCTATATGAAATGTAAAGTGGCAAATTCGTATAATTATGTCAGGTATCGTTACACAAAGTCAGTACGGATGTTCACAGAGGTATACTCGGCCACTATACAACAACAAAATGCTGGTAACATTAGCATCTTACAGCATGTACGCCCTGAATCACATTCCAAAGGTGAAAGGCCAAAATCCAGAGCAATCACCTAACCTAAAAGAAATACACGAGGGCTAGCAATGGCATACAACATACCAAACTGTCGCTGCAAAAGCAACTCGCTGCTCTAATTGAACCCCCTCAATTTGCAAAGATTATTGATGTGTAGACTATTCCGAGGTCTTGAGTTACTTATCAGCATGGAATAAAGAATGAAACATTAGCTAGCTGAAACTCAACATCTTATTACATCTCAAAGGCTATGAGCACAAAATAAAGCTTTATATCGGCCATTATCGAAAATCATCTAGAAAGCACCAGTTGATGACATTAGGCAGTCGCCGTTACCCACCAGTTTGGTTTTGGTATCCTTCAACAAAACAGAACTGGCTTGTGAAGTCACAGAATCAGTTCCAGCCTCGGAAGCACTAGACTTACCTTGTCCGAATCATTTTGAATTTCCACCTCTTTTTTGATGCAACGGAAAGCAGGAATCGAACCATCAACCTCTCTCTCTTGAGAGGGGGAGTGCAGATAACACTAAACCAATTGGCTCGGATATGTTTTCCACCTCTTTGAAGTCTGGTTCAGATACCAGAGGTAGATCATGCAGTAGCGGAAAAGCTTCAGCTAACCTACAGTTCCATCAACTGAGGTTGCCTGTCCCGTGGGACTGACTTTCAGTTCACATTCAGTTTTAGTACCAGGGGGTATCCGGCTGGTAGAATGCAGTTTCATCTCCCCTGCAGTCTCAACATTTGGGAGAGTCTGGCTTGTAGAACTGAGTTTCAACTCCCCGGTTGCTTCATCGACGGGTGGCGTCTGTCTCGCAAAACCTGGTTTCTGCTTGCCCGCGGCTTCGTCCTCTGGGATAGTCTGGCTTATGCAACCCAGGTTTGGATCGTCTGCAGCTCCGTTACCCTCAGATCCCTTCCTTGAAGAATACATCTCCGACCCACCTACAGTTTCATTCCCTTCTTAGATTCTAGCAGAAATTCAATGGAAGTGCTAAAAGAGCTGGAATTTGAAATTTTACAATGCCGTCAAAAGCTATGGATTCTTCTTAAATTAAAAACGAACTTTTTGAATAAAATTGTATATTTGAAATTAGAAAGCTCCAAATTGTTATATTTAACGATAGCTCACAAATTTCTAATGCTAAAACTGATCAGCTAGATGTTGGATGTTGTTGCTGACTAGGACAAACCCAATTGGCAGAGTTTGTCGTATGTGGCGGGGGGAGGGGTGTGCCACCTCATCCCCCACATGGGGGGTGAGAGGGGTGGGTGCAATTTGGGCGTGGGTTTGGAGACATAAAAAGCCCTCCTCATTCCCATTAATTGCAAGATTGTCATTACTTTTTCATAAAGCTCCATGTCCCTCCCTTTTCTACATATTTCTGGGTCTGCCATCGTTCCTTTTTAACTTTGGCCCACTGCGTTTTTTTGCACTTTAATGCCGACTTCCCCCCTTTACCCCCCAAGTTTTTTTTTGCAGTTTAACCCTTTTTATCCCCCGACGATACACACACACACCCACTCACACTTCTCTCTTTTTCGGTTGCGCGCGGGTACCTCCTCCCGACAATATCCACACACCCCCACTTTTCTCGCTCTTTTGTCGGTTTCACGCGTGTATCGCATCCTGTGTGGGTTTTTTCTTGGATCACCGTGTACTATGTCCACGAGTTATTTCTAGTCTATCTTACAATTGAGGGTGGGAGACAAACATCCATGTCCCCATGAGACAAAAGGCGGGCACCACCTTTGTCCCACTAGGACAAAGGGGTGGCCTAGGTTGTGCCACATGGATATGGCAGGTCCCGCCTAGTGGGTGTGAGGGCCTGGGTTTTGGGTTTAGGGTGAGATTGTGGAGAAGCTAAACAACAGCCCATGCGGTCCCAATATTTGCAAGTTTGGCATTGATTTTTAATGAAATTCAAAGGCCCCTCCATGTGCCACTTATTTACAGATTTGCTCTCTGTCTTTTTTCACTTTGGCCCGTGTGTTTTTTACACTTTAATGCATGTGTTTCTCCCTTTTTCTCCCCTTGGGTTTGGGGTGTAATTTATGTACTTTGCCCCAAAGTTTTTATTTGCAATTTAACCCCTTTTATCTCCCGAATATACCCCCACACACCGTCACTTCTCTCTTTTTCGGCTTTGCACAGGTCACATCTCCTTCTGTTGATACCTGGTCCCACACACCCCCATTGTCGTTCTTTTGTCAGTTTCGCATGTGCACCGTATCATGTGTGTAGGTTTTTTCTTGGGTCACCGTGCACTGTGCACGGGTTATTTCTAATCTATTATGCAAAAGAGAGATGATGAAGTGACATTTGCCCTAATGGGACAAAAGAGTGGATAGAGTGGATGGTTTGGCCACTTCATCATGGTTGGGCCCACTTGGGGTGTGGATGGGGGTTTTGGTGGGGGTTCGGGTGAGGTTTTTGGTATTGTTATGGAGCCCCTAAGGAAAAGGCCGATATTCCCCTTATTTGCATGCTTGCCATTGCCACACCCTCCTTATCTCTCCTATTTTACTTGATTATTATTGGCCATTTTCCAGTTTGACCCCGGTGTTTTTTACGTTTTAGCCTCTACTTTTTACCTTTTTACCCCCGACGATACACACCCACCCACCCACACTTCCATCTCCTTTTTGGCTGCACGCGGGCCCCGCATCCTGTGTATGGATTTTTTCTTGGGTCCCCATGCATTCTGACAAATAGCATCATGAGTAAGATAATGCAAATGCTCAACAAAAATGGATGAAACAACCATGTATAGTGCTGAAACAATGAGCAGATGCCAAAGAATATCCAGTAGAACACTCATGTAAAAAAATTTATATTACCTTTTTTCTGATATCCAACAACGCATTCGATAACATTTACCTGTCTCCCTTTGACTATCTGGAAATTGTAGGATGATTGGACCTGCTTCTTTAGAACCAATTGAATGCACCCACCATATCGCATCTTCAGATCTTTTGAATCTGAAATCAGACCATTGACTGCCATAATTAGACATAGCTTTATTTGCAATTGGTGAGGGAACAGCTGATCCTCGCTTCTGAAGTGGTTCAGCTGTAATTGGAATCTCATCTCTCTTAGACATCTTTATGTGAGGAGCAACATCATTCTCAGCTGAAACAGGAACAGAGAGCTGTGAATCGAACACCATTCCCTGTAAGAGATGTCCATTGCCCACCCGAACTGTGATCATAAATCCAGTATCATATACTCCATCGAGAATACCAGAAACAGGCTGTCCGACTAGACATTGACCTGTAGTATGAGGTGGGTTACTTCTCCGTTGCTGTGTTCTTCCACTAGGTTCGGTTCCTGGGATGTCTTCCTTACGAGGGCGGCCACGTTTGCGCTTCACAGAGACGGTAGCAGGATCCAATGAATGGGCCGGCTCATTTTGTTGCACCATAATGTGACTTTGGGGTGTCAATCATTCTCTGTAGAAACAAACTGTAGGCATTGTCAAGTTCAGCAAAGAAACCGTCATGCTGAGGGCTACATTTTTGCAATTTTGTACATGTGGAGAGGTTAAATAGCTGAAAAGACTTTGAGATTTAGAAGTACAACCATACATAGAATGATGACAATACATAGAGTTAGGTGCACGCACACACTTACACACACACCAAGATGACTATAAAAACATACCAGAAGGGATGGTGGAAAGAATATGATGTAAACAATACCTACTAAAGGCCTCAACATGCATATGTCAATTTGATCATCATAGGTGGAGCATTGTGAACATTATATGAGTCGGTCATGACCGTTCATGAATAACTATTGGAACTTGCTGCGTTTCTGAACAACCCATGTTTGAGTAGATCCTTGAAAAAAAAATACGGATAAATAATCAGCAAAGGAAAATTCTCAACATATATTAGAACATTGTAACAAAGGTTTGAGGACTTGGTTTCGCTTTCACTTTCAGACTATTTTTGGATTAAAGGTTTCTTTTGGTTTCAATTATGGTGTGTAAAAATATATAGTTTTAAGTGTTCTTAACCGGTAGGCATATCGCCATCTCATGTTGTGTGCATATATAGTACCCAAGGAGTACATAATATAAGCATGTATGATGTGTGAAGGTTCGTTAAAACTTAAAAGAACTCAACTCATAGTACTCAACCAGTTAACCCAAAAATTAATCCAAACTAACATGAAAATCCTCAATTCAAAGCTAAATTGAGAGTGTTAAGAAAAAATAATCCTGCATATGGACATAAAATGAAAAAAGTGAAGAAAATAAATTGACAGTCGGGTCCCTGCCTAATAGCTTAAGCTTTTGGGTTAGAGGTGTCGCTGTCAAAGTCATTGTTTTACTAAACGTGTGACCCTCCGAATCTTATTCTAGTTCTAACAAATGCCATAACCAACGTCATATTAAAAATAAACTTATTTTAATTTAAGATTTATGAATTCCTTAGAGCCATAACTCTTTTGCGGGGGATAATACTATTAATAACTAATGACGTTAAAATTTTCATTTTCACATTTTTTTCTAACTTTTTGGTTGCCGAATATGTTTAGTCTGAAACCTTTTGAAACCGAAACCATAAGACCAGAACTCAACGAAACCAAGGTCTAAACAGGTGAAACCAAGACAACGTAGGTGAAACCCTATGATACTTTAGGCCCCGTTTGGGGACGGAGGTTATTTACAATACCACCAAATTTTAGAAGCAACTTACCTCCAAAACTGAAAAGTTTTGCCTAAGATGGACATAGTGAAAATCCAACCCAATCATACCAGAGTTTTTTCTATGGCCTTAATTGGTTATCAAGAATATAAACTAGCAGTCGAGCACCGACGCTGGCCTGGTGGACATCGAGTACCTCTATAGAACTGCAAACGATCGCCAGATCCATTTCCCTGAAGAGGCTACATATGTCTAAATATCGAGGACTCAAATCCCCGTTCCCCATTACGCATTTGTCCAACAATTGCACGTTCAACATCTATGAATCTCCCTAAAATCAGGCCATGATCACTCAACTCTCAAATCATCCATTCAACTGATGAAATGGTTCATTAACGATGTAACGAAACTGAGGTGATTTTTCGAAGAAAATTCGAAACTGACCTGAGATTCCCGAGCCTAACGCTTGAAGAGTGGCGCTGGCGGCCATGGCGGAGCATCTTTCAAATATCTGAAGCTTGACCAGTGTTGGAGGCGGATGCGGAGGCGATCAAATTCGCGGCTTCGCTCGACGAGAGGACCCAGCGAATAATAAGGTAAAGTTACCCCTAAATCTAATTTTCGGTACATTTAAATTCATATATGGGAACTGCTTTGCGCAACTCCCGTCTTTCTCCGTGGACTACGGTATTTTAAAAGGCAAGGAAATGACAATTTTAAGAAGTGAATTGCTATTTGCACACATATTTTTGCTGAGTTCACGTACATACCACTTATTTACAATTTTGCCATTAAATATATTTTTCTGAGCTCAGAGCCCACTTATTTACAAGGTATTCCTCCCCTCTTTTCCTTCGCGTCGTCGTCCTCCTTCTCTTCCTCCTCCACTGAGGACTCCCCCTCGCCGCCCCCGCCTCGTTCTCCAACAACACGGGTGTCCTCCCCTTCCTCTCAAAGCCCAATCTTTAGATCTTTTTTAGCAAAGCAACAATCCAACTCTAATACTTCCCCATAAAATGGCATCTCCCTTCCCTCTTTTCTCAGTTCTCCTAGTCATTCTCATTCTCTCCACTTTCTCCATCCCAACCCAACCTCAAAAAACCAAGCTCAGTATACGAAATTTAGCTCTAATTGATCAAGAGCCAGAAGACAAACCAATCCCAAAACCCATACCAAAGAAGAAAATTGCATCCCCGATTAAGGAAGAAGAAGAGGTGGACAACCCAATCCCTAAACCCAAACCAAAGAAGAAACCCGATGCCCCAAGCGAGCAAGTTCAAGAAGAAGACAACCCAATTTCCAAATCCAAATCCAAGAAAAAAACTGCAGAGCTCATTGAACAAGGAAAAGGACCAAACCAAACCCATCAAGCCCTGGGCGGCGATGGAGGAGAAGGGGACGGCGACGCGAAGGGGGATGGGTAGTGGTAGGGCAAACTTGTAGATAAGGTGTCTGTGAACTCAACAAAATATTTTTAATTGCAAACTTGTAAATAAGCGGTCTGTGAACTCAGCAAACACGTCTGTGCAAATAGCAATTCCGTTTTAAAAAACCCAAAATAAACTTGCTAAAATTTGCTGATTGTGGACGTGGAAAAAAGGGTCGAACTCTTCAAATTTTCTTAACACGCACAACATGCAAATTTTTTTGGTTGGCTTGTTATGCGCTGTGAGAAATTTATGTCAAAGTTTCCACTTTTACTCATCGCGCATTGTGTGCAATGAGTAATTTTTTATTCATTGACTAACATTACTCATCGCGAACAACAGCAAAAAATTTGCATGTTTTGTACGATGAGTAATTTTTTATTCATTAATAAAATTACTCACTCGCCGAGTACAATCATGAACAAAACCACTGTTTATGAATGCCTATAGCCCCACAGACAACAAATAGACTTCGTTGCCATGCTTGAAAATCTTGGAGCAATGGATTGATATTTTTCGAAGAATTCCAAAGAATTAGTCGAGCACGACAACAAATCAGAATGGTTCTTCAAAGAGCAAATGAAGGGGAATTGCATGAGCAACAAAATTAGGGAATTTTTTACCCTAAAATTGTCTAAGGATAATTACAACGAGTAATTAATTGATATATAGTAAAGGGTAATTTTTTGTTGGTAAAAATTGATTGTTTTTAATTAATGTAAATAAATTAATATGGATGAGGTTGATTTATATAATATTGAGAGGATTGAATATGATGAACAAAAATGCAAGTTACGAAATTTTTGCTCTATGTTCTTCAATAATACCAAAATAAATTTACGTAATGTAGAAAGTTTTACGTAATGTTCTATAATTAATATATTAGTATGTTTATATTTAATGTAAAATTCAAGATACTGTTGAAAGTTCATATGTTCATCAAGATTATACTGATGCATTTACAGCCTTGCAACAATTCAAAAGTAAAGATTCACTTGTTAATTGGATAAAAGAAATCGGGTGAGCAACTGGGATTGTGGTTGTAAATAGTTCTTTGAATATGAGTACATTGGACAATAGACTCCCAATGCTCCACTTTGCATGTGAAAGAAGTGAAAAGTATCGGGCACACAGGAGGAAGATGGAGAAAAGGACCAAAAATCGTACATGAACCAGGAATTGTCAATGTCTTTTTTCAGTGAAGGCTAATAGGGCGGGGAAGAAATACGAGCAGAATTTGTAAGTCATATATGGCATGCACAACCATCCAACCGCGACGTACCGCGAAGGACATTCATATGCCGAGAGGTTGAAAGTGACAGAGATGGATACGTTAAGAGGCTTGTCCAATAGCATGGTGATGCCAATAGAAATTCTGAAATTTCTGGAGGAAAAAGATATGTGCAATGCCACTACAATCAAATCAATATATAATGCCAGACATCAGATCAATGTTGCGGAAATGGCTGGGAGAACTCAAATGCAACAACTTCTGAAGAGCTTGGATGAGAGGAATTACATTGAGTATCACACTGTGGAAGAAGAGAACTCGGCCGTGAGGTGTTTGTTATGGGCACATACCAAGTCGGTTGATTTATATGTGCATTTTTAGATACTTGGATCATGGACTGCACGTATAAAACCAACAGATACATGCTATAATTGTTGGAGATTGTAGGTGTTACATCCACTGAAATGACATTCGCATCCACATTCTGTTACATGGAGGCCGAACTGGATGATTGTTGTATATGGTTATTGGAGAAGTTGAGATCTTTAATAGCTGAAAACACGGTGTCGAGAGTTATTTTGACAGATGGATAGATTGACATTAGGAATGTATTCCCCTCTGTCCAAAACCAATTATGTAGATGACACAATTCTAAAAATGTGTAACGACTGGTTTTCATGTATCCGGATTTATTATATTATATTATATGTTTTGGTGGATTTTCTCCTCGTGTGTGGTTTTCGTCCCCGTAGCTTTCATTTTCGATCGTTTCGTCGTATTTTCTTAGCTTCTTCCGTTGATCGTCGATTTTGGAGTAAGTCATTCGTGACGGGCTTCGTATCGGTCATATCTTACTGTTAGATCAAGCCTAGGAGTCTTAGGAATCGATCCCGGAGCTCCGCGCTCCATATCGGAACTTTTGGTGCTCATTAGCCGGTGTAAGAAGGGTCACCGACCGACTAGATGACGATCCAGTCGGTCGGAAAACCTTCTTGAACCGACTAGTGAGCTTTGTTAAATGTTCAGGAGTTACTGTTTCTCTTTAGTCGGTCTAAGAACGTTGGTTGACCGACTAGGTTGCAAACTAGTCGGTCAGCAATGATTCTTTAACCGACTAACTCAATTACTAATTTTTGGTATCAGTACTGTTCATTCTTAGTCGGTCTAAGTTCATCTTTCGACCGACTAGTTGTTAAACTAGTCGGTTAAGTTTTGTACTCAGACCGACAAATTCTTAGTTCTTCTGTACAGTCAAGTTACTGTTTACTCTTAGTCGGTCTGCGTTGGTCAACCGACCGACTATTTCCCAAACTAGTCGGTCAGTGGTTGTTCTTTGACAGACTACCCAGTGCTGTAAATCCTAGTTTTGCCCTAGCCGCCACCAAACTCTATAAATACCACTCCAAACGTTTTCTTCTTCTTCCTCACGACCTAAAACCCTAATTTCTCCCCCATTGAGCCCCCTTCTTCCCCAAACCCGTATTCCTTCATCCCAAGCTCATCCTCCATCACCTAAACCCTCCCTCAACACATTCTACCTCTCATCTTCCTCAAAATCTCATCAAATCCCCCAAACCCCTATTTCTCCAAACTTCTCCAATCATTTCCAGATCTGAACCCTAGGTTCCCCGGAGCGTTTCTTCCGTCGTCGTGGTTGCTCGGCGTTGTTCCTCCGTTTCCTATACGGTAATACTCGATTCTTTAGTTTTATCATAACCCATTTGTGTTTTTATGAAACCCTAATGAAATGAATATTGTTGTTGATTGTTTCTCCATGACAGCGACTCCCCTGTAGATTAGCATCTGTGAGACGAACCCTCGTGATCGTCATCCTCGGTGCTAGGCAAGTGAAACTTGCCACTTAGGGTTTAGGCCATGTTTTAGGCCATTTGCTTGTTGTAGGCGTAAAAGAGACTAGGCGACGAAATGATACTCGCCTAGGCGCAAATTTAGGACTAGCTTGACAATGAAGCTAGATCCGACATATATCATGTTGCACAACTATCATGCCATGTTTAGTTTCAATTACCGGTACGCGAATTAATTGTCATGTCATTGCATTCTTTAAATGTTCCCGTGATTGCGTAGCACATGCTACAATACTTGTACTTCCTGGCTCGTGACCAGAAGCGAGCATAATGAGTTGCTAACCCCAACGCTCGATATTGAATCGTGAACTAGAAAAACAAGATCCCGTGCGGGGCATCCCTGGCTCATTTACTGGGCTCATGTACAGGGACCCTGTCTTGTTTACTTGTGGGATGGTGTAAGAGTTAAGCGGTCATTCAACTGGGAGTCTGCCCGATCAGCAACTGCAGTTGTAAGGCGTAAACTCTGGGTTTTGGGGTAGTGTTAAGCGACCAATCAGCGTGAATGTTAAACCATTCAGCTGTAAGGCGTAAACATCTACAAACAACTTGAACGTGACTAGTGAATTGATTGAGATTGTTAGTAGCTTGGCTACGCTTGTCTTATCCCGATAATTGTTCTCTTGTACTTATTGTTCACCATGTCTTGCTTGTGCACTCATGTTATAACTGTCATGTCATGCATACTAAAACTGCTAGGTTGTTAGTTTGCCTTACTTTCAGTTTCCTTGCCCAAGTCTTTTAGACTTGCTGACGTGTGCCCCTTTACTCTTTTGGGTGACACATGTTAGATCCTGAGCCTGAGTACCTTGTTGAGGACGAGGTGTTTGCTGACGCCGAGCCCGAGCTTGTGTTTGACGGGGAGTACGTGGATACTGGGGACCAGTCCTAGTGTCTTTGTTGTGTTTTCCCTTTTGTTTAGACGGTTGTTTTGTTGTCGGTGCGTAGCACCTATACTTTGTTACGTTGTTGCTTTTGTTGGCCTTGTTCTGGGCCTTAGACTCTTTCTTTTAGCCTGGTGGCTTTTCTGGATGTTGAACTTAATTTTTCATGTTGGACAAATTATGAGATATGAGATTTTATTTCTGCCTCTCCTTGTGTTATTATTGTTGTTCCGTTTGTGGTTACAGGGACCTGCTTATGTTTTATTGACGCTTATCGGGTTTGGGGCTTCACAGCTCCACTCTCGTGCGGACCTTCTCACGTCTCGTCTCCATTTTTGGGAAGCGGGGCGTGACAGGTTTTGTTGGTGGCCCATGCAGGTCCTTCTGTAACTGCGATTATCGGAGTGACGATAATAATATTAGAATGTCCAATAAACTAAGTTCGACGTCCGAGTCATAAGCTATGAGTCTAATCTGCTTCGTTTTCTGTGTCATTAGATGGCAGGAAGGCGATTCACCCGTGGTGGAGGTAGTGGTGTGCTCCCTCATGATGAGGAGCCTGAGCGAGTACCCACCAACGGAGAGATGATGCGGATGATGCTTCAGATGATGCAAGTGCAGTAGGGCGTGCTCCTGCAGGTCCAGAATGCTCCACTTGCTCGAGCTGCCCGGGCACTTCCGGATGTCCCTCGCTCCGAGCCGGGAGCGAAGCAATTTCGGGAGCTGGGTCCCGCATATTTTGATGGGTCTGAGGGTCCTCTGGCTGCCGATGAGTGGATTCGGAACATTGAGGACAACTTGAAGATGGCCAAGATCACCCCGTCTGGATGGGTTGATTTGGCGAAGAGGCAACTTAAGGATAATGCTCGGAATTGATGGGATGCGGAGGAGAAGATGCTGGTGGAGCCGATAGCCTGGACTACCTTTAAGTCCAGGTTTGATGAGGAATTCTTTCCGAAGGCTGCAAGGAAGGAGATGCTGCAGCGCTTTATTGATCTGAAGCAAGGGAGCTTGACGGTGGACCTGTACCACCAAGAGTTCACTAGGCTGAGTCGGTTCGCACCGAAGATGGTGCAGGATGCTGATGAGAGGGCTCAGAGGTTCCTGCAGGGACTTGCTTTGGAGCTCCAGAGTTTTGTGTCTTCCTCTGATCTGGACTCTTATCAGAAGGTTCTGGTCGCTGCGAGGAGGCAGGAGCTGAACCTGAGTCAGAGGAGAGGACATGTTTCTGGTGCTGGGAAGAGGCCTATGGAGCAGGCCAGGGCGGTGGTTAGGCCTGGTTTCAAGCCTAATCAGCCAGCTCAGTTCAAGAGGCCAGGAGGGCCTATTCTGAAGACTTGCCATTTCTGCGGTAAGCCTGGCCACATCAAGGATCAGTGTAGGAAGTTTTTGGGCCAGTGTTTGGTTTGTGGTGATGCTTCTCATGTCGCGAAGGATTGTCGGCATGCGAGTCAGCTGCGGAGGGCACCCGTTGCAGCACAGCCGTTGCAGCAGCGAGCGTCTGTTCCTGCTGGACGTGGAGCAGCTCTTGTTCCGCAGAGGTAGGCTTTTCAGCAGGTTGTTCCGCCGAGGAGGCAGGCTTTTCTGATGACCGCTGTGGAGAGCGAGGCTGTGGATGAGGTTATCGCAGGTAATCCCCAATCTAGTTGTTACTTTCCTAGTTGGTTTTGATTGTTAGATTGTGTTGTTTGCTTGAATATGATTGTTTGCTAGAATATGGTTTGATTGTTAATTGCTTGTTAGGTGTGGTTTTGGTGTGCACATTTCCTGCACGAGTCCTCTTTGACTCTGGTGCATCGATGTGCGTTATTTCTCGGAGCTTCGTGGAGAAGCATTCCTTGTCGACGTCCCCTCTTCCCAAGAGTTGGAATATCGTTACAGGGAATGGCGTGGTCTCAGTGCATCGTGGTTGCACTTCTTGCTCGTTGGTGGTCTGTGGACATGAGCTTTACGCTGATTTCATTGTCCACGACATCATCAACTATGATGCTGTTCTTGGGATGGACTGGCTTGCGAGCTTCTATGCTACGATCGACTGTAGGAGGAAGAAGGTGGTGTTCGAGATTCTCGGACATCCAGTATTTGAGTTCAGCCGTGGTAGCAGTTCGCTTGGTCCTGTCAGATTTCGGGCCAGACCAGTGGAGGTTGTGGCTTTGCAGATGGAGTTGGAGAGGCCAGCTGTGGTGCGTGATTTCGATGACGTCTTCCCCGAGGAGATGTCTGGTTTGCCACCTGATCGAGCTCTAGAATTTTCTATTGATCTTGTTCCGGGAGCGCAGCCGATTTCGAAGGCGCCGTACCGTATGGCACCCGCTGAGTTGGAGGAATTGCGGAAGCATCTGGATGAGCTTTTGTGAAAGGGTTATATCAATCCTAGTGTGTCTCCGTGGGGAGCACCGGTGCTGCTGGTGAAGAAGAAGGATGGTTCGCGTCGCATGTGCGTGGACTATCGGGGGTTGAATGCGGTGACCATCAAGAATAAATACCAGTTGCCTCGCATCGATGATATCTTTGATCAGCTTGGAGGTTCGAGGGTGTTTTATAAATTGGATTTGAGGAGTGGTTACCATCAGTTGAAGGTGAAGAAGGGAGATGTTCCGAAGACAGCGTTCAGGACGAAGTATGGACACTACGAGTTTGTGGTTATGCCTTTCGGCGTAACCAACGCACCCGCAGTTTTCATGAATCTGATGAACCTGATTTTCTACGACTTTTTGGATAAGTTTGTCGTTATCTTTATTGACGACATTCTGGTCTATTCAAAGTCGGAGGAGGATCATGCATCGCACTTGAGGACGGTATTGGAGATTTTGAGGAAGCATCGGTTGTATGCTAAATTTTCGAAGTGCGAGTTTTGGCTGGATAGAGTTGCTTTTCTCGGGCATGTGGTGACTGGAGATGGTATTTCAGTGAATCCCGAGAAGATTAGGGCCATCAGAGAGTGTCCGGTTCCGTCGTCTGCGTCTGAGATTCGGAGTTTCCTTGGGCTTGCTGGTTACTATCGGCGTTTCATTAAGGACTTTTCTCGTATTGCTGAGCCGATGACCAGGTTGACGCAGAAGAACATACCTTTTGTTTGGTCGAGTGATTGTGAGAGTGCCTTTGGTGTTCTGAGGGAGAGGTTGACGACTGCCCCTATTCTTGTTGTGCCTGATCGCAGCGGTGGATTTGAGATATTTTGCGATGCTTCTGGTAAGGGTCTCGGTTGTGTGTTGCATCAGCACGGGCATGTTGTGGCGTATGCGTCTCGTCAGCTCAAGGTTCATGAGAAGAATTACCCGACACATGATTTGGAGTTGGCTGCCGTTGTGTTTGCTCTTAAGATTTGGAGGCACTTCTTGCTGAGTGAGAAAGTGAAGATTTTCACCGATCACAAAAGCTTGAAGTATATTTTTACTCAAAAGGAGCTCAACATGCGACAGCGTCAATGGTTGGAGCTCACGGCGGATCATGAGATTGATTTGCAGTATCACCCTAGCAATGTGAATGTGGTCCCTGATGCGCTGAGTAGGCTTCCAGCGATGATGATTTTGACCTCGCAGTGGAGATTGCAGCATGATTTTTGCGAGTCTGGTGTGGAGATTGTTCTTCATGGGGAAGCTTCTTCGTTGATGTACATGCAGGTACAGTCACCGATCGTGGATCGGATTAAGGCTGGCCAAGCTGAGGATCCGAAGCTGGTGAAGATTCGGGGGCAGGTTGAAGCCGGTCTGCGGACTGACTATTTGATTCATGATGATAGCTCGTTGAGGTTTGGAGCCAGGTTGTGTATGCCAGCTGGGGATATCAGAGAGGAGTTGATGGTGGACGCACACAGTTCGCCGTATTCTGTGCATCCTGGTGGCACCACGATGTACCAGGATCTTCGTCTGAACTATTGGTGGCATGGCATGAAGAGGAGTGTGGCTCGGAGTGTAGCCAAGCGCTTGGTTTGCCAGTAAGTGAAGGCGGAGCATCAGCGTACGGCCGGTTTGCTACAACCGCTTCCGATTCCGGAGTGGAAATGGCAACACATCACTATGGATTTCGTGACTGGACTACCTCGGAGTCCGAAGCAGAATGACGTGATTTGGGTGATCGTGGACCGATTGACCAAATCCGCGCACTTTATTCCATTCCGAGTGGGACAGTCCACTGAGGCGCTAGCGAGGAGATATATGGAGGTAAATTCTTTTACTCTCCGTTTTTATTTCATTTTCCTAGTTTGGATAGTGATGTGACGTGAATCGTGCAGGAGGTTGTGCGACTTCACGGAGTCCCCGTGAGTATCGTGTCAGACAGAGACACGAGGTTCACATCTCAGTTCTGGCAGAGTTTGCAGAAGAGTTTGGGTACGCGTCTGAGTTTCAGCACGGCGTACCATCCGCAGACGGATGGCCAGTCCGAGAGGACGATTCAGATTTTGGAAGACATGTTGAGGGCGTGCATGTTGGATTTCAAGGGTTCGTGGGAGGACCATCTACATCTGGTGGAGTTTTCTTACAACAACAGCTTCGAGGCGTTTATTGGCATGGCGCCTTTCGCCGCTCTTTATGGGAGGAAATGTCGATCGCCATTGAGTTGGGATGACGTTGGTGATCGGGAGTTGTTGGGACCTGAGATGATCATGGAGGCCATGGATATTGTCAGGAACATTCGGGAGAGGTTGAGAATTGCTCAGGACCGTTTTAAGCATTGGACGGATGCTAAACGTCGGCCTTTGGAGTTTCAGCCGGGCGACCATGTGTTTCTGAGGATTTCTCCGAATCTTGGTGTGATTCGTTTTGGGAAGCGAGGGAAGTTGAGCCCGCGATACATTGGACCGTTTGACATTCTGGAGAAAGTTGGCGAGGTAGCTTATCGCTTAGCCTTGCCGCCATCTTTGGAGGGAGTTCACAATGTTTTCCATGTGTCGCAGCTTCGTCGATACATTAGCGATCCGTCTCATGCTGTGGATTTCTTGGAGATTACCGTTCGCCCCGACATGACGTATCACCAGCATCCAGTGCAGATTCTGGACAGGCGTCAGAAGTCACTTCGGAACAAGATTGTCAATCTTGTGAGGGTGATGTGGCGACACGGCTCGCCTGGAGAGTCGACTTGGGAGAATGAGGATGAGATGCGAGAGCGTTTCCCACTTTTGTTCCCGGACACGTGAGTGTTGGGAAATTCCGAGGACGGAAATTTTCTTAAGTTGGGGAGGAAGTAACGACTGGTTTTCATGTATCCGGATTTATTATATTATATTATATGTTTTGGTGGATTTTCTCCTCGTGTGTGGTTTTCGTCCCCGTAGCTTATGCATTTATGTTGGGTTTGACACCCCCTCCATAATTTTGATGATAACCCATTTTGGGTGTCAAACCCAATATAAATGCCTAGGCGACGTTGTGGACCCATCTTTGTCCTTTGTGGTGGTGCTATGGGGACGTATACTGCACAACCAAATATTCTCAAATGTGAGACAATTGGTGGGGCTCCAAGTGCTAGTTGCATTGGAGAAGATGACTGACCTCCAGAGGGTCTTAATTTTATTAAAGACAGGGCTGTTGACGAACGAGCTTGAACGAGCTTGAACAGTGAGCTTGGTTTTGTTCATGAACAAAATACTTGTTCAAGCTCTGTTCGTTTACTAACTGGGCTCTAAAAACATGTTCAAGCTTGTTCGTTAAGCTTACCGAACGAACGTAAACGAACATTTACCGAGTTTGTTCACGAGTAGGTAATCGGACGTTCTGTTCGTTAACAAGTCTTATCGAGCTTGTTCGTGAACATGTTCAGGAACATGTTCATGAACACAAATCAATCTTGTTCATGGACAGATTTTCAAACAAACGAACGAACGTTAATTTTTTAATCAGGAATAATAATATTTAAACATTATTGTCAATGACTAAATCAATTAAATAAAAGGATTAAATATTTGCATGACAAAAACAAACAAATCCAGCATAATAGCTCCATATATCTCATTACAAGCATCAATTCCAAGCTTAATAAAAAATATAGTATTTGTCTAAATTTACTATTTTTGGTATATGTTCGTTCACGAACACTTAACGAGCTTGTTCATGAACATCACTAACGAGCTTGTTCACGAACACTTAACGAGCTTGTTCATGAACATAAATAAACGAACACGGTTATGTTCAAGCTCTGTTCGTTTACTAGTCGAGCTCTAAAAATCTGTTCAAGCTTGTTCATTATGCTTCCTAAACGAACATAAACGAACATGTACCGAGCTTGTTCACGAGTAGTTCGTCGAACGTTCTGTTCGTCAACAGCCCTAATTAAAGATGCAGCATGCAAAATTGCATGACCCCACGCATTCACTGGCATCTGGGATTGAAGTAATAATGGACGAGCGATCCATTGCAGTCTCTTAATTAGAGATTCTGCTAACCCATTTTGGGTGTGAACATGCGCTACAGGATGTTCGACTTCAATTCCCTGAGCTTGGCAATAGTCTAGAAAGACTTGTGACGTAAACTCCCCCGCATTGTCCAGACGAAGTTTCTTTATCTGGTGGTCGGGGAAGTGGGCCCGTAACTTTATTATCTGAGCTAAAAGCTTAGATAGCGCTAGGTTACGGGTGGACAGTAGGCACACATGTGACCACTTAGTAGATGCGTCTATCAGGACCATAAAGTACCTGAACGGGCCACTTGATGGGTGAATCGGCCCACAAATGTCTCCGTGGATTCTTTCCAGAAAACTGGGGGACTCCACGTCCACTTTTAGTGGAGAGGGTCTCGTGATCAGTTTACCCTTGTAACAGGGTGGACATGGGAATTTGCTTTTTTGAAGAATCTTCAGGTTCTTCAGGTCAATGCCCCTGGAGTTCTTTATTATGTGGTACATCATAACAGAACCAGGGTGTCCCATTCGACTGTGCCAGAGTTGGAATTCTGGTGTTTGGGGGCACTGCAGGTGCTCCACCATGGATGTTTCTGGAGTTTGTATACTCGTTTGGTAGAGTCCCGAGGGGAGTCCCTTGAAACGTTCCACAATGGTTTTTGAACCATTTGTAAGAGCCGTTACAAGCAAGTATTCCCTTTTATCTTCCTCGACCGTCTCTAAGTGATATCCGTTTAAACGGATGTCTTTAAAACTTAGGAGGTTTCGGATGGATTTAGGGGAGTATAACGCATTTTTAAGTGTTATTTGTGTGTTGCCGGGGAGCCATATAATTGCTTCCCCTGATCCTTCGATCATGTTTGCTGGTCCTGAGATTGTTCTCAGTGGGCCAGAATAGCTACTTACGCTCGTGAAGTAGTCTATGTTTTGAAGGATCGAGTGCGTCGATGCACTGTCCACTAGGCAGATAAGTTCCATATCTAAAAAAGGGGGAAAGACATTCAAGCAATAAATGAAGAGAAAAGATCTACTTTCATAAAGATAAATGCTCAAAATATTGTTTTGACATGGAAATAAAACTAGATACGATGCATAAAAATAGAAGATACATTGCTAGTGCATAGAAGTGGTCCAGATCTAGAGAGTGTCATCTCCCATGAAGTCTTCATGAGTCCATGAGGTCGCTGCCAACGCTGCGCTCTCAATCAGGTTTGTCTCAGCTCGAGGCTTGAGGCTTGACTGGTAGAGGTCCTGGATGTGTTTTGCTGTGCGGCAGATTCTGGACCAGTGGCCCGTCATTCCGCATTTAGAGCACTTGTCCTCCCAGTCTTTCTTGGGAGTGCCACCTTTGTTGGGAATCCTCTTCTGCTTCTTGTCCACGAACTTCTGGTTCTGAGGAGGAGCTGGGGGAGTGGCCTTCTTCCGCTGCTTCTGTTCTTTCCATTTCTGGAATTTTGCCGTTTTGTCCGTCTTCTTATTCAGGGAAGACTGGAAGTGAGCCTCTGCAGGAGGTGGCAATGGAGCGGAGCCAGGAGGGCGCATGTTGTGGGTGGCAACCAACAGGTCTCTGTTCTGTTCAGCCATAAGCAGGCATGAAAGCAGGTCAGAGTACTTTGTGAACTTCCTCTCTCTATATTGTTGCATAAGGATCATGTTCTTTTCGTGGAAAGACGTGAACGTCTTTTCCAGCAACATCTTCTCCGTCACTGGTTCACCACACAACTTCAGGCGTGAGGTGATGCGGAAGAGAGCTGAGTTATACTCCGCTACGGATTTGAAATCCTGCATGCGGAGGTGAGTCCACTCATACTGTGCACGGGGGAGTATGACATCCCTCTGATGTCTGTACCTCTCCTCGAGTGCATCCCACAGCTCGTAAGGGTCCTCTACAGTGATGTACTCGTCCTTTAAGGTCGAGTCTAAGTGTTTCCTGATATATACAATGGCTTTCGCCTTTAATATATCGGAAACTTCCTCTGTATGAGGTGCTTCCACTGAAGCCTCCTTGTTTGCTGGGGCAGTACTTATTGTTGCTTTTTCAGTCTGTGTGAGACTGAAACCATGAGAGCGCAGATGGAACTTCAGGTCCAACTGCCAACTCAGGTAGTTTGACCCATCGGCATTCAGGACCGAGAAGTCGACATTTGCGAGTCTGGCCATTTAATGATCTAGCAATGTAAAGAAAAACAGCATGTATCATCAAGACTGATTAAGATAGACAGCCACGCATGTAATGTAAACATTTTCATAGCATGAATTTAATTAATGTGATTTTAACATACATGCTTTTTTTTTCAGATAATGTGAATAATTAATAAAAAAAGATTAACATTCACGCATGCTGTTAAGAAGTTTCATTGTGACATTAAACATGGTATTTAAGCTAATTAACAACCACGCAGTTAATGCATAAACAATGAAACAGAAAAATGACTTAGGACTATGGGGATCAGCCAGCCGACACCGAAAAATAAAAGAAGTACAGTCCGAAGTTACATCAAAATAAATGCATGAAAAATAAAGTACAACTCGGGAACTTCAGAGAGAAGCCCCTATCTTCATTGAGCGAACGCCTTCAGCTTCTTTTTGGTGTCCTTCGGTCTTCTTTTTACATTTTCATCCTCACATACAAAATTTCTCTCAAAAAAAGGAAAAATTGCAGGAATTTAAAACGGTGTCGGAAACCTGTCTGATCCCTAAAAACATAGCCTAATATTGCACATCCACGCAGATAATATATTCGAGACATACAACCACGCAGATAATCAAAACACAGGCATTTAAAATAATTTAACTTTGTGTGCGACGTGCAAAAAAACGGGACTATATATCTGCGATAAGATTTTTTAAATTTGTGTGCGACGTGCAAAAAATTCGCAGATATATAGTCTAGGAAAAATCCCTAGACTATTTATATGCTGCATGCAAATATATATGCTGCACGGGGCCGCGGCCGCCGCGGCCTGCAGGCCGCGGCGTTTATTTGCCGCCGGCGGCGCTTGTGAGGCGCCGCCGTTTCGCCTTACGGCGTGCGGAGATTTTGGATCAAAGGGGGGTAAAACCCGGATTTTTTCAAGGATTTAGATCGCTAAAAACAGATTTTTATTATTTTTAGGCATGCGGATCTAACAAAATGTGATTTTTACCGTGTTTTTAAACTTTTTGATCCTAAAACATGCAGATCTAACGTGAAAAGCAAGTTTAGATCTAAAAAGTTTTGATTTTTACCTCTAGATTCGACATAAGAATCTAGTCGACGGTTGGTGAAGGATGTCATTTTCGCTCCCCGTTGAGAAGATTACGATCTTCTTGAATCTGAACGATTGATGAATCTCCTTCCCCGCGAGCCGTCGTCTCCTCCTACGAGCGTGATCGTGCTGATAACGTGTTATGAACGAGAAACAGATTTGGAGAAGGGTTGAGGCTAGGAAACCCTAGCCTCCTTTATATAGTATTCATAATGGGTACTCATGTGGGTGGATACCCAATAGGCCCAATGGGTCCTATTCATAACAAAATTTTAATTGTAGCGTTAGAGTAACGCGAGAATAATATAGTCACCTCCTTTTCCCTAACATGCACACTCGCATGTCCGCATTTAGCAGTAGGACGGCGTTCGGAGGAGAATCCGGGGGTGACGATATCGCACGGCTCGCGGAATTTGGTGGCATTTCCGAAATTTTCTCGCAAGCGCGGTGGTATTTATCACCAGTTAAACCTCAAACCTCTTAATCTCTCTCTAAGTTTCTTCGCCAATCCTGGTTCTTCTCCCGACATCCGCAACTAGAGAGAGAAAGCGAAAAAGAGAGGGAAAAGGGGAAATTTAGAGAGAGAGAGAGATAGAAAAACCGTAAACCCTCCACCGAGTGATTTCGAAACCGAAACGCTAGGGTTTCGAGTGTTGCCTTTATACAGTGCGAATTACTGCTTTTGCTAGGGTTTTTCATTTTTTTCATTTTTTTCATTTTTTTTTCATTTTTTTTTCATTTTTTGGGCACTGAAGTGTGGTCGGCCATGGCGGAGAAGCTACGGGATTTGAGCCAGCCGATCGACGTCCATCTCCTCGATGCGACGGTTGCTGCGTTCTATGGAACGGGATCCAAAGAAGAGGTGAAATCACTTTGCTCTTGTTACTTTGGCTCTCGATGTTTCTCTACATCTTTGCCGTGTTTGATAGAAATTGGAACTGGTGCCCGAGGTGGTCTTCGCATTAGTTGTTATTAGTGGTGGAATTTTGTTTTTGATATGAGTGTGTTGATCTCATATCTATTTCCACTATCTATTTGTAGTAAAAAATGCATTTTTGTTTGACTAGGTTGTCATTGCTGTATATTAGAATGAGGGGTTGATATACTTGAAAAGTTTGGAAGTAAGGGACTTCAACGGGAAAAAAAGATGTTGATTTATTGATCGGGTTTGATAGTAGTTAGTGACAATGTGAGAATTTGATCGTAGACATCTTATTATTTTGGACATAGGTTTTGCCTGGGGAGTTGCTACGGGCACATATCGTTTTGCTCATTGCGCACAACCACTATCTACACGTTCGACATTCAAAATTTAAACATATTCTACCCTCGTCACCTCCACCGCCCCCACCACCCACAACCACTATCTACGTGGCCGGAGAAGGGAAAGTCGTGCTAGTGGTGGCAGGACGACAGTTGGACGTCGGTGAGGGCGGCAAGACGTCGGGGAGGTGGACGAGGGTGGTGGAGACGATGACACCGACGGCGAAGGACTTTATTAGGGTTAGGCCGAAGGAGTAGGAGGGCATGTTCTTCAAGAGGCGGGAGAGGATCACCGGTGACGAGATACTGGCTGCGCTTGTGAGGAGGATGACAGATAGGGAGAGGAGCTTGATGTGGGGGGCAGCAACAGAATTCCGGCAGAGGTCAGAGCGGATCGGGTCGGAGAGGGCGACGAATGCGTCGGCGAGGAGGTGGACGATGGCGGTGGAGATGATGACGCTGGTAGAGTTTCGTCAGACTTTCTTTAATTGCAAACGGATTGCAAACATATTTCTTTAATTGCAAACGGTGGAGATGTGGACATTGCAAACGAGAATCATACCATTTAATTGCAAACGGTGGAGTTCTGGCAGAAGTGGTTGTGCCCGCCTTGCAATTTGTGTGCCGGTGATAGTGCAATTTACTCACCGCGCACAACCGGGGGTATTTTCGTCATTTTCCAATGGTTGTGCGCGGGGAGTAATTCTGAGTGGCAAATTTATAAATAAACTGAATGTCGGTTGTGCGCGGGAGTAAAACAGTATGTGCACATAGCAACTCCCTGTTGTCTAGTCTGGGCTATGTTTAAAGTGAAAGTTTGATTACATATATTTTTACTAAATTAAAATATAATTGAAAATATTTTCTTATATGATTTTAATAAATAAAAAATCATTTGGTATCTGAATGAGTTAAAATTGGATGCGCGTTTCTTAAAAAAATATTTTTCTTAATCATTAAAAATTTAATGTGTTATCCAGTGAGGTGAATGCCTATGAAAAATCTTGGGTAACATGTTTAGTTTGATTTATTGAAACCAATTGTTTTGCTTATTGCTAGCCCTTTTGCTTTGAACATAAAGTGGTACACTATCATTTGTTTTTGTTTTTTGTCTTTTTCTTTCTTTTTGGTTTTAGGGGGGAGGGGGGGATGGTAGAGGGTAAGATAGTCTATGTTTAGGTGGTCATACGAAACTGCACAATGAGATGCCTACTTCCATTTACCTATTTATTGTTGGTATCATTGTATATGAGTTGACACATGTTATTGGGTAGCGGTTACATTATGTTTTTTCTTCGAGGCGACTTCAGTTGGGCATCTTTTTTGTTGTTGGCAGAGGGCAGCGGCAGATCAAATATTGCGGGAATTGCAGAGTAACCCAGATACATGGTTGCAAGCTGTTCATATTCTACAGAACTCTCAGAACTTGAACACCAAGTTCTTTACCCTTCAGGTGAGATCGCCTGTTTTATGTCACCATGAATTTAAAATTATTTCCTTCTATTAGAGAAATCTCAGCTACAATTTCATTTTTATCTGTCACTGCATATGATTTCCCCTGAATTTAAATTGGCATTGTGGAATTATTTTTACTCAATTAGCTTTGGTGCGGTGGAGTCGTCTATTTAGCATGTCATTGGATCTTGTGTATGGTATGCATAGTTTTTTGTGTGGAAATAAACATTAAATTTAAGCTCCTAACTGACATGTGGCATTTGGTGCATCATTCAGATTGACGGGAAAAGTCTGGCACAGTAGTAACTACGTGTTTTAGTATCCAATTGTTATTATTAAACACAGAATCCAGATAATAAATTGCAACACCACCTTTATAATTTTGTGGTCTCATTACAATGCAGTAGTTGTTTCTTGTGGACTTCGTCACTAGGATTTCATTTGTTAATAGTTAAATGCAACACACCCATGTAGTAACTGATATTCTTTGGGATGAATCTTCCTTCTGATTTCATGGATATGTGATTTTTTAATCACGTGAAAGCACTGATAAATGAGAAAGGTTTTGGACAATGCAGCATTTCCTTTTGCTTTATTCCTGGATTTGATACAACTATTTGTATATAGTTAGTTTGTTGATTTTTATATGCCAACAAAATATTTTTTGCTTATTTATTTGGTGATATAATGTTGTTAATTTGAACATGACTAATGACAAAGGTTAAAAATGCTACTTCAACTATTTAGCCGCGTATTAGTTGGCATCGGCTTTGTGACAAGATGAACTGCTTCCTTGTCATGCCTATTAGGTTTTTGCTTGCCAATGGTAAATCCAAGGAAGAAAAAATGCGTTGCACCTGAAAATAAAAGAAGCTATCCTTTTAGCATTAAACAGTTTTTAATCTGGAAGTATATACTATGTATCCATGCTTTTGGTCTTTGCCACCTTGACATTTGTGTAATTTTTCATTAGGTACTAGAAGGCGTTATCAAGTATAGGTGGAATGCTTTACCAGTCGAGCAGCGAGATGGGATGAAAAACTACATATCAGATGTTATTGTACAGGTATACATTTGTCTCTTGTGATATCCTATATGCACTTGACAGTTGCTGCATTGCCAATTGTTATTTTTGTCTCACTGTTTGTCATTTGGGACAGATTTCAAGTGATGAAGCCTCTTTCCGCCGTGAAAGATTGTATGTCAATAAACTGAACATCATATTAGTTCAGGTAATCATTGAGCCTCTTGTTTTGCAATTTGAGATGTTCATTTACTTTTAACATAAACCATCTGTTTTGCAATATGTGGACTTCCTCTCTTTCGTTTTCGAACTTATCAAGATTGTCTACTATATTTCAAGCTTTGTTGTCTAGTTCTTTGACTTTTCTTTATTGAATTATCCATCTATTGATGTACATATGCGTCTTACTATATGCAATATGTGTACTTCCTCTCTTTCATTGTCAAACTTATCAAGAATGTCTACTATATTTCAAGTTTTGTTGTCTAGTTCTTTGACTTTTCTTTATCGAATTATCCTTCTATTGATGTACATATGTGTTTTACTATATATATATAATAATATAAATATAAATATAAATATAAATATAAATATAAATATAAATAAGGAATATGGGGTCAGCTGCACAAAGAGGAATTTCCTCCCTGTATGGCGGTGGCTCCCCACACAGTATTTTTTTTGAAATTTTTTTACAACTATCCTCTACATCACATGGATGATCAACACACCAAAAATCAAGCGATTCCAACACTTTTTTCATGTCGATCCATCCAGTGCAAAAATCAACGGGAGAATAACATAGAACTTTTTGCAATGGATGAATTGACGTGAAAAAATGTTGGAATCTCTTGATTTTTGGTGTGGTGATCATCCATGGGGGGTAGAGCATAGTTGTAAAAAATTTCAAAAACAAATACTTTGGGAGGTGCGATGCCATACAAGGAGGAGGTTTCCTTCTTGTGCAGCTGACCCCACATATATATATTAGTCATAACCCGTGCCCGCGGGCACGGTTCATTTAAGAGTTTTCCCGCGAAATCTTTGTTCCCCAAAAAGTTATTTTCACAGCCAATATTTAAAATAACAACAAATTAGCGTAAACATATTTAGCGACACGGGCACCTTCGGCGTGGAACAACAAATACGACGCGAGCACCTTCGATACGAAACAACAAATTCGGCGCAGGCGCATTCGGTGCAGAACAACGCGTGAGCGCCTTCAGTGCGGAGCAACAAATTCGGCGCGGGCGCCTTTGACGCGGAACAACAAATTCGGCGCGGGCGCATTCGACGCGGAACAACAAATTCTGCACGGAATAACAAATTAGCGTAAAAAATTTAGCGGAACAACAAATTCAGCGCGGAACAATGCACGAGCGCATTCGGCGCAGAACAACGCGCGAGAACATCAAATTAGCATAAAAAAATTGTGTGGGCGCCGTTTGTTGACGCGGAATAACGCGCGATCGCATTCGGTACGGAACAACAAATTCGGCGCGGGCGCCTTTGGCGCGAAACAACAAATTAGCGTAAAAAAATTTAGCGGGGCGCCTTCGACGCGGAACAACAAAACTTAGTGTATTTTTTCGGTGACAGTATTAACTTAAATTTTTTACGCCTTCGGCGCGGAACAACAAAGCTCAAGGTATTTTTCGGTGATGGTATTAACTTACATTTTTACGCTAATTTTTTTACTTTGTTTAATTTAATGGATCATGTTTCTGCACAATCTTTTCCAAGATACTTTGAATTTCAAAGTTTTGGTTTCCAAGACACTTTTTCTCCAAAATTTAATCTCCACAATCTTTCCCAATACAATTTTAATTTCAAAGTTTTGGTTTCCAAGACACTTTTCCCCAACATTTTAGTTTTTCCGCTAAATTTTTCACAAAATCCAATCTCAACCATTGATTTACCAAGATCAAATCTCAGACACTTTTTACCTTGTCCTAGTCAGCCCTAGGATTCAAAAAAGGTTGTCAAATGTATAATTGATATATATATATATAGGTAAATCTTCAAATGCAAATATTTCGCACAGTGTGGAAATGATTTTAGTTTTTTTGAAATTTTTTTCAAAATTTTTTCCACCTTCATCATATGTTATATACCCCTTAAAAAATAATCGTTGAGAAATAATATCATTTGGCCTTCGATCAACATTTCAACAAATTCGCACGTTTTGAGACCGTTAAATTTGTAACGGGTGGATGAGTGCTTTAATCCCCCTAGGGTTCACCCATTATTTTCAATGGGGTATATAATTGTATGTATTAAACGTCAAAAAAATTTCAAAAAAATAAAAAAGGATTTCACACGGGCTTTTGCACCGTTTTTTCGCAACGGAAGATTACCATATATATATATAATACAAAAGAGGTCTTTGTCCCAGTCAACTTTTGACTGGGACAAAGGATGGCCTTGGATTTGCCACATGAGCAATGTGGGGCCCCATTTGAATTGGGTGTTGGAATGTGTGTTTTGGGGTGAGTTGGTGTGGAACCAAAACAATGGCCCATTCATATTTCCTTAATTACATTCATAACATCCCTTTTTCATGTGTCCACACAAACCCATCCTCTCTAATCTATTTACATAATGGACATTTGCTTTTTCCCATTAAGCCCCCACAAGTGGTTTTTGCGCTTTGGACCCCTGCTTTTCACCTTTACCCCCGACGATACTGCCATGCACACCCACTATTTTCGCCTTTTTTCGGTTTCGAGCGTTTGCCACATCTTTTGCATGGGTTTTTTCTTTGCCATGCACTCTGTGCACGTGTTATTTCTAGTATGTATGTGTGTATATATATGTATATATATAGAAAGGGATATGAGCATGCTGTGTAGGAAATTTCCTACACCGCCCTTATAAAACTTCAAATTCCAATCTTTTTTTAATAATCAACATTGTTCATTTTGATATACATATCATGGACGATGAACATACCAAAAATCAAGTGAATCCAATGCTATTATACACTCAATCCAATTGTTACAAATTCAACGTTTTCAGAACAATAAAACTTTTTGTCACGAGTCGATCGAATGTCAAATGCCCATAGGGTTCACCAATATTTGGGGTTTTAGAATGTGTACAACAATTCTAAACAGAATTTTTTTGGAAAAAATTTTGTGAGATGAGATGTTATTGATGGGTGGTGTATGAAATTTCCTACACAGCATGCTAGCCTACCTACTTTAACCTCATATATATATATATACATATGAGGAATATGAAGGTGTGCTGACAACACATGATCGTGGTTTTTGTACTGTCAGCGTTTTGGGCGTCAAAAAAGATATTTTTTATTTTTTTGCATTGTGTTCTACAAATTGTTGGCTACCTCCACCAATTTTCAAGTGAATACAACACTTTTTAAGCCTTTATCCATGCATTTCAAAAATATTGCGCCGACAGTTTTAGAACTTGAGCGGTCTTTTTGAAATGCATGGATGGATGCTCAAAAAGTGTTGGATTTACTTGAAAATTGGTGAGAGGAGGTAGCCAACAAGTTGTAAAAAAACAATGCAAAAAACAATCTTTTTTGACCACCAAAACACTGACAGCACGCGCTGTCAGCACTAGTTATAACCCGTGACCATGGTTACGGGCATTCAGAATATTTCCCCGAAAAAATTCAACCCCTTCAAAATCATTCCCCTAAAAATTTACAGCCTCTTCAAAATCAACCCAAATTTTTTTGCAATCTTCAAAATATTCCAACCAACAAATTTTTTAACCACATTCAAAAAATTTAGTTCACCCCAAAAAATCTAATCTCCTAAATTTTTTAGTCTCCTCAAAGTTTAGTTCTCTCCAAATTTACTTTAAAACCAAAATCTAAATTTTTTGTTCTCTTCAGATTCAATTCTCTTCAAAATTTAAAATTAAAATTAGTTTTCCCAAAATTTTTTGTTACATCCAAAACTTAGTTTTCTTTCGATTTAGTTCATCACAAAATTTAAAATTTTAGTTCACTTCAGATTTAGTTTTTCCTAAAATTTTAGGATTCTCCCCAAATTCCTTTCCTAAATTTTAGGTGTTTCCCTCCAAAATTTTCATAAACTCTTATCATAACTATTGTGAAACGAACTAGGGCACAAAAGTGGGTAAAAATGGGATTTTTATTTGATAAAACACTCAAAGATAACAATAAGATAATTGGATCTCTTGTTGTAGAATAGATTCACTCTCCTAACTTTTATAATGTAAAAGCCAAAACCTCTTCTAGATATCTCTAGAAAAAATGGTAGAAAACAATCACTCAAATATTCGATAAAGAAAACTAGGGCCGGCTGGCCGCTTTTATTCCCACCCCGTTGTGCATAAAGTAAATACTCCCTGAGTTGTAGTGTGCATATCCATTTTACTCCTTGGGCTTCTTTGCTCGTGGACCTCGTGCTTGTGCCTCCTCGCGTACGTAATGATCGTATCATTACTCCCCCAAAGTGCCACCTTGTCCTCAAAGTGGAAGTCTGGAAACTGCATGTAGATTGTATCGAAAGGCTCCCATGTCGCCTCATGATCTGGTTGCCCACTCCACTGAATCAACACCTTCGAATATCCTGGTCGAACCTGTCGCACTCCCTTGATCGTCTCGGGCTCTAGCAGTACATCCATGTCATCCGTCAACATATGGGGCAAGATAGCTGATGCTGAATGGTCCCCACTCGCCTTCCGCAGCTGCGACACATGGAACACCGGGTGTATAGCAGAAGTGGGAGGTAGCCGCAGCCTGTAAGCTACATTTCCCACACTAGCCTCAATCTCATAAGGTCCATAATAGCGCGCTGCCAGCTTGGCGTTACGCCTCTGCACTACTGAACTCTGCATGTAAGGACACATCTTCAAATAGACACTGTCGTCCACCTCAAACTCCACGTCCTTGCGATGCTTATCCGCCTTACCCTTTATGATCTATTGGGCCCGCCTCTGATGTTGCTTCAACTCTTCCATCACTTTGTCACGCTTCGTCAACTGCTGCTTCAACTCAGACACCAATGTATCTCCCCTCTTATAATGAACCAAGCGTGGAGGCTCTCTGCCGTATAAGATCCTGAACGGAGTCATCTGTGCAGCGGAATGGTATGAGGTGTTGCACCAATATTCTGCCCAAGGGAGCCATGTCGCCCACTGCATAGGTGCCCCGATGCAAAGCATCGTAAGCAAGTCTCCACGCTCCTATTCACCACCTCCGTCTGCCTGTCGGTCTGAGGATGGTAGGTTGTGCTTCGTCTGAGAGCAATCCCCTGCAGTCGGAACATCTTCCAAAAAGTGCTTATGAAGACTTTGTCCCTGTTAGAGACGATAGAAGCTGGATACCCGTGTAGCCTAATAACCTCCTTCAGAAATGATGTTGCAATCGTCGTCGCCGTGTATGGATGTCGCAGAGGCACAAAATGAGCGCACTTGCTGAGGCGGTCCACCACAACAAAAATGACAGTGTATCCCTTAGACTTCGACGGCCCATCAATAAAGTCCATCGAGATATTCTCCCGCACCCTCTCTGGCAGTGCTAAGGGCTGTAAAAGTCCAGCGGGAGCAGTCGCCTGATACTTGTGACGTTGGCAAATGTCACAACCTGTCACGAGCTGAGCCACATCCTTCTGCATACCCGGCCAATAAAGCTCTCGTGCCATCCGCTGGTATGTCAGGTACCTTCCTGAATGTCCTTCCACTGTGCTGCTGTGTAACTCCTGAAGTTGTAGTGGAAGGCGCGACGATCTCCGTGGAATTACCAAATGCCCTATGTACAACAGCTTTCCCTCCTCTACTGAGTAACCTGGGTAGTTAGCAGAGCCATGTGCCAGTGCTTCCCGAATCCGCTGCAGTTCCTCCTCTACCTCAATCTCACGTAAGAGGAATCCCCACTGGCACTAAGCACCATTGGCCCGAACATAGCCAAAATCTGTACCCCTCCTTCCTGCGAGATAGTGCATCGGCCGCCTTATTATCTAAGCCGGGTTTGTAGTGGATCTTAAACTTATACCCGCTCAACTTAGGCAACCATCGTTGGTGCTCTTCCGCCATCATACGCTGCTCCAGTAGGTATTTCAAGCTCATTTGATCTGTCCTCATTATAAAT
Source organism: Scilla litardierei (assembly GCA_030789695.1). NCBI lineage: Eukaryota > Viridiplantae > Streptophyta > Magnoliopsida > Asparagales > Asparagaceae > Scilla > Scilla litardierei. The sequence continues at coordinate 207,725,764 of CM061136.1, forward strand.
TCCCTTCCAAGTAAGTAGGGTCGCCACTTCTGCACCGCGAGGACAATTGCCATCAGTTCCCTCTCATAAACAGATTTCAGCCGTGCTCTGGCGGACAACACCTGTTTGAAGTAAGCAATGGACCTCTGCTCCTGCATCAGGACGGCCCCCAACCCATACCTTAAAGCATCCGACTCTACGACAAATGGTTTGCTAAAATCAGAGAGTGCTAGAATTGGGACCGTTGTCATTGCTTGCTTAAGGGCCTCAAATGCCCTGGTAGCCTCCTCCTCCCAATTGAAACTATCCTTCTTCAGCTGCTCCGTTAGTGGCCATGCAATCGTCCCATACCCGCTAACGAATCTCCGATAGTATCCCGTCGGCCTAAGGAATCCTCGCAAGGCTCGCAAGGACATAGGTCGAGGCCAATCCAGTATAGCGGCAATCTGATACGAACTAGGGTTTCGTATCAATTAATTTCAGAATTTAAAGAGGAAAAATATAAAAAGGTGGAATTTTTGGATCTTAAATTGCGAAGAACTATGAAAATAGATTGATAAATGAGCCTCTTTCGAGAGGAGACTCGCTCTCCTAGCTTTGTTGCACGGAACAAAGCCTAAAACCTTCACGATTGACGCCTACAATTGTTCTTCACAAAATAAGCATGAAAACAAATAAAGACGGCTAGCCCTAATATATAGAAAAGTGGGGAATTACTAATCTAGTCTAAAATGACTAGAATACCCCTAACTAACCCTCCTACGTGCTACCGCGCCTCCTACGGCGCACGTAAGTGACTAAAGGGGGGTGGGTCCCCCCTAGATAGCCGCCGGCCTCAAGTGGTGGGTGCGGGTGCGGTGGTGGATGCGGGTGCGGGCTCGGGTCCGCATCAATACCGCCCCCTAAAAGAGCCACCTTGTCCTCAAGGTGGAGATCTGGCTTTGAAGGCCCCCGAGGGAAAACAGAGGCTAGGGTCACCTGTCAGAACCACCGTGCGACCCCCTTCCTGGAATTCCATCCTAAGCTGTTTCCAATTCATCTTCACCTCGCCCAACCCCCTCAGCCACTGCACGCCCAAAATCACATCGATATTGTCCAACTCGAGGGGCAAGAAGTCCTCCACGATCTGCACTCCTTGTACGGTCAGACTCAGCCCCTTGCACATCCCACTGCTCTCCTCCCTCCTCCCTGTCCCTGAGAGGACCGTAAACGTCTCCAAGGTGCTCACCTGCAACCTATGACGATCCACCAAATGTCGGGAGATGAAGTTGTGGGTAGCCCCACTGTCTATGAGTACCGTCACCGGCGCGTCGTCCAATCGTCCTGACAACTTCATGGTATGGTTCGTGGTTACCCCTACCAAGGAGTTCAGGGACACCTCAGCTACATCCAGATGTGCGTGCTCAACCTCGCTCCCTTCCGTCATCACTGGCTCCCCACCATCTGCATACTCCCCCTCGTCTGGTTCTAGCACAATCTGCATCAGCCTGCTTGCACACCGATGACCGGGACTGAACTTCTCATCGCATCTGAAACAGAGGCCTGCAGCACGCCTCGCCCTCATATCAGCCTCAGTCATCCGTTTACCAGGGATCACTGCTCGGGTTTCCTCTCTCTTCATTTCCGTGTCCACTGGTGCTACTGTAACACCCGGAAGTGGGGCCGGTGCTGTCTGACTATGCTGGCCCTGGGCTCCCCAAGTCCCCCGAATGCGTCTCTCCTCTGCATGCTTCTCCTCCGCCTTGTGGGCCAGGCGAAGGACATCCTCCAATGTCCCCGGACTCTGCATCCTCAGCTCTGCTCGGATAGAGGGTTTCAACCCCCTCATGAAATTCCCGATCATCACCTCGTCAGTCACCCCCTTCACCCTACTGTTCAACATCTCGAACCTCTCCACATAATCCCTGACCGTCCCCTCCTGCCTCAAAGCAGATAACTGCTCGTAGAAATCTCCTCCTGGGGTCTCCTGGAACCGGTCTAGTATCAGTGCGGAAAGCTCCTCCCAAGTGCGAAAGGGCGTTCGTGCCGCCTTCCACCTGTACCATGCCAACGCCTTCCCCTCGAAGTAGATCCATATGGCTCTCAGAACCTCCTCCTCCGTCAGTCTCATCACCTGGAAATACCGCTCCGCCCGGTAGATCCATCTGTCCGGGTCTGTGCCGTCAAAAATCGGCATCTTCAGCTTCATGAGGCGGCGGTCTGCATTAATGTCTCCCTGTGGACCCCCATCTCTACCGCGGTCTCCCCCACGGCCGAATCCTCCGCCGACTGCCTCAACGGGTCCTCCTCCGTCAGCCCCGTACAGCTCCTCAGGCCACCCGGGTCGCTCCCACGCCTCGGGCTGGTAATGGTACCCCGGAAACTCCTGCTGTCGCGCCATCATGGGTCCTCCGGCTCCTCTGGGCTGCTGTACCGGCGCTGTCCGTCCTCCAAAGTAGCCCCCCGGGCCCTGTCCCCGCTCCGGAAAGCCATCAAATACCTGTCTGGGGTCCACCTGCGGTCTCAGTACCTGTGGGCGAGCCTCTGGTCTCCAAAATTGGGCTGCTGGAGCCCCAATCATCGTGTCCCGGGCCCATCCGCCTCCATCTGGCCCCCATGGGCCTGTCTGCGCTCCGGGGCCCCTCGGAAAGTAGTTGGCGTCGACGCCGGCCCCCAGGGGGCCGCCTGCACCTCGGCGGGCCCCCAGAACTGGGCTGCAGGCCGGATCGGGGCTGCTGGGGCAGCGGCAGGCCTGAATGGGCCTGCTGATGCCGCAACAGGCCCGTCCGGGCCTGCAGCTGCTGCGGCAGGCCCAGTTGGGCCTGTCGCGTGCTGCGCAGGCCCAACAGGGCCTGCAGTACTTTCTGCAGGCCCTGAGGGGCCTGCTGCAGTGGCCGCAGGCCCTGAGGGGCCTGCCGGGTCATCCGCAGGCCCAGGAGGGCCTGCCGGCCCTGTTTCCTGCTGGCCGGCCCTCCTAGGGTTTTGGGGGGCCGTGTTTCGCCCCCAAGGTGTCGCCGTAGCCGTCATCCCCTCCGGTTGCTCCCAAATTGCTGATTCAAAGGTAGAATCTCCTTGATTTTCTCCCCCTTGAATTCCCTTGCCCCGATCTCTTCCCCTCTCCATCGTGAGGGCTTGGAGCATAGCCTTTATCTCCGGAATTGACGATGTAGCCTCCCTTAAAAACTTCAGATCTGAAGTTGCCTCCTTTAACCCTTGGATGTCCCTTGTCGTCTGCGCGGCGTCCCTTCGCATGCCCCGAAGCTCGGTTTGGATGTCCTCTTGCGAATGGGCGTGATCCTTGATGGATTCACCTAGGGTTTTCTTCAAGCCCTCGATCTCCCGGGTGAACTCTTCTCGAAGCCCTTGTACCTTCTCATCCACGCCATCCGCCTTTGACCTCGTGCTCGTCGCCATTGGATCTTAATGCTCTGATACCAATTTGATACGAACTAGGGTTTCGTATCAATTAATTTCAGAATTTAAAGAGGAAAAATATAAAAAGGTGGAATTTTTGGATCTTAAATTGCGAAGAACTATGAAAATAGATTGATAAATGAGCCTCTTTCGAGAGGAGACTCGCTCTCCTAGCTTTGTTGCACGGAACAAAGCCTAAAACCTTCACGATTGACGCCTACAATTGTTCTTCACAAAATAAGCATGAAAACAAATAAAGACGGCTAGCCCTAATATATAGAAAAGTGGGGAATTACTAATCTAGTCTAAAATGACTAGAATACCCCTAACTAACCCTCCTACGTGCTACCGCGCCTCCTACGGCGCACGTAAGTGACTAAAGGGGGGTGGGTCCCCCCTAGATAGCCGCCGGCCTCAAGTGGTGGGTGCGGGTGCGGTGGTGGATGCGGGTGCGGGCTCGGGTCCGCATCACAATCTTCCTCCGATCTGTAGCCATCCCTCAGCGGACACAATATGTCCCAAGTATTCCACATGAGCCTGACCGAAAAGGCATTTCTTTCGGTTTGCATGCAACTGATGCCTCTGTAGCTCCTTCATCACCACCTCTAAGTGCTTTACATTTAGGACCTAATATTATCCAATATATCGTCGAAGAAGACAAGCACGAACCTCCGCAGGTAGGACCGAAATACCCTATTCATCAGGGACAGAAAGGTGGCAGGGCATTTGTCAAGCCAAATGGCATGATCAGGAACTCATAATGGCCCTTGTGAGTCCTGAAAGCTGTCTTCTGCACGTCCTCTATCTTCATGCGTATCTGGTGGTAACCAGACTTCAAGTCGAGTTTGGAGAAGACCGTAGCCCAATGTAGCTCATCCAACAGCTCGTCTATCGTCGGAATATGAAACTTGTCTGTACAATTTCTTTATTCAGAGCTCGGTAATCGACACAGAAGCGTCAGCTCCCGTCTTTCTTCTTTACCAGTAACATCCGGCTCGAAAATGGGCTGACACTGGGTTTTATGATGCCTGCCTGTAACATCTCATCCACTAGTCTCTCAATCTCGTCCTTCTGCTCCTCGGGATACCGGTACGGACACACACTAATAGGAGACACTTCCTCCTTCAGAACGATGGAGTGCTCGTGATCACGCGGTGGTGGAAGACCGCTAGGGGACTGAAACACCTCATCCTAACCGCTCAGCATCTGCTCCACGGCTCCGGGCACCTCTGTTCTGGCAGCTGCATCCTCCATCGCCAATCCCTGAAACTCCACTAAGAATCCTCCCCCTCCATCTGATGGCTCCTAGACATGGCCTTATATGAAATTGAGGAACAACATAGGCTCGGGTCCCCAGCAACACCACCTTTCTCCACTCTACTTGGAACTCCATCCTTAGCAGATTCCAGTTGAACTTAGTCTCTCCTAATATCTGAAGCCACTGCATCCCCAAAATCAAATCAACGTTGCCCAATGCTAAAGGCAGGAAGTCACCAATAATAAACACCTCCTGAATGGACACCGTCAGGTCTCTGCAGATGCATATACTATGCTCCACTTTGCCATTGCCCAACATGACCCCAAATCCCTTCGTATTTGCGAGGTGTATCCCTTGCTTCTCAATTACCTTAGGGGACACGACGTTGTGTGTAGCCCTATTATCGATCAAAATCTCCACATCCAAGTCCTGAACTCTGTCCGCCAACTTCATGGCGTGGATCTGTGTGAATCCTGCTATAGAACTGAGCGAAACTTCAGCTGCCTCCAAAAGTAGTGGCTCAATCTCTACCTCTCCCTCAGCCTCCAGCTCCACAACCTCTTCTTCTACCTCCCCCTCAAATACTTCGCACACCTGAATAGTATGGTTGCGACATTTGTAGCCCGGAGTGAACCTCTCATCGCATTTAAAACATAGCCCTTTTGTACTCCTATCTTGCATCTCAGCCTCTGTCATCCTCTTGTAAGGTCCTGCCGGTCTTACCTCGCCAGCCATTCCCCCACTAGCGGAGTACCTCCAAACGCTCCCTGCCGGCCCCCCTGTCACGGCCTAAGGATGAGTATAATTTCCCTTCCCAAGTCCCTCTGGTATGGCGGTCCTCGGTCAATATATCCTCCACCAACTGTGCCAAATCCATCTGCTCCAACAGTTCTCTGGGCCTATGGTATGAATCTCTGCCTTGATAGCAGGCTTCTACCCATCCAAGAAAAATCCCTCCATGGACTCTGCTGGCATCCCTCGCACCCTGCTCGCAAGCACCTTGAACTGCTTGATATAGTCACACACAGACCCATACTGCTTGATGGCGTGCAACTGCTCGTATGTACCTCCCCCTTGTGTCTCCCTGAAGCGGTGCAATAAGATCTTCTTAAACTCGTCCCAGGTCCTCGCAGGTCTTTCCTGATCCCTTCACATGTACCTCTAAAGCAGATCTTGATCGCCCTCAGCTTCTACGCCTATGTCAGCCGTGTCACCTCAAAATACCTCTATGTCTTGTAGATCCACCCGGATGCGTCACTATCTTCGAAGAAGGGCATTTTCAGCTTCCGTATCCTCTCATCAGCATGGGGTCTCCTCCATATCGCTCCTGGTGCCGCCGTCTGTGGGGATCTCCAAACCTAGCCCTCTCATTGGCTAGTTGCCCAACATCCCTCCATGCACGCCCCCAACATTATTAGCACCCTCACCGCCATCCTCATGGTACCGCGCTGACTCCTCATACTCGCCCTTGTCCTCGGACCCTTCCATTTACTAGATCAGCCTCCCGATGTCCAAGACGCTCTCCGAACTTAGTATCAGCACCCCAGAATTCATCTAATCCTTATCGACGAAGCCCCGTGCACTGCTCATGCTCCCAACGCTCGTCGAGACCCTCCAGGCCTCTGTCGAGACCTGCCCAGCCGTTGTCAGGCCCCAGCGGACCGCTGGGGCCTCGCCTTCCCCCAGGCGGCCCACCTGGAGCCCGCGAGGGCCCAAGCGGTTTCACCTGGGGCCGCCAGGGCCTTGCGGGACACCTGCCCCGCCGTCGTCAGGGCCCCATCGAACCGCTGTGGCCTCGCCTTCCCCCAGGCGTCCCGCCTGGAGCCCGTGAGGGCCCAGGCGGTTTCACCCGGGGCCGCCAGGGCCCAAGCAAGCCGCCTGGGCCTCGCGGGGGACCTGGCGGTTCACCAGGGCCCCGCCAGTGGCCTGGCGATGTGCCAGGGCCGGCGGAATGCCCTGGCACAGCCGCTAGGCTTCCTTTCTTTCCCTTCCGACCTCGCACGCTTCGTCTTGTGCTTTGTTGTGTCGATGGGTCTTTACACCGAGCATGATGATCTGGTTTTCCTCGTCGGAGATCAATCCTTCTTCCAAAACATCCACGTCCTTCAAGATCGCGTGCTTCCCTTTATTTTTCGTTGTTGGAGGTGTTTTCGAAGCCAGATCTGATTGGTGGTTCAGATATGAAGTAGATGAGGATGGATCTCGTTGTGAAAGAGCCCTCAAGGTCTCAGTTGTCCCCATCACAATCGCTTTCTTGAATTCCTTCCTCATTTCCAACTTGTTCGTCTCCATTGAAGCCCTAAAATCCTCCTTCATATCAGCCCTCAATTCTTCGATCTCCTTTCGTTCCGCGATCTCGGCTCCGATCTTCTCTTCCATTGACTCGATCCTTTCCTTCTGCCTTGTACTCACCATGGATCTGATGCTCTGATACCAAATTGATACGAAGTAGGGCACAAAAGTGGATAAAAATGCGATTTTTATTTAATGAAATATTCAAAGATAACAATACGATAACTGGATCTCTTGTTGTAGAGTAGAGCACCCTCTTCTAATTTTTGTAAGGTAAAAGCCTAAAACTCTTCTAGATCTCTCTCTAGGAAAAATGATAGAAAACTATCACTTAAATATTCGACACAGAAAACTAGGGCCGACTTGCCGCTTTTATTCCCACCCAGTAGTGCATAAAGTAAACATTGACTTGTAGTGTGCATAACAATTTTACTCATTGGGCTTTCTTTGCTCGTGGACTATGTGCTTGCGCATCCTCTCGTACACAATGATCGTATCATATTGCTTACTCAAGATTCAATTTCAAACGTCCTTCTACCCATATTTGTCATAGTTAGCATCCACATTCATAAACATCCTTCAATTGTATAGTAGACACACACACATACTAGTCGTAACACTTGATCATAGGTCACAGGAAATTTAAAATATTCCCCATAAAAAATACAAACCATTTAAAATCTTTCTAAAAAAGTTTGCAGCCTCTTTAAAATCCACCATCAAAAGAATTTGAAGCCACCTTCAAAATATCCCCCCTAACTAAAAAGTTTAACCATATTCAAACTAAAATTTAGTGCTATTCTAGAGAATTTAGTCTCCCCAAAAATTTTAGTTCCCCCAAAGTTTAGTTTATTTCAGATTTAGTTTTCCAAAATTTTAAATTAAAATTTACTGCCCCCAAATAATTTAGTTCACAACAAAAATTTCAGTTCCCTTTCAAAATTTAATTCTCTCCTATTTAGTTCCCCTAAAATTTAAAATTTTAGTCCCTCAAATATTAGTTTCATCCAAATTTAACTCACCTCAAAATTTTAGTGTTTCCCCCAAAAATTATCCCCCCCCAAAATTTTAGGTTTTCCCCTCAAGATTTTCACAAACTCTCATCATCCTAACCATTAATTCCTTGAGATTCAATAGCAACTGTCTTTCTACCCATCCTTTTGTCCTATAGTCAACAACCCCATTCAAAAACATCTCTCAATTGTGTGTGTATAAATATTAATATAAAAGAAAAAACTTCTATTCATTTCATGCCACTAGTACTTTTAAATGAGATGCTATATCTAATATACTTATTACATATTTTGTTTCTTTTTTGGGAAAACAGATTTTAAAGCACGAGTGGCCAGCTAGATGGAAGAGCTTCATTCCTGATCTTGTTTCAGCGGCTAGGACTAGTGAGACAATCTGTGAAAATTGCATGGCTATATTGAAGGTAGTATATTCTTTTGGGGAGTTCTTCTCCGAGTAGTTTAGATATTGGCAATTCTGATTTATGTATTAATTTCAGCTTCTTAGCGAAGAAGTGTTTGATTTCTCAAGAGGAGAGATGACTCAACAGAAAATCAAGGAACTGAAGCAGTCATTAAACAGGCAAGAAGCTTTCATTTTTAATGTTAAACCTCCATATTAAGGTTTTGCGCTGTTGGAGTTATTCTACTGTTTGGATGCTAGAGTGGTCATTAATCTGATATTAGAAATTCCCGTATCCCTAGGTCTGCAAGCATATTTTCTGTCTGCATATATGTACATATTTATCACTGCTTTCTTTTCGAGCATGAATAGACGGTGTTCAACTGATCTGGATTCGCGTATGAGGATGAATCATCCGTTGGAGAACTGAACTTCAAACTTTAGGAGGATCTGGTTTTATTTTCCACTTTTGCATACAACAAAAAGAATGATCTTCTGTTTTAATTTGGGAGTGACATGGTGTCTGTATAGTCAACCATGAGTGGATTTATTACTATGCACGTGTTTGCAATCAATAATTATTGGGTTTTGTTATCCATATTTGGCTAGATACTTAATTAGATAACCCTATCTGGCAAAATACAAAAACGGAATCACTATCCATGTTAGATGAGTTTTTATACCTGTTGATCAAAGTGCAAATATGGATTCATATTTCTCTAGATATTCTTTTAATGCTTTTGGCTTCCCGTTAATTTAAGGTTACATGAACCTTTACAATGTAATTGGCATATTGCTGCACTTCAAAAATCCAGTTTGTATAAAGTTCGTTATTCACACTACACATATAATTGGATGACAATATTTGCCAAAATAGGGTATGATGTCTGGGCAGTATCATCTGCTTTTGGAGCACAATAGATCTCTTTGTATATTGCACCAGAAACGTTTAGTATTCTTCCTGCTCTCTAGGGAAGAAAATTAATTAGTTGTATTCAGAACATGAAGATTCACATGAATGGTGTCAACTGCCATAGTCAGCAAATAAGAGGAAATTTCCTCCTATGGCGACTTATACCCATTTTTCTCATGTATGCATTCATGCATGCACATGCGTATGTAACATACTGCATGCATGCACATACATATGTAACATGCATACATGCATACACATAAATATACACACAATGTTTGTGTGCCGCGGGGGGGGGGGGGGGGGGGGGGGGGGGGGGTGCTTGTGTTTTGCTTGTGCTATTGCGTTTTGTACACCATCGTTTCATACTTCAATTTTTTTAATACTCAGAGACAAATGTGCAAGAGGTTTTGGGGGGTGGGGGAGGTGCTGCTACCCAAGGATGAAAACCCTCCTATGCTTGCATTAAGAGGCCCACACTACTATTTTTGGATGATCGGAGCTGTTCATCATATTCTAAACCCCAACACATCAAAGATCTTGTGAACCTGATGTGTTTTGAGCAGTTGCAAATATAACAGTTGCACAATAATAATATTTTCCAATGATTATAGCAATGAGCAACAAACTTTGGTTTCACTACACTTTGCTTTCAATAGATCTTTGGTGTAGTGGGATTTTTGCATATGAAGATCAAAATGAACAGTTTTGATCGTCCAAACTATAGTGAAGAGTGGACTTTTTAACGCGAGCATATGAGGGGGTTCTTCTGGGTTGTTGAGACCCATATTTCTATGCACTCACGCACGTGTGGTATTACACATACATACGTACACATACGTACGGACATACATATTTATTCATTAGCTATGTATATGACTTCAAATGTGACGACATTTTTGCTTGTGAACAGTGAATTTCAACTCATTCATGAGCTGTGCTTATATGTGCTGTCGGCATCTCAAAGAACAGAGCTTATACGGGCTACTTTGGCAACTCTTCATGCTTTCTTATCATGGATTCCTCTGGGCTATATATTTGAATCACCACTGGTTTGTTCTTTCTACCAACTTACATTGAGCTATATGGTGACTTCGTCACATGGAGTTCAATACTTACGCACCCATCTTGTGGTTATTGCCATTTTAGTTAGAGACGCTACTGAAATTCTTTCCAGCGACATCATATAGGAATCTCACGCTTCAATGTTTAACAGAGGTACATATCTGCTGCTTTGTTTTCTAATCTGATGGTGAATCACATTAATTAATTTCTTATAAGCTCAGCATAAAAACTGTTTAGATCGTAAACGGTTCCCTAATTATAAGGTATATCTCTTTTATGAGAATGTCATACTAATGCACAAGTTATAGAAATTTCTATTTGGTTCGAGATACCAATTTTTGTAGAGCTGTCATGAAATTGGTTATTGTTCATCTAATATTTTCCTGACTTCTTATTTGCTATTACAGGTTGCCGCTCTGCAGTTTGGTGACTTTTATGACATGCAGTATGTTAAGATGTACACTGTTTTCATGGTGCAGTTGCAGGTGTGTTCACAGTTAGCTTCTGTTCAAGTTATTGCCTCTCATTTTCCTTATTTATTCCTATCAATATTTTCCCAGACTATTCTGCCACCTGGAACAAATATCCCTGATGCTTATGCAAGTGGTTCCAGTGAAGAACAGGTACACCTTTCCTATCAATATAAACACTTACTATTGACGTCAGCATTTGTCAATACCCACACCGCCCCCCCCCCCCCAAAAAAAAAAAAAAAAAAAAAAAACAAAAAAAAAACACAAACAAACACAAACAAACAAATAAAACACCTCCATTGCACAAATAATATCTCAGTTAATATCCAAATACAATTGACATTTACTTGCATATACTTTTTTTCCTGTATTATCAGGACTCGCTCACTCTTCTTTCTTTTACAGGCATTTATCCAAAATCTTGCCCTGTTCTTCACTTCTTTTTACAAGGTACTGTTTCTCTTTCTGTTATAGCCATTATATGACTTCATGCTTTGGATATATGAAATCCACATTGTCTAGAAGAATATGGTATTGATAATTTGCATTAAGTAACCAGTAACCCAGAGGCCTGGGAGTGGCATTGGATATACATGTTCTTTCTCTATTCCCAGGCTTGATTGAAGGGTAATATTTTGTTAATGTTTGTCATCTGTATCCACTGTGCAAATATAGTTTTACCTTGCATGTGGTATAATGACATGGCTGGGACTACCTATTCGATTTATTTTATTAATTTGAAGAAGCCTCTTATGTGCAGTCACATATTCGCATATTGGAGACCACTCCTGAGAACAGAACTGCATTACTATTGGGTCTTGAATATTTGATTGGTATTTCCTACGTTGATGACACAGAGGTTTTTAAGGTATAGTCTCGTTGTCAATTTCTTAAAAATATTATGCCGGTAATTGACCTGACTGGTTGTGATTTAATTCATTGGATTGAAAGGTTTGTCTGGACTATTGGAACTCGCTGGTATTAGAGCTTTTTGAGGCGCACCATAATTTGGATTCTCCTGCGGCAATTGCAGGCATGATGGGCTTTCAGGTACTATTAGGTTGATTGATGGCTATGTTACTTATTAATTTATTTTTGATATTTATTCATGGATAATTGACTAGAAGGATTATACATCAAACCAAGGTGCATTGGCATTACAAAGTATGCGTCAGATGGGTACAGAATCACCCTCCATTCATATGGAAACTAATATCCATGGTGTGCTGCTTGGTGGCTATGTTAGTTACCCTAGAATGACTTGTGCTATCATATACTTTTTGTTTTAATTGTTTCTATCTAATTGCAAATGCATATGGATATTTTCATATTTTTATCCTTGTAATCAAGCTGGTTCTGCATAGATTCTGTCAATGACCTTAAGCCTTGTAGCATCTTGCGAAATGCCTCCACACGAGGGTGGTTGTTGATGTAAGATTGCCATATGGTCCCTGATTTAAGTCTCCAATTTTAGGTTATATTGGCCTCTGCATTTAGTGCAATATGGAGCATATGCTCTACGGTGGTTACATCTGAAATGAACGGAGTTATGACTTTCAGAAAATCTTATATGTCTATCGTCAGTCCGGAGCATCAAATAATTTGCAAGCAAATGCGCCATATCTGGCAGCGGCACTCAATGGTCCCTGCAACAGATTCAGCTCTCTTGTGGATTATACCTTTTCCCCATGGAGCCATCTAGTTTCTCCTAATAACAAAAAGTGCACAGTCCCCCGTTGGTTTTGTAGATGGTTTTGTAGAAGTATAGTAAATGGAATTTAACATACTACAAATATGGGAATAAATTTATTAAGAATCTATTAAATTTTTTAAAAGTCTTCTGATTTTCACTTAGTTTGAATACCGTCATCTTCAATTTCTCGGATCCTAGCGTCTGTAATAGGCTTAGTGGCACCTTATTTCCGAAGAATTCACTTGGGGCGATGCCATGGACCTTGGGAACAAACACATTGCTGAGATTATCAGATGTCAGTATAGTTTCTTTTAAATTGGATGCTAATGATATTGATTAAATTACTTTCAAGACATCTTAAGTCCTCTGTTTATCCAGCCTAGGTTTCAACGACATCTCTCTAAATAAAACAAAATACTCAGAGACCTTACTCAAACACATTGGCGAATGTGTATTCACCTTCAGATTTTCATTGCACCATCTGACAATAGCTACTAAGCTGTTGCTAAATTTCCTTCATGAATTTTCTCCAATGCATTTGTTTTTGCATAGGTCTCAAGATCTCTCTGTGGTCCACCGGTGATTCCACAATAATTATTATGTGCCCAATTTCTTGTAGCACATCTTGAAACCAATGAAAGAACTAACATTTGTATTTCGTTACCTTGTTATAAGAGGTGATGATACCACCATAGTGAATCATATATCATATGCTTCTGATACGTCTAGGGCTTTTTAGTGGAATAAAAATAGGATTTTTAGGATGTGGATCGATAAAAATGGGGTTTTTAATATAGACTGCAGATGTGAAATTATAATCAAGGCTACTACAATTGATCTAGATGCAAATTAACACTAGGAAATCAAAAGATAATTCACTAGCAACTAATCTAGGGTTTAAGGAATAAAAGTACTCACAAACTCATTCATTCAATAAGATCCCTAGGGCCAGCCGGCCCCATGCTTAAGGGATGCTAATTTGCACCATTAGTCAATGACGAACGACCCCCCTTGCATCATTAGAATTTACGAGTTTGCCACAGGGTCCGTGGACCCGTGCCTCCGCCTCCTTGCATAAACTTGCAAGCTCTCTGGTGCCGTACCCTCTTGAGCCATATTTGCCGCACCCCCTTGCGCCATCTGAGTCGCATCATTACTCCCCCAAAAGTGCCACCTTGTGGTGGTAATCTGGAAATTGGTCTCGTATCACCTCACGGGCATCCCAAGTAGCGTCATAGTCCGACAATCCTCGCCATTTGATCAGCACCTCTTGTTTCCCTTCTGCGTTTTTTCGAACTCCCATAAGTTCTTGTGGCTCAAGCAACACCTCCAAGTCATCAATCAGTGTGGGAGGAAGAGTAGATGAGAGTGTGGTCCCCAATAGCTCGACGTAACTTCGATACATGGAACACCTGGTGGATGGTGGATGTAGCAGGTAACTTCAGACGATACGCCACCTTCCTGATCTGCGCGGTAATCTCAAATGGCCCATAGTAGCAGGTCACCAACTTCTCATTTAGGCAGTGCTCCTTTTTAGCTTAGTCCCCTGCACCTTGAACAATTTCCTCCAAAAGCTGCTTAAGAAAACTTTATCACGATCTGACACTATAGAAGCAGGGAACCCATGCAAGCGGACAACCTCCCTCATGAAAGATGTAGCTACAGTCACCGCTGTATAAGGATGCTTCAATGGCACGAAGTGCGCATATTTGCTGATGCGGTCTATCACTAATAGTATAACACTGTAGCTCTTTGATCGCGGTAGCCTCTCGATAAAATCCATGCCAATATTCTCCCAAACTCTCTCAGGGAGGGTCAGTGGCTGTAATAGTCCTGCAGGAGCCATTGCTAAATATTTGTGACGTTGACAGACATCACATTTTGATATCATCCTAGCAATGTCCTGCTTCATGCCCGGCCAGCATTTAGATATCCTCCTGAATGTCTGATGTATCCCCGAATGTTCCCCTACTGGGCTGCCATGGAACTCCTGAAATATCAGAGGAATATGGGTGGACTCCTTGGGTATCACCAGCCTCCCCTGATAAAGCAACATCTGTCCACTCATTGTGTACCTGTGAAAATCTACCGAGCCTTGCTGTAGTGCCTCTCGTAATTGCACCAACCCTTCATCAACCTCAACCTCTCTGCCCAAAGGCTTCTAATTTAATAAGATCGGCACGGATATGGCAGTCACCTCTGTTGACTCCTCTCTGCGGGACAGAGCATCAGCTGCCTTGTTCTCCAATTCTGGCCTGTACTGTATCTCAAAGGTGTAATGAACCAGTTTGTAGAGCCATTTCTGATGTTCCTCGGTGATCATGCGCTACTCCAGTAGATATTTTAACTCATCTAGTTGGTCCTCACAATGATCCTCCTCCCAAGTAAATAAGGCCGCCATTTTTGAATGGAGAGTACAATCGCCATCAACTCCCTCTCAGAAACTGATTTCAGTCTGGCTCGTGCTGACAGAGTCTGACTGAAATAAGCTACTGGTCTCTAGCCCTGCATCAGCACAGACCCCAACCTATGTCCTGAAGCATCAGTGTCTCTCACAAAGCGCTTGCGGAAGTTTTGTAAAGCTAACACTGGCACGGTCGTCATTGCTTGCTTTAGGACCTCGAATGCCCTGGTGGCCTCCTCACCTCACTGAAAATTGTACTTCTGAAGCTGTCCTGTCAGTGACCAAGCTATCGAGCTGTATCTCTGCACAAATTTCCTGTAGTATCCTGTAAGGCCCAAAGCCCCGCAGGCCCCGTAGTGTCATAGGTAGTGGCCAGTCTAACATCGCTGCAATCTTTTCCCGGTCTGCCGTCACCCCCTCTGTTGAAACAATGTGTCCCAAGTACTCTACATGTGGCAGTCCAAAAAGGCATTTTTTGTTGGCACATAGCTGATGCTCCTGTAACTCGTGCAAAATTGCCTGTAAATGCCACACATGCTCCTCCACGTTGCAACTGTAAATGAGTATGTCGTCGAAGAATACCAAGACAAATCTCGAAATACCTTGTTCATCAAGACCTGGAATGTCGCTAGAGCATTCGTCAAGCCGAATGCTCATCTGGATCTGATGATATCGTGACTTCAGGTCAATCTTCGAAAATAATACTGCCCCGTGGAGCTCGTCAAGAAGCTCGTCGATCACAAGAATAGGAAACTTGTCAGGCACCGTGTCCTTATTCAGAGCTCGGTAGTCAACGCAGAACATTCAACTGACATCCTTCTCTTCACCAGCAGGACTGGGCTAGAAAATGTACTCACACTCGGCTGAATCAATCCCTGCATGCAACATGTTACCCACCAGTCTCTTAATCTCATCCTTCTGGGGGGTATCTATATGGCCGCACACTGGTAGGAGGCACCCCATCCCTCAAAACTATGGTGTGCTCATGATCTTTGGGTGGTGGCAGTCTTTGTGGAGTCTGAAAGACATCCTCATACTGGCTCAATAACTGCTCTAACTTCGGTGCCATCATTTATGCCTGGTTCTCAGTATGCTCCGCCAATGTCACCGCCTGCAGCTCTACTAGATAACATCTTCCTGTCGTGTGGATAGCACACGTCATGGCCTTGTAGGTCACTAAGGAACGTCATAAGCTGGGGTGCCCCTATTAAACAACTGTCCTCCATCCGTTCTGATACTCTAATCTGAGCAGCTTCCAGTTAATTTTGGTTTCCCCTAATGTCTGCAACCACGTCATCTCCAGGATGACATCAGTACTCCTTAACTCCAGAGGAAGGAAATCGGTGACAATCTGTACCTCTTAAACTGTCACGATAATGACTTGATAGACACCGTTGCTATGCGCCACCTGACCTGTGTCGAAAACTACTCAATATCTTTCTGTGTCACTCAGCTGCATTCTCTGCTCGTCCACCAATCTGCTGGAGATAAAATTGTGAGTGGCCCCACTGTGTACCAACACGATCACATCCTGGGCGTCCATCTGTCCCACCAATTTTATGTTGTGGTTCGGTGTGAACCCTACCACAGAATTGAGGGACCACTCCGCCAGGTCTAAGTACTGGTGCTCCTGCTACTCCTCATCCTATCCAGCCTCCAATACCACCACATCATTCTCATCCTCATCATCGTTCACTATCAAGATCTGTAGAGTCCGATCCCCGCAATGATGCCCTGAGTAAATTTCTTATCACATTTAAAGCACATCCCCTTAGCACGCTTGTCCCGAATCTCCGCCTCAGTCATCCTTCGTATCTATCCTCCTGGTCGTGGCTTCAGCCTCTTCTCACCGCTGTAGCTGCTGTAGCTTCCTGGGTAGTGGTCGCTCTCTGTCCTCCCGCCAAAGCCTGGCCTTGAAAAGACGTACCCCATGCTCCACTGGCTCTCCTCTTCGTCTCCTGATGGTCCTCCACCATTCTCGCTGAAGTCATCATCTCACAAAGATCACCAGGCTTCAGCTGTCTCAGTTTCGATCTAATCGTGGATTTTAAACCCGTCATAAAACACCCCTCCGACTCTCCTGATACTCTACGAACTCTACTGCATATTGTCTCGAACTTCTTAATGTAGTCTCTGACACTCCCTTCCTGCCTCAATGCATACAGCCTCTCATAGGCTCCCACAGTCGGTATCTCTCCAAAACGCTCCAACAAATGGGTGATGAACTCCTCCCACGTACGAAACGGTCTTTGATGCCGCGTCCATCGAAACCATCCTAGCGCCTCACCCTCCAAGCAGACTCCCACTGCCCTGAGCCAGTCATCCTCCTGTACAATGGCCACATCAAAGTATCTCTTCACCAGGTACAACCAGTCGTCGGGATCTTCTCCCTCAAAGATGGACATCTTCAGCTTCCTTGGTCGATTCTCTCCTGTAAATCCCCCTCTCTCCTATGGCTGATCCTAGCGTCTCGGCTGAAATAGATGTGGTCCCTCATGCGTGTACCGTGCGGCTGGATTCCAAGCTCCTCTATCTACACCATCCCACTGCAAGTCATTCCAAGCTGCTCCAGCACCTTGATCTTCACCATGTAGTCATCCATAGTTCCACTGGGTGGCTCTGTGTGTGTGTGCCTTGGAGCCCTCTCCAATCTCCCGATACTCCACCAAAAGGTGCGGGATGAGTTGACGACCCGCCCAAATGTTGCTGATGTGCTCCCTGCTATTGAAATCCTCCAACGAAACCCATATGGGGCTGAAAAGGTGGCGGCTGAGTCGGTCAGGCTCCGTACCGGACCCATAACATCTCTGAATGGGGTAACGAGGCCTGTCGGGCCCCCACGAGGGTCGATGGAACCCCAGGATAGTCTGACGGGGCCTGTTGGCCCCCATGACACTCGGCGAAGCATCCCAAGGGCAACGGGGCCTGCCAGCCCCAAATTTGGGCCGGCGGGCCTCTGCCGTTGGTGCCCTTGGTTGTCGGAGCCCCAGAAGGGACGGGCGGCCAGTTCCGACCCACTGGGGTTCGGCGGCCCTCCTTCAGGCTATCGGAGGGGCTGTCGGCCCCCTCAAAGGGTCGGCACACCCCCCAGGGGTGGGAGGTGGTCGGAAGGGCCCTCCTTTCCTCCGGATCCGTTGTCCGTTGTTGTTGGAATGTGAAAGCCCCCGACCTGCTGGTTCACCCCTTCGGCCCCCTCTTCGTCTTCCAAAAATGTGTATCGGCATCGTCAAGGAGCCCCTTTACAGGAATATCTTCTTTCTCCTTCACTTTAACCAAAGGTGGCTCCTTTTTGCCTCGACTTAGCCTTTCATCCGTCGCTTCCATCAAGTCACGTCTCGTTGCCTTCGCGGTTTGTCGTCTGGCCTCCATCATTTGGTCGAATCGTTGTTCTCCCAAGCTTGCTCGTTCTCCCACACTTTTCTTGATCTCTTGAATCTCCTCGTCAAATTTGCTCTTGAAATTTTCTAGCTTCTCTTCCAGTAAATCGACCTACTTCTTGGATCTTGTGTTCGCCATGGATCTAGTGCTCTGATAGCAAATTGATACGATTAGGGATTTTTAGTTGAATAAAAATAGGATTTTTAGGATGTGGAGCGATAAAAATGGGATTTTTAATATAGACTGCAGATCTGAAATTATAATCAAGGCTACTAAAATTGATCTAGAGGCTAATTAACACTAGAAAATCGAAAGATAATTCACTAGCAACTAATCTAGGGTTTAAGGAATAAAAGTACTCACAAACTCATTAATTCGATAAGATCCCTAGGGCCGGTCGGCCCCATGCTTAAGGGAGGCTAATTTGC
Source organism: Scilla litardierei (assembly GCA_030789695.1). Taxonomy (NCBI): domain Eukaryota; kingdom Viridiplantae; phylum Streptophyta; class Magnoliopsida; order Asparagales; family Asparagaceae; genus Scilla; species Scilla litardierei. Next base: position 207,744,453 of record CM061136.1, read on the forward strand.
ACCATTAGTCAATGACGAACGGCCCCCCTTGCATCAGTAGAATTTACGAGTTTTCCACCTGGTCCGTGGACCCGTGCCTCCGCCTCCTTGCATAAACCCGCAAGCTCTCTGGTGCCGCAACCCCTTGAGCCATATTTGCCGCACCCCCTTGTGCCATCTGAGCCGCATCAGCTTCAATCTTGTGTTTATCATGTTGAGAGAGAGAGAGAGAGAGAGAGAGAGAGAGAGAACGGAAATCACTTAAATTTCATAACCCTGATAGAGGAGGTGATGACACCACATAGCAGTGAATTATTTATCATGTGCATGTGTCTGTGGACACATGTGCAGCCTTGTACATTTTTGCATGTCTCAAGTGCCATTCAAATTTCATTGTGTATAGTTGCACCAAAAAGGAATCTCTTCACTCTCTTGTTTCAGGAATATCTGAGAAGGGTAATGGAATCGTTGCTCATGGTTTCTTCCTTTCTTCTTTTCCCCTTGATTGTGAATGTGTATGTCCATTATTCTTATCAGGAACACTTCTTTCTTCTTGGCATAAGTTATACACGCCTTGAAAAATAACACTGTTGCCTTGATACACATTCATATCCCACAAATTTTACATTGACAAACTTTTATCACAATGGGCTGATGAAGAGTGGCTTTGGTGGCACGTGATATCGCATTACGTGCATTTTCCTTATTTCCTTCATGATTTGTTGCCTTTTCTTCATTCTTGGGCAGTCGGCCTATGGTATCTTTTACTTGTTCTGCCCTTTATGTCCAATTGTCCATCTTATTCAGCTTATATCATTCACCTTTGGTCACTTTATTGAGGCCTTAAGGAGTTTGTTCAAATAGTTTGAGTTATCCTATTATTTCAGAATTCCTCATAATAATTTCTAACTTTTTGGTGGTCCATACACATAATGCCTTGAGTGGAAAGTGGTCAATATATGATGCTTTCATGAACATCCACGAATCAAACAGATTTTGTGAAAAGGTCTACCCGCTATGAACCTTCATTTACACTCATGATGTTTTTATGAACTTGCACGAATCAAACAGATTTTGTGAAAAGTTCTAACCGCTGCAAACCTTCAATCCACACTTTTTAGACAACTTCTATGTTGCTTCTCGCTGGCAGAACTTGGTTGTTGCTAATCTCATCTGGATACCTTTCTGTCCAGCTTGTCTGCAACGCAGTCTGGTGTTTGCTAAAATCTGCCAATTTCTTTTTGTTCATCTATCTGTTCACTTGTTACTATGTTATTCCGATCATCATCATTATCTGAATTGTGATGATTTTAAATATCATCAAGTATTATCATGTCATTGAGAACGCAAGCAAATATCTGCAAGAGTGACCACGCATAAAGACATCACTTTTTTGAAACAGAAACTTGGATGTGTTCAGTTTAGCAGCGTTCCAATGTAAGGAGTGGTTAGTTCTTATGACATGACCTTTTTACTGTTTCTTTTTTGTAAATTACTATAGTCTCCACAAGTTTTAAGTAACCTGCAGTTCAGGAAGGGGAAATTCTTTCCCCCCTTTCCCATACTTCCTTTTGTGATCTTATTATTCCAAAGAAGACTTGATCATTGTTCTAAATATCCCTGATATATTGGATATCGGCAGATGTATTGGGTTGAACGCCTAGCCTCTATAAGAGATGGAATTTATATCCGATTTAATTTGAGATTTATTGAGGATTTTCATCAGATATCATATATCGGCCTCAAATATAGGCTGATAACCTATGCTTTTAAAACATCCAAACAGATAAACGGGTGAAACCCATTACCTTACTTTAGAAAGAGAAGGTGATCGCGAGAGAGTGGGGAGGGAGGTGAGTCTCTCTCTTGATCTCTTAGTTTTTTCCCCAATCACTTGCTGCTCACTCTTTCTCATTCTCTTTTCTGTCGCATCTCTCATTCTCTCTCCACCATTTATATCATTCTCACCCTATGAGTGGCCATATCCAGCCTCAAAGTCAAAACAATGTTGCAAGCCTTGATTCACTGTCAATTCGCACCAGATTTGGCTTGAAGCAACAACAAGCCTTGAACTCATTTCTCTCTGTTGCTGCTCTTTTGGTTGACTCGAATCAGAATCATCATCATTCTTCTCTCGAAATCAGCAGCAGTCAACACAATGTTCTTTTTGATGATGCTGGTTATGTGGGGGAGTTTAAGTTGTGTTTGAGATTGTCGTCAACAAGAGAAGGGAGTTGCTTCAGGTGACTAGAAAATGAACAAAAAACCCTCTTAAATTGCTTTAATTTTTGTGGGCATTATGTTATTTGTATAATTATTTTACTTGTGGTTATTTTGTAATTTTTGATGATTGTATTGGAAGTAATGGATTCTACTAGAAATCAATGAGATTTTGGTCCTTTTGGGTTTGTGGGTATCTGACAGTTTGAGACATGAAAATTGGGTTTCAGTTTTAATTTATATTGTTGTATTCTATTAGGGCATAATGTTACCAAAATAAAAAGAAAAAGAAGAAAAATGAGTGATTTATTGGAGATTAATGAGGATTTGATCCGTTTAGTGGTTATAGATTTATAGTTTACTGCAACATATCATGTAATTACACTTTAACCATGCTTTTATGTCAGTTTATATGATTTATGTATAGTTATATGTATGAGATGTATTTTTAGCATCTGATGTGACATCCCGATATCTACTAAATGTTCCCGATATATGCCGGATACCTGCATTCGATATCCTTTATTTTAAGCTGCAACAAGTTTGATATCTGATATTTATTTAGAACACTATCATGTGATTTTTATTATAGTTTTTAGGTTGAACTGGAGTTTTTTGGGTAACTGAGATATTTTCTTTTGCTACTATGTACCAATCTGCAGACTCCATTGATCCCGGGGATGGTTGATAGCCTTGGTTCACCACTTGTACAACGACGACAGCTCTATGCTGGTCCAATGTCGAAGTTGAGAATGCTCATGATATGCCGGATGGCAAAGCCTGAGGAGGTTCTAATTGTGGAAGATGAAAATGGCAACATAGTCCGTGAAACTATGAAAGACAATGATGTTCTTGTTCAGTACAAGGTTGGTGTTACTTCTTATCTACGAAGAATTGAAGATCAAGATTTTTATTGTTTTTAAATCAATATCCCATGTGGTATTCGTGATGGTGATTATGATATTGGAACTCATAACTTTGTACTCTATGGAAATTGATATTGGAACTCATAACTTTGTACTCTATGGAAACAACCCTGAAATAAGTATAAAAAGACATATTTTAGTACGAATAAACAATATGAATCTTGCATAGGAGACCAAATTACCAAAAAGTAAATGTTTTTCATTTTTTATTTTGGAGAATCAGCAACGGTCAAGTGTATGGTGTATGGATGCGCTGTGGGCTATATCACCACATCCTTACAATTGGACTATGCAGTGGATGATGCATCTGCATGTTTGCATCACATAACGAGTAAACATTTGCTTATTGTTTTTTCCAGCTTGTAAGAGGGATTTTGAACTAAGAAATAGGAATGTAAGTTAAAAAGACGGTATTTTTGGTAATGGTTAGAGTTCGGTTTATTGAGTTTCCCAGTGGGTAGATTCTCTCACACACAAATTCCTGCTCCATTGGTTGGAACTTTTCCATCTAATCTATATTCTGATCGCAATTAATTGTTGGCAACGTCATTATTTTTCAGACAACAGTATCATTGGTAGTCCTACTGAAACCATGAACTACAGGCCGGCCATTCATTCACACTAGATTAGATGGAGCTTTTTCTAGGACATATTCCCAACTACTTGTGATCTGTAAGACTTGCATCCCATAAGACTAACGGTGCTGTGTGCAATTAGTTCATATGGGATTTGATCCATATGGCCGCAGTATATTCTTTCTAGCTGCAGAATTTAAATGACAAACACACTGCATGGTATTTTGCAACGAAAGATTGCACTTTTCTTTTCTAGCACCAATTGTGTTTTTTGTTATTCCAGCATTCCATGCTAATCTATGATTCATTGATGCAGATCATGAAGGAGACGTTGATATATTTATCACACCTTGATCACGAGGATACTGAAAAACTGGTATTTCTCCAGTGGACTTGTCCTTCTGTTTCAACTTTAGGCCTTGTTGTCTCTAAGAAAACCTTTTGGCTGTGGCCTTATGGCCTGATAATTTGATCCCTTATGTGCAATTTTGTTATACATGTATCGTGTGGTCCTCTTTACGATTTTGGCTGGTTCTCCCAAAAAACCAAATAGTTGAATTTACATGGTATGCATATAGAGTGGCACCGCATCGACCATTTTTAAAAAATATTGTTTTCTTGTTTTTATATCCTACTGCATATTCTTTTACTTTCATTTTCTATTCTCTGTTCAGAGTTGTTTCTTCACACAAATATGATATTATTGGTTTTATTCTAATAATTATTTAGTATTAAATGCTTTACTTCTTATGATAGATTGCAGAGTATCATACCAGGGTATCTTGTTTTCAGCCCCAATATAGTTCTTAAGCAGTTTTTTCCTTAGCATCTTGTTTGTGTTTAAGCAATAGGTTGTTGTTTGCAGAGTGTATTCTGTTATTGCCCACATGCTCTATGATCTTTTCAATTTTTATATATTTAATACATCAATCATTTCTCCTATATCATCGAAGTTTACTGCTATTTAAGCATTTTTGCTGCAATTTAGCATTATTTGAGTTAATATTTAGTATAGAAGCAAGTTTAGAAAGGAAGTTTTTTTGTCTGATGACGATTATTTTTCCTTTCTGATTTTAGATGTTGAAGAAGCTAAGTAAACAATTGACTGGGGAGGATTGGACTTGGAATAACTTGAACACTTTATGCTGGGCTATTGGATCAATTTCTGGGTCTATGATGGAGGACCAGGTATGTTCTGAATCATTCTAGAGCACCCATATTGAGATCTTTCTGTACTGTTCTCCAACTCGTCTATTGTTTATATTAATGATAGGTTACGGTTTTATTTTTTAGATGGTTGATTGTTTGTCATGTATATCTTCTTGCTTTTCCTAAGGAATACATCTTAACACTTATCATGGTTGCTATTCAGTTCTTTCCTGACACGTTAATTAATTTTTGTACAAATATATAAATTAAAAGTAAAAATATTGGCATGTTACCAGGGCATACATTTTGTCTTCTGTGCAATTGAGGACCAAATATAGGCAAACGGCTGCCATTTTAAAGTACAGGTTTTTTGTAATTTACATTTGTTGTTAATTGTTTGTCCTCTCTTTTATTTGCTCAGAGGTCCTGGTCAAAACTTGCTTGATTTTGTCGTGATTGAACTTGTAAACTGTACTCATCGAGAACTTCCGTCATTTTTCTGTAGTTGTATAATGGAGCTACTATTCTGAAGCATCACCTATGTACCTTAGAATTCGACTAATACTGTTCTTAATGTTGGTAGTACCTCTATCTCTATATCAACTTTATGGCTTTAATTTATATATTTTTAATTAGTGAAGACAATGCTCCACATCCGTTGTTTGAAACTTAATTAGTTTTAAACTCACACAGTTTCAAACAATAAAACAACTCCAAAAGGCCAGGTATAATGCTGATGACTTAATTTATACCCCATTGCACCTTTATCTTATTATACTTAGTCATAATCAGTGTTTTAAATATCAACGGATATATCGGTATTGGCACATATCTGTTGTTGCTCTTTCCTCTTTTTTATGTCTTTAATGTTTTTTTGCAGCTGAGGTTGTTTCTATTGTTATTGCTCTCCTTTTTCTGCCTCCTTTTCTTTTCTCCATCATCCCTTCTCCCCTTCTTGTTTAATGAGAGCTGCAAAACATGAAGAGGAGGAAGATGAGGATAAAGGGAGTAGAGAGAACAACAGCTGTATAAGAAAAAGAACAAGATGTTGCGTTGTTGCTGTAATTTTAAGATAAATAATAATAAGTTCATAGCCTGTTATTTTGATAAAAATATGTATGCAATAAATTAGTGGACATATCATATAATTTTAGATTGATTAATTTTATTATCTTTGTAGGTTTCATGTATGAACTATAAACTAATAAAGGTTAGAAGTTTGGCTTTTTATATATTGGTCTATTGGCTAAAATTTAATTTTCCATTATTCTTGTATTTTAATGCCTATGTCAACTGACTCGAGTTTTGTAATGGTTTGTGATGCTTATGTCATTGCTCACATTGTTTTGAAAGTTATTCTGTAAAGGTCCTATTATGTTTTCTATGGCAGGGTGACTTTTTTGGATACATTTATCGCTTTGTAAGAAAATACTATCGGTTAACCTTATTGTTATTTGACCATATTCACGATACTTTGATAACATATGAATGTATATGCAATTTAGTGTTATATACATACATATATATATATACATACATATATATATATATATATATATATATAACACTAAATTGCATATACATTCATATGTTATCAAAGTATCGTGAATATGGTGTGGTCGGCTGCGAACGGTTCTCACGGGGTTGCACGTGCGAACTAAATTTTTTTATTTTTTTAAAACTTTTTTTTCAAAAAAATTTTTTCCACACTTTAATCCATACATATATACACCCTAGGAAAAATAATGGGTGAACCCTAGGTGGATTTGACCCTCGATCAAGCCGTTATAAATTTAACGGTTTCAGAACAATAGAACATTTTGTACCGATCCGATCAAGGGGAAAATAGGGGGGATTGTCTTGATTTTTGATATGAATGTGTATTAACATGTTTAGAACACATTCAATGGTTTGGATCTATGAAAAAATCAAAGAGCGGAAGTTCCCACAAAGTTCTCACGAGGGAAAGTTCTCATTTGAACATTCCCCTATATATATATAATACAAATGGGGGATGTTTTTGAATGTGTTTGTTGATTAAGACAAAGAGGTGGGTAGAAAGACATTAAGATTTAGGGGTTTTTAGTCATCAGTCCCCAAAAAATGGGTTATTTTAAAAGAGTCCCCCAAAGAATAGCGTTTACCATTTGGTCCCTTGATTTAAATAACTAACTCCAAAAGAGTCCCTTTTGAACGGTAAGGGTTAAAAAGCTAACAGTAAGGGTTGATAACTAACTCCAAATGGGTTAGCTTTTTAACCCTTACCGTTCAAAAGGGACTCTTTTGGAGTTAGTTATTTAAATCAAGGGACCAAATGGTAAAAGCTATTATTTGGGGGACTCTTTTAAAATAACCCATTTTTTGGGGACTGATGCCTAAAAACCCCTAAGATTTATTATTAAGGAATCAATAGTTAGGATGACAGTTTGTAAAAATTCTAGGGGGAACTAAATCGGGGGGACCAAAATTTAAATTTTAAATTTTGGGAGGAATAAAATCTAGAGTGAACTAAATCTTGGGGGAGCTAAAATTTTGAATTTAATGTGGTTAAATTTTTTTGTGGGGGGGGGGGGGGGTATTTTGAAGGTGGGGGTTGGATTTTAAGGGTATGATATTTTGAATGATGCTGAAATTTTTTTGGAGGGGGGAGATTTTTGAATGGGTTGAAATTTTTCTGGGAAATATAATATTTGTGAATGCATGCTGACCTATGATCACGTGTTATGACTTATATACATACATACATACATACATACATGTATGTATGTAGGTACGTACGATATGGGAAACCCGATATTAACGTGTATCTTTAATGTATCACACCATATCTGCTATCCGATATGAAGAATAATCAGCCGATGTGATCCCATTAGCTGAAATTTAAACCACTGCTTAATCATGAAAACAAAAAATCCTCATGTACAAATATTTCTTTGACAAGGAACAATAGCTGGATGCTGGTTATTCTATCATAAAATAGCAATCTTGAGCATCTTCCTTTCACTCTTCCCCCATCTCGCCCCCTTCTTTGTCTGTCATTGTTTATGTTGTTTATCAGTTCCATTGGTATCCTGTACTTAAAAGAGTTTCTCTTTTTTAAAAAAGCAGCAGGCAATCAACCGGAGTAATGATGGTCGTTTGTCATTGATCTCTGTTATGAGATGAGTTACTTGTTTTCTTGTATTCGTGCCAAGAATTGTGAAATTTTAATGATATTTTGTGTAAGTTCGGAAAGAAAAGAAAGCTATTCTATAGTGTTTATCTGTGTTAGTTTTGAAATCAAGGATCCAGCTATTCATTGTGGGGAATGAAAAGGTCACGTAGAGTATTTCAAGATCATAGAATATTTAGATTCAATTGAGTATTCCCTCTATTATTTTCATACTTTGTCTAGTTTTGACAGAAGTTATATCTTAAGAGTTATTCACATTTTTTGGTTTATTCTTTAGTTTACTATTTCTTTGTAGATTATTAAACATCCATTCAATGGTATAAATGAAATTTTGATTTGCTTTATTGTGGTTCATTTTTATATTCTGCAGGAGAATAGGTTTCTTGTAATGGTCATTCGTGACTTGCTGAATCTGTGTGAAGTCACGAAAGGGAAAGATAACAAAGCCGTTATTGCTAGTAACATCATGTATGAATATGTACTGCTGGATTATCTGGTACGTTTGGGAGTTATGCTATGCACTTAATTGATTTTTTTTCTTTATGTTTTAGGTATGTTGTTGGGCAATATCCAAGGTTTCTCAGGGCCCATTGGAAGTTCTTGAAGACTGTTGTGAATAAGCTGTTTGAGTTCATGCATGAGACACATCCAGGAGTTCAGGTTATGATATTTGTTTTTGGTCTCTGCTGTATTACATCATTGATGAAGAATGAACTACTACGTAATGAATTTATATGCTGTGTGTCGCGCCCCACTTCAGGGTGCCGAGGGTGCCGTGACTGTTATCATGTTATTGCAGGTCATGGTTGACCTGTTGTTTACCAGTTAAAACAATATCAAATATCAAATTTGTACCAAATATAAAACATAACCGTATGCGTACTAGTACTCGTACACTGGAACCTTCTTGCACTCCTAGTCAACACCTAACGGAAACAAAGTGCACCGCTGGCTTAGAAGTAGATTATATCTAATCTAAGTATACGGTTTATGTACAAAGCAAGATAGCTTAATAGTACGAGGTATGTGAAATTAAACTTTGGAACAAAAGTGTAACATGTTATGAACATATTAAACAATTAAAAGACAAGTGAAGTAAGATACTAAACTGAAATGTAACATGTTATGAATGTAACAAACCATAAAAAGGACATGCATATGAGTTTGCAATTTATTATTGTGTTGTAGCTGTTCTAGTTCATGAGATTGTTGTACCAATTTTAGGCTGTGACTTATATTGGAGAGCACGATATGCAACCTGAAGACCACCTTGTACCACTTGGAGCTATCTCGGACCTACTCCAAAATATAAAACACGAAGGGACTCAGGATCCATCCGACATAACATGTCTTGGTTAGAACGATTGGGTCGGAACAAGAATCAGGAATGCGATCCTACCAGATACGGTCTGAAAGCATGACTTCAATCATTCTCGTACTCTTTTTAATATGAGTTACCCCAAACCCCGTGAGTCAAGTGTAATGTCATTTTATTATTCCTAGTGTAGTATTTTCAAAGAAAGACTAACTACTGTTATAATATTTTTATTGTTTTCATGTCACACATTTGATGTGTGAGGAATGGTATCATTCAGTATTAAGATGCATTAAGATGCAGTGATTACTTAGCATGCATTGTATGTCTTGTTAATGAGACGAAGTCTCTCAAAAATCAATGTGTAATACCGTTGTAAATATGCGTAGTTAGGGGCATTATCTCACGATTCATGAATCCAACATTTTCAAGAGTCATGTATCTGTTTCCAACAATTCCAACATTAGAAAGAGAGCAATTATCAGTTCATTGTAATGCAATAGTTCCATGCATAGCCCCAACCTAAACTACACATATTATTGATGATGTCAGAAAAAGTTATTTTGATCCTTGCATGCTATAAAGTAATTCCACGATTGTTTTATTGACGAAGCATGTTCTTGTTTCAAAGCTGATACTTATTTAAATCTTTCATGAATTTCGGTCAAAGATCCAATCTCAAACAAATTCAATTTAAACGCATAACACATCAAAAATAACTCATGAAATTTATTTTAAAACTGAAATTAAATTTTTCAAGGAAATCAGGAGACAGAAGGGATCAAATTCACCATTTTGCCCCCCCCCCCCCCCAAAAAAAAAAAAAAAATAATAATAATAATTTCACAGTCTACTAGCACTAGCCTAGAGAGAAACTGCCGCAAACCAAACAGATGAAACCATTATGCCAAAACCCGTGTCCAACGGCACAGAGACAACCCCAAACCCACAGATTAAACAACATGGGCAAAAGCCCATGGAAAAACATTCAACATGGCAGAAAACCCCTGAGCCCGAGAGCTTGCCTAAGGCCTGGAACAACTGCAAGGGATAAATAGCCCAATGAAATAGTCAACCGAAAAGGGCAAAGCCCAGGAATAAATTGGAATAAATTGCACAGTGGCACATGGCGAACTGCAAGGCCAGGCCCAAAAGAAAATCAGTAGGACAGAAACATGGTTCACCAAAAGCAAGGCCTAAGGCCTTGAATAACTTTTGGGCCAAGAAGCCCAGTTAACATAATACACTGCGAGTGGGCAAAAGTCCAAAATCAACAACCTGCATGGAATTTACTGGCAATAAACTAACATGGCAGCGGCGATACGTCTCTGGTGGTCAATTAAGGCAAAATAAGGAACCAGGTAAGGCAGCAGCGCAGATCATTGCAAACCTAAAAAGGGTGCTGAGAACCTCTTTTACATAGGAAAAATTCCTTGTGGATTGGGGAATCATCATCTTCCATAAATTAATCCAAAATCCCAACAACATCTCCATACATAGCATAGTAGAAAAATTAACAAGTTAAAATCTCCACTTTAAAAAAAGATAGATAATTTGGAGAAGAAATAATCTACCGTTCACTGACGATGGCCAAAATCCGAAGAAATCAAGGCCAAGGAGAGATCAAACCCCAAATCCGGAAAATCTAAAATCAGAAATTTTTTAGGAGAAAAGAAGATTTTTCGCATTCCCCAATACACTAGTAACAGTAGAACTCAAATAGAAGAGGATATAGAAAAGGCGAGCAATCCGATTACACATAGGAGAGCTGAAATCGAATCGGATTCTTTGCGGAGAGGTTGAGGCGGCAGACGGTTCCATTTGTCGAAGAAAGAGGGGCTCTGTTTCGTGAGGGAAAGGGAGATAGGAGATTGGTTAGGGTTTTCTTTGAGTTAGTGCGTATTGGGCTGGGAGAGAGTGGAGGAAAGGAATTAAAAAGGGAAGTGGGCCGGCCTATGGGCCTTTGTTTCAAAAAGGAAAAGAAAAAAGAGCATTACACTATGTTGGTGGGCTGGGCCGTGGGTTTTGGTCCAAGGGGAAAAGAACAGAAAATTAGAAAAGAAATGAAGGAAATGGAGAGAAAGATAGGAAATTATTCGAAATTTTTTAAGGAAAATTATAGAAAATCCCAATGATCTCATTGAAATTTTCCAGAGCATTACCCTATGTGTTGGAACTAATCACTTCCATTGAAACCATCAGTAAAATATGTTTGGGCTGTCATGTTTACTTAAACTGCTGTTGTATTTGGTGGACTGAGTGAGATACATCATATACTAAATGACATTCAATTAATTGGACACAAGCATATTTTGCCATGGCCTTCAGTTTTGGAAGTGTGACACTCAATATCTTTATTCTTTTGGGCTTTTAATTTGTTAAGTAAAATTCAATTTATTGAAACTTTATTGGATGAGATGTCACTTCAATCTGTAGGTATCCGTTACATTCTATGAAATTTCTTTTTCTTGTGCTTAATTACACCCTCATTGTCTACTTAAGGGTTTCGTTATTTGTGCTAATCTCCGTTGTACTCTGTTTCAGTTCTTGCTACCTAATTTATGGTGCATTCCTCTCTCAGATACCCGCACTCTGTTTCAGTTCTTGCTACCTAATTTATGGTGCATTCCTCTCTCAGATACCCAAAATTTGTGATCCCAAAAGGAAAAGAACTGATGACTTATTAATAAACTAAGCCATCCCAGATGTATTTAACATCAGCATCTTGTTTTTCTTTACTAGAGTCATTTTGCGGTTTCAAGTCTTGCTATTGGGCTTAAGCTTGGTTTGAATTTTGATTGTTAAATCCAAGGTTTGTCGTCTCGTCGAACCCGCTACGTTTTTAAAAGGTCAATCGGTGCAAATAGCATTTTAGTTTGTTAGTAATCACTATGTATATTATGAAACTGGTGATACCGATACCGAAACCTAAATTTTGGAAAGAACGATACCGAGACCGAAACCGAGACCTAAAACCTTGGTTAAATCAATTACGATATTAATATTTTTTTGTAAAACAAAGTAGTTACCTTTTGTATTCTGAATATGGTTCACATTTGGGTTTTATAGATATATAAAAATGTGATGAGTTAAAACCAGATACGAATAAGCCTACCCCCTTTGTACGTAGAACTATTCGAAGTAATGTTATTCGTGAACCAGTCACAGTTATGTATCACGCTGTTGTGCTCATAGCGAACTACAGCATACATGAATGCAGTAATACTGGTCAGTTTTGTAGGCTGAGCTTGTTATTTAGCATGTGTCAGGCTGAAGTCTTCTGGCATTTATTTTGATTCCTTTCCATGAGATTATACACCTCATGTTGGGTGTAGGATGTGAACCTCATTGATATTTTCTTTGTGCAGTCAGCTGAAGCCAGGTGCTGTAGGGTTAATAGGGCATCTCATAATCTTGATCATGTAACTCGTCTCGATTAGTTTGTTTAGGTTGACCTGTCTTGTGTAGTAGCATCTATGGATACCTCTTGAAAGGTGATTATGACACTAATGTCCTCAAACCGGTTGTTTGTCTTGGATTTAAACAGAGCTTTATATCAGCATGAATAATTATGAAGTCCTTGCTCAATATAGCTTGGTGGAAGGTGGAGTGAAAAAAAAATCTTTGCCAAATAGGGTAAGTGTGTAATTTGAGAATAGCTTTAGGTTTAATTAATCCTTGAAACTCACCTCGATTTTGGACAGCCCTTGGCTAGGGGTTGAGAAATTAGGTTGGGATCATTTTCAGATATGATGTTAGTAAAATCATGTAGCACAAATATGCATTAGCGAAATTTATTTCATAATTAATTGACCAAATCAGGCTGAGATGTGATTTAATTTTTATAATATTTTAGCTATCCTTTTTCAAAATCATCGACATTATGATGTGTGGGGATTTGTTTCTACATATCTTATGTGTTCACATTTCATATTTTTAAAACATCGTTTGCGTCATCTCTGCATTATTGTTGCCAACTTCTATATGCAAGAATTTACTGTACGCATACTTTTTCACTTTTTCACATTTGAATGGTAGAGTATTCCCCTTAGATGGGAAAAGTCACTTTTTTGTGGATCTACATCTTGATTTTGTGTTTCTTTCTTTTCATTGTCTGTGGGATGATCATGGTCAGTTAAATATATCTTGAATTCTTGATATTATACTTTTTTGTTGTCTTCATAACATTTTCTCCATTTATCAAACAATTTTATCTTTGAACTTTTATGTTGTGGTGACGCTTTTAGTATTTATTGCTAACTTTTAATGCATTATTTTGGCAGAGAATAGTACCATTTATTGCTTCTTTGTCTCAACACTTTTTCTTTCTTATCCAATATGTTATCATGTGCTATTTGGCGCATGAATTGATAATTCAATTGCATTGCACGTCATTTCTGTTTGCTGCTGTTGTGTTAACTGTGGATTCTGTATTCTTTTCAGGATATGGCATGCGATACTTTCTTGAAGATTGTTCAGAAATGCAAGCGTAAATTTGTACTTACGCAGGTAGATTATAAATTTTTTTGGCACAATTTCTCTCGTGACATGCTATATGTTATTTTATATTTATATTCAAATTTCTTGCTCACCGTTTTTCCTCTATGCACCCTTACTTTTGTGGGAATGATGTTTCTGTTGCCATTTAGAGAGACATTTATGCCCGACTGGTTGTATCAGATACTTTGTCTGATACCTGACAAGTTATTTCTATTATTATCATGATTGGTATCTTTTGTAGTCAATCACTACCCTCTACCTTCTAGAAGAACTGTCAATTAGATGTTGTTCATCTTCTGGTGAGGCTAAAATTGGCCGGAAAGAACAAATTCATCTTCGACAGGTTATGTTTTGATGCATTCATTCGTGGTAGTGGGTTGAGTGTGGATAATCCACTAAAATATCTTTTTGCAGATCAGATATAAAATGATTGTGTTGAGCCTAATTTTTCTGTCTCTGTGTTTATGGAGGAAAAATGATTTTTCAGTGATAATGGTGATGTAGAACCGTAAAGATTTGGAAAATTTTGGCAAGATTTTGGGGGAAAACGGGTAGATTAGGGTTTCGGGGCTTATTTCTCACCAAGGACTTGGACCTTTCTTATGATTTGGGGATTTAATTTTCTCAATATTTCGTTGATCCATTCATTGATTAAAAATAAACCGGTCTTGTGGCCTTTTATAGGCTTTACATCCAATACTCTCCTCCCAACCGATATGGGACTAAACTCCAAATTAATTAAAACACTTAAAAATAAATAAAAAACTCAAAATAACTGAAGGCTCAAAGAACTCAAGCTAAAAATAAAAATAAAAAATAAAAAGAATGTTATGTCGATTGGGTCCTTATAATTCTCCCTGGCGTGAGAACTTCAACGCTTGGTGAATGTCGACATGAGTAGCACAACTAGGTAGAAATCAGTAGTCCCTTACAGTTAGAAAAAATACATGTATGAACTTTGAAGGTAGCATGATGCAGATTTACATATGAACGTCTTCCAAAAATCTCTCCCAATTCACAAAAGGTAGAAGATCAAACAGAACATGTTTGTTGGTAAAGTGTGAAGGATGTGCGATAACAAACTCGATGTGCTCAATCAGATTCAGTGGCTCTTCTATCTGTAGCTCTGTGCAGGTTCAACAAATTGCTCAAGATAAGACACTGGCTCTGATTGTGGTGCTTGATCAAGCTCTGGCTCTGCTTCAGGCTCGGGCTCTTGCTTTGACTCCGATGTTGGCATGGGCTCCAATTTGGGTTCAGGCTCAAACTTTGTCTCAGCTCATGGTCAGGATTTGGCTTAAGCTCATGCTCAGGCTCATATTTTGTCTTAGGTTCTGGCTTAAGCTCTATTTTGTGCTCAGACTTGGATTTGATCTCTTGTTTACTCTTCATTCATCCGAACAGTTGAAGAAAAATATTACAGATATCACGTATGTCTTTTAATGGGTCCTTCTCAATCTTCATACTTGAGAAGCTGGGATGCAGGAAATTAATCAACGCCTGGAAAGATACTAACTTCGAAGAGTGGTTTTGACGACCCGAAACTTAAAGTTGCATATACCAAGATAGCACTTCAATACCTAACTTATGATATGCATATGTATATTTTGATTCGTTTGAAAAAAATCAAGACGGGAGAAAAAATATTTTAGAGGGTACTCCCAATCATTATATCCATACCTATCATCGAAGCCATAAAAGAATGGTACTAGTCTGAACATCTCAGGCTCAGAATTTGACAGAAGAAAATAGCCTCTGTAGTAATCATTATAGTACCACATAAATTAGAGCTGATATTCGTGTACAGAAGATGAACATGTTCACGAAGGATAGATACGAGTACTTGGTTGATTTGGCTATCCACTGACCTGAATGTCACTCTGTTTGGACTTCAAATGGATCCGAATTTTTTATAACGAGATTATACAAAAAGTCAAAATCGGCCAAAATCACCAAAATTGTCATGGTTCACTGTGCGAGTCGTGTCTCGGGTCGGCTTGCCGGCTCACTCGGCTGGAGTCGACTCAGGGTCAGCCCCGAATGGAGCTTGTAAATACTGCCACCTCAGTCACGGTTCGACGTCGGAGTCTGCTTGACAGAGCCGATTGTAGCCCGCGCTTGATCGGCACCGACATCAAATTTTTTTCGAAAAAAAAGGTGATTCTTCTTCGTCAGTCACATGTTGTGGCTTTGCCTTGACGTGATGAGTCTATTGGTGGGGTCGGTTTCCTCGGTCGTCACCGACGACGACTCCGGTGATCGTTGAAGGGAATGATGGTGGCGGTGCGTCGTGTTTTATGTGATGACATCAGTGTTGCTTGGTACCCACTGTGAAGGCGAAGGCATGGATACTCTTGGGGTGACGGCGAGGGCCGTGGCGCTGCTTGATCTTTTTTGGTGTGGATTTGAAAAGGAGGGGATTTTTCGGTTCTGATATCAAATTTGATGTAGAACCAGAAAGATTTGAGAAATTTGAGAAAGATTTTGAGAAGAACGGGTAGATTAGGATTTCGAGGCTTTTCACTAAGGATTCTAAGACTTGTCACCAAGGAGTTGGACCTTACTCATGCTTTGTGGATTTGATTTTCTCAAGATTTCATTGATTCGTTCATTGATTAAAAATAAAACAGTCAATACTTTCTCTAAATTAATTAAAACACTTAAAAATAAATTTAACAAGACTCAAAATAACTAAAGACTCAACGGACTCAAAATAAAAGAAAAAATAAAAATAAAAAGGATACTATCTCGATTGGATCTGTGCCAAATGGCCTATGTTTAAAATCTAAAATTTTTAATGTAATTTATTAGGAAATATGACAGGTCTGATGTATCCCAATCCCTTGATATAACCTAATCCATATTCTACCTTTGATAACTATTGGGCTGTTTTGCAAAAGAACTTAGCTTTATACGAATATATGACCTGCAAGGTCTCCTATATGTGTAGTGTTTTCCATAGAATAACGAGTTAAATACATCAATTTTAGAGTCAAATCAGTATTCAATCTCTTTGGTGAAAGTAGGGCTGTTAAAAAGCTCGGTGAGCTTGAAGCTCGTCTCAGGTTTGCTCGTTAAATGCTTGTTCATGTTCTTCGACAGCTAAACAAACGAATCTTGAACATAAAATTATGTTTGATAAAATAACACAGCTCTGTCCAAACTCAGCTCGAGCTCATATAGGCTTGAATATACTCGTCTCAGGCTTAACTCGTATAAGACTCATACATGGTTCAATAATTATTTTTTTGTTTTTCAACTTGGATGCTTAAGTTTATTTATCATAAAACTGTGATCAATTCATGAGTTTTTTAGTTATTAACTTGCATGCTTAAGTTAGTTATTAACCTGCCTGCCTTAAAAACTGAAGAGTCGAGACTTTTCATCTTCTAATCCCAGCAAACACTCGGCATCAGTGACACATTGACCTCTTGCGACCTTTCAGCTCCATCTTTTCATGACACCCTCCTTATGAATCAAGTTCTTGCCATCATATTGTATTTGAGTAATTTTTGTTCAACTCCTCCCATCAAGGTATATTTTGGGGTTCTACATTTTTCAGTCCCTGATAATTTTCTCAGTTGCATTTTAATCTAAATGGCTCACATTTCTTTTTTAAAGATTTATCAGGTTAATATTGGTTACACAATATTGATAATTGTTATGTCATCAAAAAGATCATGTGTACATATTGAGAGGTTTGGATCTTTATGTCATGCGAATATTTCCTTGGTGATATCTTCCTTTTCTTTTTCTTAAAACTTGGCATTTTAAAGTTTTTAGGTGTATAATTATATATGGTTGTGCTAGCATTTCAAACCTGCTATTGCCATTAAAATTTTATCTGATTTGTTTGTGAGTTTTGATAGGTATTCAAATTATGGGTGTCATAAGACTTAAAATTATGCAGATGGAATTTTAATATTAAGTTATGATGTCTATTTATATTTATATATTATGCATCATTTCATACATGGCATCTCATACACATATATAATCATACATCGCATCTCATACAAAACTGATAAACATAATATATATGGAACATGTCGTTGCATGCAAAAACATCATACATAGATCTCTAAGCAGGTAGTGGTGGTATTGATTGATAGTGCGGCCATTCACAATTTTATCTCAAACCATGTGGTGGAGCAGCATTGGTTGCAATTTGTTGACAGCGGCAGCTATGGAGTGATGACAGATAAACTTTCTTGCCCAGGTCTGTCAGAAAGTTTCTTCGTCAGCATGGCGGAAGTAAAAGACAAGCTCGTGATTTTGAGGATCTAGATGTGGATTCATGCCCCATTGTCAACCATTCTTCGTCTAATCCTGTAGTCTCCTACGTAGGCGGTAATGTAGACAGCGTCCAAGTGCGGGTGTCTACGAGCATCTATATCCTAACCCAAGAATCTTATTGGCGGAGGTGCAATGGGTTAGATAGTCATATCATGCTACACAGAAGTGGGGGATAGTGTTAATATAAGTGGATATCCTATCATGCGCCACAGAAGTGGGGGGTTTGAGAATACTCTTAGACGAGGAAAAAAAATGTATAAATGCCAGAGTTGCCCCTCTGAGCACCGAATCTTGCGAGATTTTTGTTAACACTAGTAACATATTAAAAATTATACAAAATTATGTTATAATTTGGATGCTAAAGGGACTGAGTTTGAGCTCTCCCCCTCGATGAGAGGGAAAGTTAGAAGGCTAATTCAAAAGATTGAGCTCAATAAAAGATTGATCTCAATGTATAGATCCGAGTAAGATTCATGTGCGGCATCAATTGAGGGACCTGCTTCACACCCATCCCAGATACCAGAGACCCCCTATCATTCAGTGAGATTACTCACTGGCTCTTTAAACTGAGCTAAGTCCAACTCTATAAGGTATGAGGGACATATCATTTAGAGGGGCTGCTTGCTCTATTCTCAGATGTAAAGGAGGAAGATGAACCCACTTTATTAGCTCAACAGAGGCATGAGCAACCCGATCCCGTTACGATAACACGCTTGGACATGAAGACTTAAGCTCCCATTATGTCGGGTCTTACTTACTCTAATTGAACTCTTCCGTGATGGTCTAAAGCCTGTATTGGCGGCTATCCGTTTTCAACCATCATGACTGCTAAGGGTCAATCACCCGAATCAAGGCCAAATGCGCTATTAAGCCCTAAGATCGATGATGCTCCTGTGGAGAAAGGCATGTAAGAATGCAATTTGGCTAGCTTCGTTCTGTTCCCTTGCTCTCCTCTAGCTTTAAATCCCTTCATTAGACGCATTGAGCCATATTACATCTCTTTTTCTTGGAAAGAAGTAGATCTCACTGCATAGCGAGTGGAGAGTAAGCACTTAGATTATGCCGGTGCCTTGCTTGGGAATGCTTACTTGAATATGCTAGGATTGAAAGCTAATTCAACTAGGACATGTTGTCTTTCTTTTCCTTATGGATTGAATTTGGTAACTCGATTCAGTAACTCGGTCCTAATACTATAAAAGTAATGGAGTGACTAACCCCATCCTCAGTCTTGACACAAATGGGGTTGATGAATTTTTAAATTATTTCTTTAAAGTTATATGTAGTTTTTTTTCATTATTTTGTTTCATATAGATGTCTCAATTAAAATATCAAATGGTGATGGGCCCATCAAAATTGCTCTTAAATCAAAATTACTTTTGACCGACTATAACTTTTTCAAGGTTTTAATTAATATAGAAATTTGTAATGGTTAAAAATTTCCTTGAAACTATAATTATTTTTCGTAGTCAGTAACAATTTCTAAAGTTTCAACTAAATTAGAAAACTGTTAAATTAAACGGGCCCAAGTTACAAAACTAAATTAGAAAACTAATACATCAATATTCGAGCTATAAACGAGCTTGTTGGACAAGCTATATGCAAGCTGTTAAACAAGCTTTAAAGAAGTCAAAATTGAGTTCAATTGATGCAGTAAAAAAGCGAGGCAAGCTTTACCCTAACAAGCCGAGTCAAAACTAGTTCAAGCCAAGCTCAGCCAAAGCGAATGATATACAAGCACGAGCCAAGCTTGAACATTAACAAAGCTAATGACATATGAACACGAGCCGGTTGTGCGATAGTCTATAAATGAGCTCGATCCCAAACATAGCAAAGCTTGGCTTGTTCTGCTTGAATTACAGCACTACCTGAAATTATCGTGTTTAATATTTCATCTCTCGCAAGAGAACGTGAGTAAGATCTTTTTTTTATTTATAATAATACTTGAATCAATTGTTAGTCGTAGGCTCAAAAGCGTTGATCAATATTTAAACAATTCTTAATTTTAAGTGCAGATTCAAGGACTCAAAAGCTCAAAAGCGAATATATTTAGAACCAGTGTTATAAAAGGCGATTTCATTATGCGTACGGTCTTGGAGTGCATAGCGCATAAGCGGATTATGCGGCGGATTGCGCGGATTATGCGGTTTATGCGAAAATGAATGTTTTAGTAAACAAATAAGCAATTAGTTTATGTGTGTGTATTAAATTAAAAAAAAACTTAAAAGATAGGAACACAGAAAAATCATATCAACTTTTAAAAATATGTATTAATTCATACTAAAACATTTGCAACATTAAGATGATTAATGCATAAAATAACTAGTCTAACGTCTAAAGCAATCTACACACAAAACATAACTATTTAGTTTTACGTACAAATCAAAAGCATGTCAAACACACGGACTTTGAAATTAAAAAACTGATTTTTATGCTTAACGGGTCGGTTTTCTTAAATGGTTGGAATTTTTTAGTTGCCGATTATGCGCCTGCATATTCACATATGCAGGCACATAACAGTTAATCGGTTGATTATGCGGCTGACCGCATAATTCGGCCGCATATCTAATTATTTATGCGACTAAATTCCGCCTCCTTATACGCGGGTGCATTTGCGGACGCATATAACTTGTTTTAGGACACTGTTTAGAACTACTACTCATGCAAAAAAAATCACCAAGTTCATTTGTTCAAGGACATGAGCATGTTCCAGATGTATATTAAGAGCTACTTTAGTGTCATACATTAAAAAGTGCATTTGATTTGTCATTAGGTTCTATGGCATTGCGGACATGCTGACATGCATTAAAGTGTCGAAGTACTAAATATGGAAAAACTTTCATAAGTTCTGAAAAGTGCAATGAAATATTTTATAGGTTTCTATTTGGTCATTGTTATGGGAATACATCTCATGCAAATGCATATGTTTAAGCCTGTATTCTGCTCATAAACATGCATTCGTTTGTGCATGCGTACGCATGCAGCCGCCCTTGTCTGGGTTCTTAAGGAATCACAATGTTCGACACAGTGTACATGTTGGATCTATACTCATGACTTTGTTTACGAAACATATATTGATGGAACGTTTATGTATTTAGAGGTCTGATACAAACTGTTCTGCTGATATATTTGTGTCCGCTTTTTGTGGTTTTGGTCTTACAATTGATTTGACAGTGTGTATATATCACTGTTACCTACCTAGTTCATGTCACCCACTTTTAAACCACTTATTGTCTACCACATATATTCCAGTTGAGATGATGATGGTTCAAACTAGAACCCAAGACGGAAACCTCTTGCAAAACTTGGAAATTTCAACGAATATACTTCCATCCTCTACAGAAGTAATCTTCATGATCTTTCTGTAAATTTTTATATGACAAAAAGAAATGATAAGATTCTTTTCCATGGAAGAGACACTGATCTCAGAAGTAGAAGAATAAGCTAATTTGTTAATTAAATCAACCCAAATACATCTTCTGAATTGAGCTTACTTATATTTCAGGTTGGTGAGAATGAACCATTTGTATCTGAGCTTCTGTCTAGCCTTCCAAGTACTGTTGGAGAGCTTGAACATCACCAGATTCATACCTTCTATGAAGCGGTAAGAAAGTTTTTGCTTCTACTGGAAAAAAATATGCACACGCTCGCATGATTTAATTACTTTCTACTCTTTGTTCTTGAAGGTTGGGCACATGATCCAAGCAGAATCTGAAGCCACAAAGAGGGATGAGTATTTGAAAAGGTTAATGGAACTTCCAAATCAGGTGATTAAACTCTTTTTTTATATTTTTATATTTTTACTATTATGATGTATTTTATGGTCTTATGTTTGAACCTTTTTCTATCATTTCTTGTCTCTTTTTAGTTGTTCTAATTGATTTTTCATCACCATACCTGCACGTAGGGCTGCAATTTTTTAAATTAATTAATTAATGAATTTTTTACATGTAGAGGTGGGCAGAGATCATTGGAGAAGCAAGCCGAAGTGTTGATATCTTGAAGGGAACTGATGTTATAAAAAATGTTCTTAATATATTACAGGTATTATCTGTTAAAAGTTTGATTTAAGCCGTTTCTGCGTTTTGATCAATTTATCTTTGTTTAAAATTATACGTTTTTCTTCAGAGTATTGACCTGAAGAGTTTGTTGATCACATCATTTTCTGTTGAAAATATCTGTTTTTTTTTTGGCTTAAGGTGTATGGGGGGCAGAACATGTAAATGGATGCAAGTTGATTTGAGATGAAAATCATGGAACACTTGATTGTTTCTTGTATGCTTTTGTAGTTTGATGTAGTTGCTACTTGGAAATCTGTTTGTATATTGGTAGTTGTGTGGTGTGTACTTTATACTTTTGAAACATATTTGATGTTATTCATAGTTAGTGAAAAAAATTCTGGGCTAATTGGTGTTATGCCACCAAGGACTAGCCATGTTAGGTGAATAAACTGGTTTCAATTACGGAAAGAATTTTCGTTTGATGCGTACGGTATGGTCCATGTTTCTGGTTTGAGAACATCTGACTGAACAGCTGGCTTAAATGAATCTAAATGTTGAGCCATATAAACCTGAGGCATGTTCTCAAATGAGGACAGGTTTCCGTCCCAAGCATCAAGGTTAAAATTCAAATTTTCCATAATGAAATTCCAAGTCGTGTATAGGTGGACCGCATAGGAAATATGATCATTTGGTTATATAATATTGTAATGCTAGTTACACATTTATATTCTTACTAAGTTCCAATATTGTAATGCTAGTTACACATTTATATTCTTACTAAGTTCCTTTGTTTTGATATGTCTGATCCAGTATTTGCTGTTGTATCGCTTAATGTGGTTTTTATAAGTTACTCTGTCACAATAGCTGTTAATTGTTTACTAGTTGAACATGCATGCCACGATGGATTCTAATGCAGTTTATGATGCTTGACAGACAAATACCAGTGTTGCAAGTTCGCTTGGAACATATTTCTTTCCACAAATATCTTTGATATTCTTGGACATGCTTACTGTGTACAGGTGTGCACCATTAGTTACATCCTACAGTCTTCAGACGTGTTTCTTTGGTAAATTTGCTTGATTAATTTGCTGATTGATCTACAGAATGTATAGCGAGCTTATATCTAGTAGCATAGCCGAAGGAGGCCCATTTGCTTCGAGAACTTCTTTTGTGAAGCTTTTGCGGTAAAGATTGAAACGGCCAATCTCTGTATGCTTGGTTTTATCACTCGAGAGTTTGCGGACTGACATGTATCCTGTGTGTACAAACAGATCTGTAAAGCGGGAGACTCTCAAGCTAATTGAAACATTTTTAGACAAGGCTGAGGAACAGCCACATATAGGAAAACAGTTTGTACCACCGATGATGGACCCTGTACTTGGTGATTATGCTAGGAATTTGCCTGATGCTAGGGAGTCCGAAGTCTTATCTCTCTTTGCGACAATTATAAATAAGTATGTCCGATACTTCTCTGACTAGCTGTTTCTCTTTCATTATAGTTCATTAAGTTAATAGCTAATCACAGATATGATGGATTAGCAGTAACTGGTTCAAGATATGCTGAATCTCTTCTTTGACTTAACGTTGCATTTTCTGGTCTCAAGTAACGGGAAAAAAGAGCACGCATTTACTTTTATAGGCATAGTTTTTCATTTATAGTGGAGTCTTGAATGAAGGTTGCATTGTCAGAATATTGTGTCTAATGTGTATGCACCTTCACCATAATTTATTATGGGTGAAAAGTGTTTAATCGAGATCTGAATGAAACACAGCTTGGTATTGAGTATTCCCTGGTATCTTAAGTAAGTACTACCAGCATATTGGATTACTACAAGCTTTTGTTGTAGGAATTCATTAAATTTTAAATTGTTCATCAGCTTATGTTTAGAACTATTACTTTAGCGCAAGAAGCTTAAGCTGTTTTTAGCCTGCTTCAACCTTATTTGCTAAAGAGAGATAACGTGTATGCACCTGTATCATATTTTGTTCGCTCATTTGATATCCCCCCAATTCTAACAGGAGAAAAACGAAAGATGTATATGATATAATAAGCGGTGATGGAATGTGCAATGAGTTTTTTTTGATAATATGACCACTTATTTCTTTTTCTAACAGTCAAAAGCATAACCAATCTTCTCATTTGCATTACTAAATGGAACCATTGTTTTAAAAGGCGGTTTCATTATGCATGCGGTCCAAGAACACATAGCACATACGGATTATGCGGCCAATTATGCAGATTATGTGAAAATAAATATTTTGGTAAATAAATAAACAGTAAGTATATATACATGTGTGTGTGCATATTAAATTAAAAAATCCTAAAAGATAGTAACAATGAAAAAATTTCAACTTTTAAAAGCATGGATTAATTCGTACTAAAACATCCACATCCGCACCATCAAGTCGGTCAATAAAAAAAACTAAAGTCGGAAGCTAAAGCAATCTATACACACAAAATATAAATATTTAGTTTTACATCTAAATTAAAAATATGTCAAACATAAGTACTTTGAAATAACAAAAGATTCATTCTATATCTACTCATCGTCTGTCTTTTCATCTTCATAATGAACATTATCATCTAACACCTCATCAGAAGGAATTTCATTAAATCTTGTTTAAAACATTATCATCACCCTCCAAATATTCTCCATCCGAGTGCTCTTGAATATCATCCATTGGTGCACCAGACGAACCCTTTTCTCTCCTTGCATGTCATCAATGATCTTTTGCTCCTTATAAGTGGATTTTCATTAGCTCCGCTGGTCTCTGCAAGAACAGCCCACACAAGCCCAGATCTGAGAAAGACCTCTTCTCCTCCTTCATTCTCTCTTTCTTTAACCCAAGCATTCATCCAATAAAGAGCTCTTGAATCATCTGTTGCCAAAAGCAAATCTTTGTCATGACTTTTCTTTGTCTTTGCATTTTATTTTTGCAATATTCTTCTATTAAATTTCACATAAACTTGACCTTGCATTCTTTTTGGATCTAGCCTATTTCGTTTCTTTATATGTATCTGTACAATTTTTAAATATATATAACATGAGAAAAATGAATTATAAATAACTTAATATCATATTATAAATTTATAATTTTGAATATTACCCTTCAAACATGCTTCAATTTCTTTCGCAACCTGAGGAGCTACTAGTTAAACTCGAGATTTTGATCGTCATTTTTCTTATATACGGTGCATTTCCTCCATAGAACTCCCTCCAATGAGCTATTTATAAAAATAAACATAAACCAATAAGCATGTTTGAAATTTAAATACACATTAAAATATTTAAGTGTGATAATAAATTAGTAATCGATACCATTAAAGTTATCTGCACCATTAAAACTTTTTCAATCTCTCTTTGAATTCCAAGTCCAATTACTCATTTATCTTCTTGTATGTCACAAGCTCTTTGTCTTCAATTTTATCTTGAATCTTGACTTCAGGATGGAACACATCTACATAATACATGATTGCATTTGTATCCCTATTACAAATGGTAGACTTGATAGCTCATTATATTTGACCGCATATTATTTGAATTCTTATTACTACCTGATGGATAACACAGTAAAAGGATTCAAATAATATGCAGTTGAATGTAATGAGCTATCAAGACTATCATTTGTCTTCTTTTTCAATGATGTCAAGCACTGGCTGATATGCACTTTTCTTCCTATTACAAGCATCAATGATATTATTATTTGCATTTTTGAATCATTCCATAAACAAAGCCTATTGGTGGCATCCTATCTGCATCAACAATTCTTAATAGTTTAAAAAGAAGAGTGGAAATCTTCTTTAGTTGATGTGCATCTTTCCAAAATAAGTTTGAATAGATGGTAGCGTTAACTACTCTTTCTTTTACAATCTTGAACCATCTATTTTGTTTTCAAACCGTTGATGACACCGTACTAGTTAATTGTATCTTTTTATTGAGATGGCAACCTAAGCTGAGAAATGTAGTAGCAAATCTCATCACGACTGGTCGAACAAGCTGTTTCTATTAGTGAACCTACATATCATTACAAGAGTGTTAATATGAGACTATAGAAAAATTGCAATTGATCTTACCTTCTCAATCCCAACTTTATATTTGGAAAACTTTCTGATATCTTTCAACATAAGGTTTATGGTGTGTACTGCACAATTACTCCAAAATAATCTTGGTCGAGTAATCTTCATCATATCCTTTGTCATCGTATTTGATGAGTGGTTATTTGTAACTACATGTATTACATGTTCTTCTCATATCGCATTACTTGATGAAACTTGTATCTCCCTTATAATGCACACATAAGTTCTTTACGCTCTTATGAATCCTATCAGTCCATCCATCAATTAAAATATTACAGCCATATTTATACCAAGCCGCCTCTTTATTTTTAACCTCTTCTTTCACCTTTTGATAAGAACAACGTAAAAGAGGGACCATCAACTGATATTCGCTTGGCCCTTTGTATCCCAGCACATGTCTACTGATGGTATCGCATACAATGCCACACCCAGGGAACCTGAAAGCATTGAATGATAGGCCAAACACATAACACCACATACTAACATATTCGTCACCCAAATTCCGCAATTGTTTCTTTTCTCCCTCAGTAAGAGATGTTTTCCTTAGCTTTCGTTCATCTATCATCCAACCGCATAACACCACATACTAACATATTCGTGAGCCAATTTCCGCTATTGTTTCTTTTCTCCCTCAGTAAGAGATGTTTTCCTTCATTTTCTTTCATGCATCATGTGTCGAAAGGTCCAATAACTCGAGATTTTTTGGTCCAATATTTGTGAATTTAGATTCTTTGGATTCATGTTCTTTAGAAATCTACACATCTTGTCTCTATTCAAACTCTGATTTTATTTACTTCATTTTCATATTTATCGCTTCTAAATTCTTCCTATAAATTGCCATGTCTTCATATGTTGCCTTTAAACACATCGTACATCACTGGATATTCCAGCTAGATGTTGCTTCAAGCAATTGATGCTTCTTTTAAAAACTTTGGTACACTTTAAACGCCTCACAGATTTACTTCTACATACTCCCAGCCTATATCTTTGGAATTTGGTGGCATCTTCCGAACAAAAGTTGCCTCACCTTGATTGTCCCTAAATGAACAATCCATTCTTGATGAATTAGATGCCATATATGATGATATTTACCTCTAATAATTTGAAGAATATTAAAAAGAATAAAAAAATAAAAACACAAACACAAAACATACAAAGAAACCGATGCTTCCCATTGGGAAAAAAAAACAAAAAACATGCCGCGAGCGAAGCCCTTGCTTCTCGCTTGGAAAAAAAGAAAGCATGTCGTTGCTTCCTTCTGGAGAAAAAGAAAAAACAAAAAAGACATGTGGCGTCGCTGCTTAAAAAGGAAACCATAAAAAAGAAAACGGCAAAGCCACTTTTCCTGCTGAGATAATAGGAAAAAAGAAAAAAAATATGCTTACATGCTTTCTGTCACCGCCTTGCCACCGTTGCTCCCCTTCATCGCTTCGTTGTGATTCGTCGTTGCTTTGCCTTAGAGAGGCTCGAGAGAGGCTGCTGCTTTCTGTTCAGGAAAAATTCTTTAAAACAAAAAACTGATTTTTATGTTTAAAGGGTCGGGTTTTTTAACACGTTGGGGTTTTTAGTTGTCGATTATGCGTTCAAGAAAAATCCTTTTTATGCTTAACGGGTCGGGTTTCTTAATACGTTGGGGTTTTTTAGTTGCCGATTATCTGCTCGCATATTCGCATATGCTGGTGCATAATATTTATCCTGCGATTATGTGGCCGATTGCATCATTCGGCCCCGTATCTAATTTTTCATACGGCTAAAAGCTGCCTCCTTATATGCGGTAGCTTACAAATTTTTTTAGAAAATGGAACTTTACACGAGCACATGAGGGAAGATGCGTTATACAGCAAAATTGGTTGCAATATATTCACTCTGATTGCTTGTTTATGTTATATTTTGCATAAAAATGTTGGGGACTGCTAATCTGTTGAGAACTTATTTTTAAATTTGCATCGTATCATGTAAAGCCGAATTGCAATTGCCTTAGTTGGACTGTAATAGTGGAGTTCCTTGTAGCAATATACAACCTAGGTAAAAAGGACATTTCAACCATAGAGCCCTGTTGGACACATGCATTGGACATTATGCTTATTTTTTTTGATATATTTTTAAGAATTTACTCGTGTTGACATGCCATGTCATATCATCCCTGTGTTGGTGTGTCCGTGCAAAGTAAGCTGGGATTGCAATTATTTTCGTTCACATTCCCCTGTTTTAGTTGTCTTTGAGTTGAAGCGATCATTATTTTTTCTTTGAAATGCGTCAAAAACATTTTCTCGTCATCTAAATGTTAGATATAAAGGTGTAATGATGGAGGACGTACCTCGCATATTTGAAGCTGTTTTCCAGTGCACGCTTGAGGTGAGTCTACAAATTGCGAACAATGTTTGGCTTATATTTTTGGCTTAGCATAATAAGAATCTCTCCCTATTTTGCAGATGATAACTAAAAATTTTGAAGATTATCCAGAGCATCGGCTCAAATTCTTTTCTCTACTACGAGCTATTGCTACACATTGTTTTCAGGCTTTGTATCAGTTATCAAGTCAGGTAGTGTAACTATAAAATAATCATTCAACAATATTTGTGTGTTTGAAATATAGTTGTAGCTGGATCACATCTTTGAAATGCTGACCCAACTATATGGGATAAAGGTTTTGTCCTTGTTGATTGTGGCGGCGGTGATGATGTATTTGCTAATACATATTTTATTTTTATCCTCTATATGGATTGCTCCCCTGACCAGCAATTGAAACTTGTAATGGACTCCGTCATCTGGGCTTTTCGGCACACTGAAAGGAACATTGCGGAGACAGGTCTTATTCTTTTGTTGGAGATGTTGAAGAACTTCCAGGTCTGCTGCTTACCACCAATTGCTTACCATGAATTCTTGTTTCCGTCGTTTGATTTTTTTTGTCTCTTACGACTTGATATGTTCTGCCTACAGGCTTCAGGGTTCTGTAATCAGTTCCATAGGACTTACTTTTTAACAATAGAGCAAGAGATATTTGCTGTGTTGACCGATACCTTTCATAAACCGGGTTTCAAGCTCCATGTTTTGATTCTTCAGCACCTATTTTGTCTGGTAACTAATGCCTCCTGCGCATCTCTGTTTGCTCTCATCATTTTCCTCTCTCGTTAAATTTGACTGCTGGTGACTGCCAGGTCGATTCTGGTTCGTTAACTGAACCCTTGTGGGATGCTTCCACTGTATCGTACCCTTACCCAAATAATGTGGTATTCGTTCGGGAATACACCATAAAACTGTTGGGAACATCATTCCCAAATATGACTCCAGCAGAGGTAATCATCTAATTTTGCCCACTTGCTTTTATTCCTCCTCAGGCGTGTTTCACTGAACAGATGTAATGTCTGTTCCATTCTCTCCAGGTGACGCATTTTGTTGATGGGCTGTTTCAATCAAAAACTGATCTCCCAACCTTTAAGAATCATATTCGAGATTTTCTTGTACAGTCCAAAGAATTTTCAGCTCAGGTAAGTTCTTTAATAAAAATGAAATCGGGGGCATGTTCTCATGCAGCTATGCATTCGCCACAATAGGGCTGGACATGAGATGTAATGGTTCTCTACAATTGTATAACGAGCTTTTAAATTTTAATTTGCAGGACAATAAAGATCTATATGCAGAGGAGGCAGCGGCCCAAAGGGAAAGGGAACGCCAACGGATGCTGTCCATTCCAGGGCTTATTGCCCCGAGCGAGTTGCAGGATGAGATGGTTGATTCATAGTATTCAGCCAACGGATTTGACAGCCCTAATTAAAGAAAATCATTTTTCTCACCTACCATAATTCTACGAAGCGCTTCGCATCATTTGCCGGGCTCCTGCGTCAGCAATCTGTCGTTTGCCCAGTTTTTATCTTTTAGATTTTTCTTTTAGTTTCAGGCATTTTTTCCGAAATTTGATAGCGGGAAAGTAGGGGGAGGATGTTACAAATCACCGCCGTTGAAGGAGCTGTTTGGACTGCTTGTGATACTTGTCGGCAATTTGTTTGTGCCTAGTTGAAGTAGCAGCAGTTTCTTGTTACGGCAAGGACTCACTACCATTGGTTCTGTGTAGTATAGAGGGTGTTGTCCCCAGAAAAAAAAGAGATGGGATTTGACAGCTCTGTAGCTTACTCCACTTCGTTAAATAGTGTGTAATTTTTGGTAAATTGTGTTTTGCATTTTCCTCACGCATGCTTGGATGTGAAAATTGGAATGTGATGAAGTGCAATTGATTGGTTTTGCGCCAGTGAGCATAAATCTAGTTTCTAGTTTGTTTGGGAGATGTGTGTTTTGCACGCGTTGGGTGCTCGTCTGGTTGAAGTCTGGAGGGTTGTTGAAGCAACAAGACACCCCATGGTTTTTAATTTAAATGATCTCTACGATGTGCCCAGGTTCTAGATGTGAATACGGCCCATCGTGTTCGATTCAAGCTCCATTAAAATACTTTCATTAATTCGACCATCCACGGCTGGTGTTTAAGCATATGATTTCCGACTCCATCCGTGCCCTTTTGAACTCTGAGGTACCAGCGGTAGTTGGAGCCGCCACATTTATCTATTCATAAAACATATGGGTGGGTGTGACGGTATCGTCTATGAATAAAATGTGGAAAATTATGTGTTAAAGTGCAAAAAAAGCAGGTGATCAAAATGAAAAAAAACATATGATCTAACCATAAATACGTGAAAGAGTGATCATTTGGGTTTGATGAAAAAGCAATGGCAAACTTGCAAATAGGGAGAATGAGGGGGGCTTTCTCTTGGGTGATCCACATTACCACTCTAACCTCATACCCACCTCCAAGCGTGTCCCCACCATGATGGTATGGCACCATTCTCCCCTTAGCCACATGGGACAAAGGTGTCCATGTGGAACAAATATCATAAACCCCTCATTTGTAATATAGAACACCAGTATCGGTCTCTTTCTCGAACCTTTTGGGTGGGGGTGGATGGGGGAGTGTGTGTGTTTTGGGGTTGTGCGTGCGCATGTGATGCATTTGAAAAAAAAAGTAGAAGGTGATTACGCGGAGCTTTTTAATTTTTTGAAAAAAAAGCACCATGTTTCAAAACTCTTTCCAAAAAAAATGCTTTTATGAATATTTTATTATTTTTATGAGATTTATTTATATTTTGTATGACTTTTAAGTTTTCTTCTACGTGATTATTAATTTTTATTAAAAGTTTGAATAATTTTTTGTAAAAACATATTATTATTATTAAACATTGTTTTAATTGAGTTCCTTTATAATGAAATGTTACATATCCTTTAAACCATGCATTTGATTTTTGATATTTTTTCACGTATTTATTACAAATATACAGTAATTTGATTTTAAAGATTTCCTTTTCTATTTTAATAAATAATAGGGTTTTTAAGGGTTTTTTCGACCTACAAAGTGCCTTTGATAAACTAGTTAAAAAAATTATAAGACAGTTTTGGTAAAATCGTATGACAGACATTTTGATCTTTTTAAAGCAGTTATTTAAGACAGTACTATACAGTAATTCATAGTATAGTTTAAGATAAATTTTATGAATTACGCCTCAATCGATCATTTACAGATCCGACAATAATTAATAGCTCAACACTCCACAATAAACCCTTGAATTTCGCATGGAAAAAAAAACACTGTTACTTCCATTTATGACATATGCACACATAGCCAGACTGAGCTCTAGCCCTTACAGGAGAATGGCACTACATTGAATCGGATCACCAACGGGAGGAAAACCTTGCATATTATCCAAAAACTATTACCTTGCATATTATCCAAAAACTATACATCCTCGCCAATTAATAATCCTGTTCAGGACGGCGAAGACAAACACCACCACCATCACCACCACCATCACCACCACCACCACCACCCCGCAGGGGGTCTTCCTCGGCATCAAAACCACGCATTTCCTTCATTTCATTCTTGGTGAAGATCCTGCGGGGGCACGGGGGCAAATCTTGCATTTTCAGGCATGATGACAACGTTCTCGTCTGCAAACAGCGACCTGATGAAAGCAGGGGTCTTCAGGGGGCGACGCCCGGTCATGCGCGGATACACATCCTCAAGATAATAATAAGAATGACCAGCTATCATACCCTGAATTCAGGATAATAGGTTTGTTAGATTGCGTGTAGAATAATAGAATTACTGTGTTATCCCTATGGTAGTAATAAGGATTCAAATAATATACAGCCAAATATAATGAGCTATCAAGTCTACCATTTGTCTTTTTTTTTCAATGATGTCAAGCATCCTGATATGTTTTAAGCATTTCCCATATTGAACGTCGTATCTGATCGTTTTGTTGCTTACTCTAAAGGGCATATAATGTTGAAGGCATGTATGCGTTTTTCATTTAATGTAAACTCTGAATGTAAGGTAACGTACCAAGACATCCACCCATGTACTGGTTCCAAGGAGAATTGAGAATCCCAAAAGAACCTGAAAATCGACAGAAAAGAAATCAGCAGTTTAATTTTCTGTTATCTAGCTAGCCGTGTCGATTTTATCTATTTAATCATGTCAATTTTAATGACACGGCATTGTTATAGATGAGAATAATTCCGAATAAACAACACATAGGATCCAAAAAGGTAAACTGAGTTGCAAAACATGCACTGAATTTCCCACTTAAATTTCATAATTACATCTAAAACATGAAACTTGTAGCTCCAAAGCTTTTTTAACATGCAAATAACCAATACCAAAAAATGTTAATGAATTACATGTAAAATACCAGTAAGCCAGGCCTCACTAGTAAAGGCATGCCTTTGGAAATGGGAGGTCCAAGGTTCAAGACTGAGATAATAAGATAGGAGGGTCCTTAATTTCTGGTGGTTGGCAAACTGGGGCATGTGTTGGCATGTCTGATCCACATCAATTTAATAATAGGATAGTGACTCAACTTAAATGGTTAGACCCCACCCTAGCTAGATTACCGGTCAGGTTACCAACTTGTTTTTGGACTTGTACCAAACAATATCCAACTCAAACCTGATAACATCGCACGTGATAGGTCAGGGTGGTGGGCCAAAAAAGAACTTCCACATCTAACATTAGCTTTTCCATATTTGTCCTAAACCGGCCTTTTGCATATAATATTGTAACTAATGCTCGAGATAAATTTTATAGCTTTGTTCGTCTGAGCTTCTCTTGTCTGGAGTGAGACAATTCTGCATTCAACGGCATCTTCCCTTCCCTTTCCTCTTAATCAGATCTTCTGGTCAGCACCATAACATCACCAATTTCCTATAATTGTGTCACGCTAAAATTTATATAGAAACATCTTATGATCGAAGTAGGTTGACCAAATGTATTGATGAAGCGTTTGCAGCCTACAATGCAGTATGTCATTAATGAATGCACTGGATCGGCTGCTCAAATTGAATGCAGCAATGATCGTAGAAGGAACTATTCACTGTGGCTGTGCAGGTGTGGGACTGCCTCTCCTGCTTCTCTATTCCTGCAGATGAGATCGGGAAGTAGGGCTTGAACTTGCAACCCAATCCAACTACAACTTCTAACAGGAAGTGTGACACTCTTCAGATTAACTAAGCCACCTAGCCTTTTATTAGTTAACTTGGGGGTAAAGGCCTTTTCTTTCGAAAGATGATCACTTAGATGATGTCAGGAGTGTGAAAACAAGGAATGATGACCTGTCATAGGCTGAGGGCCTGTTTGCATTGGCCGCCACCTAGGCAATTGTTTGAGCAATGATATACAATAGACCTCACCTTTGAAGCATGATAACTAGTGGTTAGAGTTTTTTATCATAAAAGGATGATCGGAAAAATAGATAGGCCACATAAATAAGAAGTATATGTCACCATAATTATGTTGGCTGCAATTATATGAGCGACACCATTTTGAATGGCAGCGCATGTGTATTGTTGGTTAATCACAGCTAAGGAAAATACTCACCCATGGTAGATAGGCTGCAGTGAAAGTGAAAAGGCCCAAGAAACTCATGTGGATAAGAGGATTATGTTTGCTCCAGACATAGACCTGCAGAGACATGTCGGAAAAAATAAATTAGCAATTTACTATTATCTGTAAACAAAGGCATTACTTGGTTAACAAGCAACTGGGGAAAATACTAATTAAACCAAAGGTATGATAAGAAAAAATTATAGAATGCTTGTTTTGGGGACTTACCATCATGAATGTCAATGAATTACTAAGGAATACAATGCTTGCAAACTTCTCTGACACAAACGGTATCATTCCCCCTATGATAACGATACCAGTTAAAGCAGTGGCACCAAACAAGAGCATGAAAAAAAAATCTGCAGTGCGTCCCCTGAACGAGTTCTCCTCGAGCAGCTTGCAGTAACGAGCAAGGAAAAACATGTGGAATAAGAAGTCCAGGTCTGTCGCCAACAACAAATGTAAATCAATAACCAAATCATAGTGTGCGAATCAAGATTAAACAGACAAATAAATAAAGTGCGGATTCAAAATAAAATGAATACATAACATGGAAAAATAAACAAAAAATAGATTGCGTAGAAACATCAACTAAATAAGTTCCACGGGGAACCATAAAGAAAGTTTAAAACAATCAGCTTAGCAACTAGGAATGTTAAGAACAAGAGACTGATATAGACAACCTATGAATCAGAATAAGAGGATTAACAATCATGCCATTGCAGTTGTGCATCAAGATTCCAAACGAGAATTGCATAAAAATGACCACAAGTCAAATTGATTGAAATATAGAACAAAGTGCAGCGAACAAAATCTCAAGTGATAACTAGGAATGGCCAACCAGATTAAGACCATGTATATATTGAAGACAAACACAGTGGGAAACCGCCGTGTGTCTGCC
This sequence comes from Scilla litardierei, assembly GCA_030789695.1. Lineage (NCBI taxonomy): Eukaryota > Viridiplantae > Streptophyta > Magnoliopsida > Asparagales > Asparagaceae > Scilla > Scilla litardierei. Next base: position 207,779,489 of record CM061136.1, read on the forward strand.
AAGATAAAAGAATGAAGGAAGGAAAAATGGAAGTTTTTTAGCAATCCTTCAAAAACTCTGAATCTGTATGGAAGAAACATATATGGGAGTTTCCTGTAAATGATTATCTTATAGATTCACATAAAATAGGATCGTTGTCGGCTTCACTTATGTTTGTAAAAAATTACTGTCTGCATACGGCTTCTTGTAGTTGTTATTAAGTATTCAAGAGAAAGGTGAGCATACAACACTTAAACATAAGTATATGATCAACTTTAAAGAATGAACATCTTCAAGAGAAATGTTATTTCAATTAACTTTGTATTTTTTATCATTATTTATCCAGTTCCTGTAAGCCAATAAAAGAAGCCAGCAAGAAATGAGGATGAGTTATGTTCTGAACAGACTTATGGAGTTTTTGTAGTTAAGTTCTTCATTTCATATTTCTTGTATCGTATTATGACAGAATTTTTATTTTCATCTAATAAGTATACTTGAAACTCCTAATCTTTGAACTATGAAAAAGTTTTTTTCACCCTTAAAGAGAAAATGTGTTTACTCCTTTTATTTTACCTCTAATCTTCTGGGTATTAAAAATATGTTTAAATCTGAGTGAAGTAATTTTTCTCAATTTGAAGATGTAGTTGCAACAATAAAAAATGTCACCCAATTTCTATCATGGCTTGCATTACTATATGAATCCCCAGTAACAAGTTGACATCAAAGAGTCCAACCATATGACATATCATTTTGAAACCAAATTTATAACATTAGCCCTTCCAACGAAAGTGACCCACAAAGCAATTATTATGTCACATATTAGTCTACAACATATTCCCTTCTATTGCATTTATCTATTTACTTAGAAGAAGCCTTTAACGTGTTTATTTCCATACTAGAAACAAAGATGCAAAGACATTTCGCAAATAAAATGCAAAATTCAAGTTATATTGCTTTTCCAATCAGCAATTATAAAATAAAGGTATTGGTTTTTACCCATCCTCCGGAAGTACAAGAAGTTTGTGATGAGGCGCCATATCTCCCATTGCTGAACTACAAGCTTTGGATTCAGATACAAATTATATGGAGATATTATCTGCAAATCAAAATCAATCCCACAACATAGGTTTAACTCAGAAAGCATCGTCAAATCCATATATACAGACCCGATGTGATTTACGAAAAAGGAGAAACTTTTATAAAGTGATGAATTATTGAATAAAAACCATTTTCAAGTTTTACAGAAATATCATGAATTTTTAAAACAATTAGCTCAAACTTACATAAAATCACAACATTGGCCAATAATACCGATCAACGTTCGGGGAATCCTACCAAAAATCATATTAAATGCCAACAACAACCCAGCATCTCCTTAAACAGAAAAGTACCTCGAGTGAGCATCCGACGGTGGTGAGTACAGCGGCCGTGAGGTACGAGCGGGTGATGATTGGCATCTGCTTGTACCATTCCTCTACAGCTTGGGCCATCCCCAGATCCGAAACCCTAACTCTAACAGATCGGTTCGATGACGAAACGCGGATCTCCGACGAGCTGCAATCCCGGAAGGACTGAGAACAAAGGCCACAAACCCAAGCCCTAATTCGGACGGAAATCGATCCAGACGCCGGAAAAAATTTGTAGTAAGAGAACGATGAGTGAAGGAGGTGGAATTTTGGGGGAAATCGATTGAATGCGCGTCGGTCGAATTTTGCGACTGAGAAAGGATTGCCGCGGGGGGCGTTGCCACGTCAGTGGGGTCATCGCGGTTGGAGCTGACTTATAGTGTTTAGACACGTGTAATTCGAGCCCCCGGCCGATATTTAGGGATGGGAATGTGCATGCCTAAAGCCTAATTGGGCTTCCAATTGGGCATGTCACGTCATCATCCTTCAAACTCTTCAGTAATTCTAGAAAGAATTAGGGTCTGCTCTTTTGGGGTTAAATGTGTGTTTGTTGGAATGAGTGAATAGTGTTGGGAAGAGAAAGTAGAGTATTGTGTGTTTTGGTGTTTATGTGGGGTTGTGACTGTGGACGTTGGAATTCTTTGTCGAGCACACACAACTTTATTGTGTTGTTTTGCGTTGAAGTGGATTGTGTATGTTGTTGTGAACGTAGGAGAGAGATAGAGAGAGAGGGCGGGCCCCGCTACGTTGAAGAGAGAGTGAGAGAGATGCGGGCCCCGCTTCATTCCAACACGCGTAGAATCCGGAAATTCCGGCTTCTACGCACGTTGGAATTTCGTTGCCACGTCGCCAAGATCAGCGACGAAAGAAGACATCTCAAAAGAACAGCCCGTGTTGAAGTGAGTGTTTCTTGAGTGAATAGTGTCGAAATAGTAGAAGCTGCACACATTAACACCCAAAAACAACACAAAAGAACAGCCCCTTAGTGAAGGGTTTGAATGGATGAGGATGTGGCATGCTCAATTGGAAGCAAAATCGGACTTTGGGCATGCCCATTCTCATCCCTAGGCCAATTAAAGAGGCTACATTGCCTTTGCCTCTTTCAGTCTGGGTGGTCTTTTCTTTTTGGCATTGATCGTGTGGTTTTTGCTCTTGAGTACCTGAAATTTGTTTGTCGCATTGGATTCAACATGCCAAATTAGCATCTAATATAACTCTAATGTGATTCGATGTCCTTTTTTTGTTGGAAATTGTACATACCAAATTACTCATTGTGTACAATAGTTAAAATTATGTGCGGATAGTAAACAGTAATAAAGCGACCAAAATCACAGCATGCACATAAGAAAAAATTAATTGTGCACAGCATGCAAAAATTTTGATTGTTGTGTGCGGTGAGTAATTTTGGTCTGTTCATCACTTTTACTTCTCGTGCACAACAAACAAAATTTTTTGCATGTTGTGTGCGATGAATTTCTTTGTCTGTGTATCACATTTTAATCATCGCACACAACATGTAAAAAAGCATCAATTTAGACCAGCTTTACTCACCACGCACAACAGGCAAAAAAATTTTGCATGTTGAGTAGGTTAAGTAATTTTAATCTGTGTATCGCTTTTTGCTCGCCGTGAACACCAAGCAAAAATATTACATGCTGTGCGCGTTGAGCAATTTTGGTTTGTGCATCGATATTTACTCATCGTGAACACCATACAAAAATATTACATGTTGTGTGATTTGAGTAATTTTGGTCTGCACATCGATTTTTACCAAACGCGCACAAATGTGCACAGTGTGTAATTTTTGTTTGTGCATCACATTTTACTCAATATACACAATATGCAAAAATTTTGCTTATTGTGCGCAGTATGTAATTTTGTCTGTGCATCACATTTTACTCACCATGCACAATATGCAAAAAAATTTGCTTGTTGTGCACGTTGAGTAATTTTGGTATATACATCGATCTTTACTCAACATGCACAACAATCAAAATTTTGCATATTGTGCGCGGTGTGTAATTCTTGTCCATGCATCACATTTTACTCACCGCGCACAACAAGCAAAATTCTTTTATATGTTGTGCACTGTGAATAATGTTGGTCTATGCATCAAATTTTATTCAACGCGCAATTTTGTTTATTATGCACATTGAGTAGAAATCGATGCATAGACCAAATTTACTCACCATGCACAATAGGTAAATATGTTTGCATGTTGTGCGCGTTAAGTAAAATGTGATGAACAGAATTACTCATCACGCACAACAAGCAAAAAAAAATTCTCGTTGAGTAAAAAGTGATGCACATACTAAAATCACTCACAACTCGGTTTTGCGTTTTCCTTAAGAATTTCAACTTTTTCATTACATCCAACAACAAATCCGAATTCTTCTTGAAAGATTTTCGTGAATTAAAATTATTCGTGTCCTAAAAGTTTTCGGCGCGATCAACAAATTTCAGGTTTTTCATCCACTAAACTTGTTTGGAAGAATTTTAACAAGATTCGAATCATCCTTCAGCAGATACGTATATGCAATAACGTTTTTGGAAATAAAATGATGCCTAGTATTTTTCTTGAACAAACTCGTCGGTAGGCAATACTAAGTTCACGGATATTAATAAAAATCCTGAGTCAGTTATTCATGCGTACTGCTCGGGTGTGGGCAGCCTCGGGGTAGGTATAGCAACAAGCGGCTTCGCTTTCTTGAGAACGAGCCCAAACTTCTCAGAGAGATCAAGCTTCTCCCCAGCCGGCAGCTTCCAATCAAACGAATGCAGCAGCAAAGCGAGCACGTACTTGGCCATCCTCTCCGCCAACGAAATCCCGGGGCAAATTCTCCTCCCCGATCCAAACGGGAAGTAGCTGAAGTCACCCCCCCTGAAGTCCCACCTGCAGGTCGTGTCCAAGAACCTCTCCGGCCTGAACTCCAGCGGGTCTGCCCAGATCAAGGGGTCCCTGTGAATCGACCACACGTTCAAGAACACCATGCTGCCTCGCGGAACGGCGTAGCCTCCGACGGTGCACGCCGAGCTGGGGCTGTGTGGGACTAAAAGCGGCGTGGCCGGATACAGTCGGAGGGCCTCCTTTATCACCGCCCCAAGGTAGTGCAGGTTCAGGGTGTCGGACTCTTCTACGATGCTGTCCTTCCCTACTACGTCGTCTATCTCTTCTTGCGCTCTTCTCATGATCTCGGGCTTTCGCAGCATCTCGGCCAACGCCCACTCCATTGTGGTGGACGTGGTATCGGTCCCGCCTATAACCATGTCCTGTGCGGAGAAAGATCGTACCAAGGTTAATTACTATTCGTATAGGACCATGTGATCGTCTAACGCGGCGTGGAATTTTTTTTTGCTTTGTGGGCCCCATCATGCAGAGAGATGTAATAAGAGGAAAAGAGACGAGAAAAAAGGTTTGATCGAATGGTCCCCGCCAAAAAGCCTAAAAAATCCAAGTGATGAGTGGGGAAACTTGCCAGGAGAATGGCCTTTATGCTGTTGGTCGTGAACGGGGCTTCGCCATCCCCTTGCTTTCCCTCCATCCCCAGCATGACATCCAAGAAATCCTTCCTCCCGCCCCTCCCCGCCCTCCGGCCGTCGATGACGGAGCAAAAGATCCGATCCAGCCGCTCCGCCGCCGCCCTGCTCCGCCGCCCGATCCCTTGCAGGTCGAGCCCAGCGAGGAGGGGGAAGTAGTCCGTCACGTTGGGCAGCCCGAGTATCTCCGTCATCTCTCTTGCCAGCCCCCTGAACTCCTCCACCGTCCTCCCCCTCTCCTCCGCGCTCTCCCCCGCGCTCCCCCATATCATGTTCGTCGTCGCGTTCAGCATCGTCGCGCACATCTGCGCCCCCACGTCCGTCGGCTGGCCTGCCTTGCCCAGCAGGCGGCGCACGGTCGCCCGCGCTTCGTGCCGGCGGAGGTGGTAGACTGTGTCCAGGCTGGCGGTGCTCAGCAGCTCCTGCACGCACACCCGGCGGAGCATCCGCCAGTTGGGCCCGAGCGGGCTGCAGGCGATGTCGGACCCGCCGTAGCAGATGATGCGGGACGCCGCCGTCGCGTCGTGGTTGCCAAGAACGGAGTCCTTGTCGCGGAGAACCTCGCGGGACAGCGAGGGGGAGGAGACCACGACGCAGGTCTTGGTGCCGAGCTTGATCTTAAAGATCGGGCCGTAGGTTTGGGCCAGCTGCGTGAAGTATGTGTGGAGCTCTGGGCGCAGGAAGGGGAGGCTTCCGACGACCGGGAGGCCCGTGGGTCCGGGCGGCGGCCGCGGGGACTGGCGGCGCCGTCGGAACATGATGACCGCGATATACCACAAAACGGAGAATATGGCGGCAAATGTGCAGATGTTGAGGCCATGGGACTTGGTTGCGTAGGCCATGGATTAATTATGAGAAGATCGATGAATCGAACGAAGTGGTAGCTAGTGTCATTATATATGTAATTAGGCAATGAAGTTTGGGGTTGAGACGTCATTATATGGAATTAAGCAGGGTTTGTGGGCGAGATATGTGGAATTACGCAGAGAGGTTTGGGGTTGAGACGTCTAGTTCTGGTAATAATTATGGCAGCCATATGACTGAGAGTCTCTGCTCGTTCGTGGCATATATTTGGACCTCAGAACACATGGTCAGACTAGGCATCTACTTGTATTTATGGTAGTCTTCAAGCCTTCAACCATGACCATAGTACCGGAAGTAAACAAGCCTGCCAACGGTCTGTAGTCCGGCGGCATTTATCTCCGCTTTCCAGTGGGGCAACCAATGATCGATCTCTGGTGGATGCAAAACGCGTGCACGCGCTTTTAACCAGCTTTCTAATGTATCAAAAAAAAAAGTAAACAAGACTGAATTTTAAGGGGACCGGTTTGGCTCCTACGCGCGTAGGACCGTTTGATCGTCCAACGCGATGCGGACCGGTCGATTAGACTTTTTATCCTTTGTGGGCACCGCCACCCACATCATTTTCTCCTTTTTTCCTCTAACTGGATGGTGGGGTCTACAAAGAATAAAAAATCTGATCGAACGTAATCCTACGCTCGCGTGCTCATAGGAACCAACCCGGTCCCGATTTAAACACACCATCACTGACTCTTTTTTTTTTTGGGATATCGGGGCCCAGTCCATGATCTATGAGTGGGCCTTGGGCCATTATCATCAACGGTTGGAATGTGTTGAACCCGTTGTGGACAAAAAAAGTTCCATGGTCAGTTCTATTTAAATTTACGGCCCCAAGTTCGGCCCATTTACATTTCATTGCCGAATTTCTAAGATCAAGTCCGTTTTAAGAAACAAGCAAGACGAGCTCGGCCCATAACTGGATCAATATTATTAGATGATAATCAAACAAATTTTAATATAATGCATTACTTTTTATGTTGACTTAATGAAGAATAAATTAAAACAAATAAGTGAAAAAATCAATATTTGTATGTCATCTATATATCGCCGATGATGTTAAATAGTAAAAATAGCAGTCATTAAATCGATTCCTGTTAGAAAATAGATCGAAGAAGTAACAATGGCTCAAAGTATGGTACTCTATTTATTCATATGAGTGGAATACAAAGGGTCATGGGATAACAAAAGACATGGTATACCAAAGGTCCTATAATTAAACTCACTAATGATGGACTAATGGATGGATAATGATGAGGGGATGCCAAAGGCATCCCTTATTCATAACACTCCCCATTATCCATCCATTACTTTGGTCTTAGCGTAATTTGCTAAAAGAGTGGATACTTCTGGATCCAGAGTAATCGTGTTTGCCTCGTTAAAACCTTAGCTGTGGAAAACCCAATGGGAAAAACCTGCAGCTTAAGGAAAAAGAGTGCAACACACAAGTTACTCCCCCTTATCCGTACAAGCTTCAGGCTTGTAGGTCTTTCAGCTAGCTCATACCGATTCCTTTTACAAGTTTTACAAAAATACATCTCGGTAAATATTTAGTAAAAAGATCAGCTAAGTTGTTGCATGACTGTATCTGTTGAATCTTGACCTCCTCGTTCTTCTGTAGATCGTGCGTCCAGAAGAATTTGGGAGAAATGTGTTTTGTTCTGTCGCCTTTGATGTAGCCCTTTTTGAGCTGTGCTATGCATGATGTGTTATCATTAAATAAGACAGTGGGCTCAAGATCACCAGTCTTCATGCCAGTGGCATTTAGGATATGTTGGACGATGGATCGAAGCCAAAAACACTCTTTGCTTGCTTCATGGATCGTAATGAGTTCAGCGTGGTTGGATGATGTTGTTGTGATGGTTTGCTTTACCGATCTCCATGAGATAGCAGTCCCTCCATAGGTAAACACAAAACCAGTTTTTGATTTTGCTGTGTGAGGATCAGATTGGTAACATGCATTAGCATAACCAAGCAATTCGGAGGAGGAACCTCTCTGTTAGTATAGTCCCAGATCTATAGAACCCTGGAGGTAGCGTAGAAGATGCTTTACTCCGTTCCAGTGGCGCTTTGTAGGCGCAGCACTATGTCTGTCAAGTAGATTAACTGCGAACGCTATATCGGGACGTGTGCAGTTTGCCAGATATAGAAGTGCTCCAATGGCACTGCGGTAGGGTACTTCAGGACCCAGTAACTCCTCCCACTCTTCCAGCGACCGGAAGAGGTCCTTATGAATATCCAGTGATCTCACGACCATATGAGTACTTAAAGGATGACATTGTTCCATTCTAAACTTGTTTAAAAGTTTCCTTGTATAATTTGATTGGTGTAACAGGATTCCACATCGTAGGTGTTCAATCTGTAAGCCAAGACAATACCTCGTTTTGCATAGGTCTTTCATTTCGAAGGTATGCTTTAGGCTTTCAGACATCTCATTGATCTCTGCTGGAGATCCTGTGAGATTTAAGTCGTCAACATACACTGCGACGATCATAAATCTCGTTCCCGATCTTTTGATAAAGATACACGGGCAGACTTCATTGTTTGTGAATCCTCGTTGTGCAAGGAAAACGCTTAGTCTGTTATATCAAATCTTTCCTGATTGCTTTAGACCATATAATGATCTTTGAAGCCTTACCGAGAAGACGTCCCGAGGTCTCTCTTTCATCTCTGCGGGTAAATTAAACTCATCTGAAAGTCTCATATAGATTTCTTTATCTATATCGCCATATAGATATGCAGTCACAACGTCCATGAGCTGCATTTCTAGGCTTTCCAGAGATGATAGGCTAAGCAAAGAATCGGAAAGTGATCGCATCCATGACCGGTGAATATGTATCTTCATAATCAATCCCCAGCCTTTGGAAAAATCCATGTGCTACAAGGCGTACCTTGTAACGTATAATCACATTTTCTTCATTTCTTTTTCTGATGAAGACCCACTTATATCCCACAGGTCTAACACCTACATGTGTTTTGACTACGGGTCCAAAGACTTTGCGTTTCAAGAGTGAGTCCAACTCTACTCTTATTGCATCGTCCCACTTTGGCTAATCATATCTGCGTTTACATTCCGCTAGAGATCGTGGTTCGACGCCATCGTCGTATTCAGCGACGTGAACGACAATAGCGAACGCAAAATCATCGTCGACGACTGTGCTATTTCTGTCCAGTACCTCTCCAGTACGTAATTTAATGACGTTTCTCCTATTGTTTCCTCTGCATGGAAAATAAGGAGAGGAGAGGTCGCTGGTCTGAGCTCAGCATTCTGTGGATGGATCATCTTATTATCACCAGGAATCTTCCTCTTTCTAGGAACTTTATCTTTTGAATCTGGCGGGCGTCCTCTTTTCAATTGAGGTACAACCAATTCTGCTGGTGGTGAATTGCATCCATCTTTGGGGATGTCAAGCCTAGCTGGCGTGTTGGCAACAGGGACGTGTGAACGAACAATCTTCTGATTGTCCGTAAATTTGTCCGGTAAAAGGTGTACTGTGTTCTGAATGTGAAGGATCTTCAGGATCTCATCTTCACACAGATTAGTACGCGGATCATAAAGAGACTAAGACTTATTGTCCCAAGAAATGGTATCGGAAGCGTCAGGCTTCTTAGAATGTGTGCCCAGTTTTGGAAAAGTTTTCTAATCGAATTAACAGTCGTCAAGACGTGCCTTAAATGCGTCTCCCGTGAGAGGTTCCAGGTATTTAATAATAGAGTGTGAATCAAACCCAATATAGATACCAAGACGACGCTGAGAACCCATTTTGGTCCTCTAAGGTGGTGCTATTGGGACATATACCGCACAACCAAACACTCTCAAATGAGAGATATCTCGGGGTGAACCATATGCTAGTTGCATCAGGGATAATATATGGCCACTTGAGGGCCTTATCCTAATCAGCGATGCGACATGCAATATAGCATGCCCCCAAGCATCCACATGCAACTGGGAATGCATGAGCAATGGACGTGCAATCCATTGTAGTCTCTTTATAAGAGACTCTGCTAATCCATTCTGGGTGTGAACATGTGCTACATGATGTTCAACTTCAATACCCGTTGCCCGGCAATAGTCTTCGAAGACTTGTGATGTGAATTCGCCTGCATTATCAAGACGTAATTTCTTAATATGATTATCGGAGAAATGAGCCCGCAACCTAATTATTTGTGCCAATAGCTTTGGGAAAGCTAGGTTGCGAGTGGACAATAGGCACACATAAGACCATTTTGTGGATGCATTAATCAGTACCTTGAAATACCGAAATGGGCCACTTGCGGGGTGAATAGGCCCGCAAATGTCGCCATAAATTCTCTTTAGGAAGCCAGGAGACTCTAATCACACTTTCAGGAGGGAGGGTCTCGTGATTAGTTTTCCCTGAAAACAAGGGGGACAAGAAAATTCACCCTTTTGAAGAATCCTCAGGTTCTTCAAATTATGTCCACGGGATTCAGAGATAATGTGACGCATCATAGCTGATCTAGGGTGACCAAGTCTATTGTGTCAAAGTTGAAACTCTGGCAATGAAAGGCACTGCTGGTGCTCAGTCATATTGGCTTCTATTGGTTGAATATACGTGTGGTAGAGACCCGACGGGAGTCCCTTAAATCGTTCGTAGATGGACTTCTGGCCATCTTCTTGACGAGTCACATACATATATTCAATGTTTTCTTCGTCTCTAGTTTCTAAGTGATATCCGTTAAAACGAATACCTTTGAAACTTAAGAGATTTCAATTGGATTTTGGAGAGAATAATGCATTTTGTATTTTAAGTCTTGTGTTATTTGGGAGCAATATGATTGCTTTCCCAGATCATTCGATTAAGTTGGACAGTCCTGAAATCGTAATAACAGGACCGTCATATTTGTTTAAGCTATAAAAATAGCATGGATCATGAAGGATAGTGTGCATTGAGGCACTGTCCACTAGGCACTCATACTTCATCTATATATAAGCAAAATGAAAGTTTATTTAAGTAAATAAAAAACTGACATTCAAATAAACGTGCTTTCAAATCAAACTACAGATGAAGCTATAGAAATTTAAATGCATAGATATAAGGTAGGGCTCAATCGAGCATGTCGTCATTTTCGAAATCTTTTGCAGTGAACAGGCTGAGACTTCTGGCTTGCCTGATACAGATCCTGGAGGTGCCGAGGATTGCGGCAGTTTCTGGACCAATGTCCAGTCATGCCACATATATGGCATCTATCCTCCCAGTTCTTCTTAGGGATTGACACTGGATCAGTGTTCTTACGCTTCCATGTGAAGTTTCTCTTCCCTTTGTTGTTCTTTGTCTGGGGTGGTGCTCTTGCTGGCTTCATTACAGCTTTCCCTTTGTTCTTTCTAGCATTCTTCTTGTTTTTCCACTTCTGGGGAGAAACATGGTGGGCTTCAGGAAGAGGGGCAGTACCAGCAGGGCACAAATTATGAGTGGCAATCAGTAAATCTCTATTCCGCTCTGCCCTAAGAAGGCAAAAGAGCAAATCAGAGAACTTTGTGAAGTTGCGTTCATGATACGGTTGCATGAGGATTGCATCTTTCTCGTGAAACGAGGTAAATGTCTTTTCCAACATGTGATGCTCAAACACTTCTTCACCGCACAACTTCAGGCGTGAGGTGATATTATGAAGTGCTAAGTTATACTCAGCAACGGACTCATAGTCCTGAAGTCTGAGGTTTTCCCACGCATAACTGGCACATGGTAATATGACATCAATTTGATGTTTATAACGTGCCTCCAGCGCTTTCCACAACTCCAAAGGGTCGTATACCGTTAAGTATTCGGCCTTTAAGGTCCGATCTATGTGTCTCCTGATGTAGATAATGGCTTTCGCCTTATCTATGTCGGAGACAACGGTATGAGAACTGCTAGATGGTTGTGCCGCTTCAGGGGCACTGATAGCAGCTGTTCCGGCCACTGCAGGGGCCAGAATCGAGTGGAGAAGTGTCATTGAACACAAGTGGAACTTCAGGTCCACTTGCCAGCTAAGCTATTTCTTTCCCGCTGCATCAAGAACCTCGAAATCGACGCTTGCCAATTTTGCCATTTTAATCTATGCAATTTAAATAAGCATGTATTAATAATAAATATTTGAAATCATGCTTTAAAAAATAAATAAGAAAAAATGCGTGGATAGGCCAGATACCCAAAACATAAAATGTCCAAAGTCCATAGTACAGTCCATAAAGCAGATAAAGAAAAATACAATTTGGAAACCCTTTTGGGTCCTAGCTTTATGCAATCTTCTCCTCCATCTTCATAGGTAGTAACACTGGTCTTTGGAATTATACATAAATTCCTTACTACAAATTTCTCTCAGAAAAGAAAAAGAAATTACAAAGAGAAGGAATATAAAAATAGGGTATCAAAAAACTGGCCGATCCCAAAAATCGCATTTTGACTTATTTAAACAACCACGCAGTTTTATATGCTACAGGCAAATAATAATAGCGCAATATCACAGACAAATTATACATTTACAACATATATGGCAATTAAAAATACGGTTTAAAAATTACTTTGACCACGGGGAAACATCATTCATCTTTAGGTTAGGTAACAAAGACAGAGCGGTCTCAGGATCAATGTAATTTTTAAATCGTGAAGGATTTAGAAATAAATCAAAATTTTTATAAAGTTTGCATGTTTGACATAATATGTATCAAATGGTTAATTATAATTAAAAAGTAGCAAATGATTATGAGTGGGCTCCAGGCCCAAAATAGCCAAATTAATTAATCTATTATTCAGTTTTGGGCAGCAGGCCCAAGGGCGGTAAATTTTAAAATTAAATTTAACACAAGCCCTAAAACAAACTTTAGGGTTCTTGTTAAAGAGTGTGAAAGCCCCCAACCCTTCATCTTACAGATCGTGTCCACCCCTCTCCCCTATCTACGTAAAACGGCCGGTGTCATTGAGGATCCCCCTATTGGATATGGACGACATAAATACACCCATGAGGGGATGTATGAGGGTATACGGACCTCATATGTCGCGTGCACAAAGGCGTGCGCGAAGGGAACCTTTTCTCGTGTGAAAAGGACCACTCGATAAGTGGAAAAAGCCACTTTATAAGTGCAAAATGGCACTTGATAAGTGGATAAAGAAGAAGATAAATGAATGTGCTAATATAGGCTAATAAGCTTATATTTAGTTATTTCCTACAATAACTACCCCTAAAGCCTATAAATAGGACCCAAGGGTAAGGCATTCATTCACAATTTCCACGCCATAAGTTTGCATAAGGCATCTTATGTTCTTCTTCTCCCTTCCATTAAAATACTCTTCTAGTTAGAGATTTAGGCGGTGAAACTCTGCTTCGATCCTCCGTGACGAAGTATCGACCGTTGTGGCGAATCCGAGGGCGAAGTTCCGAGATTACCGTGCCGCGTACGTGAGCGTAAGTCTCAACTTCATTTATCGATCCTAACGTTGTTTTGACAGGATCCGACATTGGTATCAGAGCCATACGGGTTCGCCCCGGACAAACCACCGCCCCGTCGAACCGATGAACGATATGGTAGGAACGCTTCATGACGGAGAGAACGCAGCGGTTGTTCTTTTCACGTTAGGGTCTCCTACTATTACGGATATGGCAGGAACTCTCCGTGACGAGAAGAACCGACCGTTCACGTCGTCAAGCTCGCACTCTTCATGGATGCCGAGTCTCCATTCATAGGGAATGTGAACTCTCTTCATGTGGCGCGTGTAGTTTACGAACTTTAAAGTATGTTATTTTTCATTTTTGTCACACGGCCATTAGAAGATAACTACTTTCTCGACGAACGGGTGCTTCATCGACGAACAGGTGCTTCATCGAGGAAGATGATGGTAGTTATCTCCATCGGAGAAGATGATTTTTGGTGCATGATCACCATGGCCAAATGGGCTATGAAGGCAATGCACCCCCCTCCCCATGCGGAGGGGGTTGGCTACGGCCAATAGCCACCACGGCCACCCCTCCGGCGGGGTGTGCGGCAACCCCATACAAGGGGGTGGCCGGCCATGGCCATATGGGCCATGGCCGGCCATGGCCAAAGGGCCAAGGCCGGCCCTGGCCAGGCCGGCCACGGCCATGGCCAGGGGGCCCTGGCCGCGGCCAGGGCCAGGGCCAGAGGGCCCTGGCCAGGCCAGGGCGTAGCCGGCCCTGGCCAAGGGCCAGGGCCCTGCCGGCCCTGGCAGAGGCCAGGGCAGAGCCTAGCCGGCCCTGGCCTCTGCCAGGGCCATGACCGGCCCTGGCAGAGGCCAGGGCTAGGCCCTGAACGGCCTCGGCCAGGGCCTGGCCCCTCGGCCAGCCAGGGCAGAGGCCCTTGGCCGGCCCTTGGCCAGCCTCGGCCAGGGCAGAGGCACTGGCCAGGAGGAGTGCAGATCATTGGTTGGTCGACCAATCTAGGAGTTTTGGTCGACCAATCCGGCAAAAGACCTTGGTCGATCACGAACATGCCGACTAGCCCATACGGGGTGGCAAAAGGCTTTAGTCGAACACGAATGTGCCGACTAGCCCATACGGGGCTAACGACAGTCGTCTGCGGCAAAATTCTCCCATACGGGGGGAAGCGCCTGGATCCATACGGGAACCGACGATAATGGCTTGCAGAAAAATACCCTCAGGGGGATCCGGCCTTGGCATGGCTACGGCTCATTCCCGGCAAATGGCCAGGAAGTGCCAAATATTTCGCTAGTATCATAAGGGTACTAAGTCGACATATACAATTTTGAAAAATACGTTTTCATACGTTTTTGAAAAATACGTTTTTAAAAACGCTTTTCCGCTGCGAAGTACTATAAAAGTACTAACATTTGATAAAGTGATGGGGAAATATTGAAAGTTACTCTAGATGGTGATTGGAAACGAAGTGACCTTTCCGATTCTAGGGTAACATCTTCAGTATTTTTCGAAAGTAACTTATAAAATTATAAATGTCGTTCTAAGTGGGAGTTGAAATTAGAACTATCCAAATGGGATATTCTATTATCACTTCAAATGGGAATTATATTTTAAGAATTTTTCAATGCAATGTTTTTGATCAAACCTTCGGTTTTGTGTCTTTTGCAGCATTTTAAAAGTAAAATGTCTTCCGCTTCAAAGAATATCGTCGCTAAGTTAAACAGAGATGAAAAACTCAACGGTGATAATTACAAACTTTGGTCCATCAAGATACAATACGTTTTAGAGGAGCAAGAAGTGCTCAAAACTCTAAAGAACGTAATGATTGAACCCGAGTCGGGCACTATGGCCCAACACAGACGAGCCAAGGAAGCTTTTGATGCTTGGTCTCGGAAGAACAAGATAGCACGCATTACGTTATTAAGCAGTATGGCTGATGACATAATGCGCATCTTTCGAGAGCATGACTTAGCCATGGACATATGGTCCAAGCTTGAGGAAAAGTTTGGTGGCACATCGGTGTCCAAACTTCACGCCTTAACTATAAGATTTGATTCATACAAGAAACGTCCAGATCATTCCATGGGGAAACATCTGCGACATATGGCGAATCTTATCTCAGAGTTAACGGATGCGGGTCATGTGCTCACTGATGAGCAACAAATCCAAGCAGTCATACGTTCCCTACCAAATGGGTGGGACCAAATGAAGATGCATCTCACTCACAATGAGAGCATCAAGACCTTCAGCGATGTTTCCAAGCACCTCGAATTAGAGGAAGAGCGGCTTGCGGCTGCCAAGCCAAGTGCAGAAGTGCACATGGTTGCTAGTTCCTCACACGGGGGAAAGAAAAGGAAAGATCGTTCGAAGTCTACCAATGAACGTAATAAGCAACCTGAGTCTACCAAGAAACCCAAACATAAGGGTGGACACAAGAAATGGCACAAGAAGAAAGACTTGAAGAGGATCAAGTGCTTCAAGTGCAACAAGCTCGGTCACTATGCTCGTTCGTGTACGAGTGGAGGCGACGGGGTAACTTGTAAATATACTAGTTACATATGTGTTTCTAGTTCAATATTTCTTGTGGAATCTAATCCATTTTGGATAATTGATTCAGGTGCCACCGACCACATAGCAAGGGACAGACGGTCCTTCGTGGAGTATCACCGGATACCCCAATGAACGAAATGGATCCATGTAGGAAACAACACACGTGTTGAAGTGAAAGGCGTTAGGACTTGCAAGCTAGTCTTGGACAACGGTCGCACTCTCCTATTTCATGATGTCCTCTTCGCTCCAGATATTCGAAGGAATATAATTTCTGTGGTCGTATTAATGGGTCTTGGCTATAACTGATTTTTTCATGATTGTAATGTGGACTTAAGTTGTAATAATACTCGTATTGGTACTGGGTTTGTATTTAAAGGATTTAAGGTAATGAGTACAATGTATGATTCCTCGTGTAATGAAAATTTCCTTATTTCAAATTCTAAGACTTATGAGCCTGATGTGATTTGTTGGCACGCAAGGCTTG
Organism: Scilla litardierei; assembly: GCA_030789695.1. Taxonomy (NCBI): domain Eukaryota; kingdom Viridiplantae; phylum Streptophyta; class Magnoliopsida; order Asparagales; family Asparagaceae; genus Scilla; species Scilla litardierei. The sequence continues at coordinate 207,795,692 of CM061136.1, forward strand.
GTCATATTGGACCAACGCGTATGGATAGACTTGCCAAACGTGGCCTTCTATCCAATGTTTCAAAGGTTGAAATGTCGACCTGCGAACATTGCCTAGCGGGGAAATCTTGTCGCAAGCCGTTTGGAACCGGCACAAGGGCCGAGGTTCCATTACAGCTTATCCATTCGGACATATGTGGTCCGATGAATGTCAAGACAAGACGCGGGAAGTCCTATTTCATCACTTTTATTGATGATTTCACCCGATTCGGACATATCTATTTGATATCCCACAAAAGTGAAGCATTGGCTTGCTTTAAAAACTATATGAGTTTAGTGGAGAATCAATTAGATCGCAAGATTAAGGTCTTGCGAACCGATAGGGGCGGTGAATATCAATCAACAAGTTTTAAGGAACTTTGTGATGAAAAAGGCATAGTACATCAGGTAACTATGCCTTATACTCCTCAACAAAACGGTGTTGCAGAAAGGAGAAATAGGACTTTAATGGAAATGATCCGTTCAATGATGGCGCAAGCTAACTTGCCAATCACCTTTTGGGGTGATGCATTATTGACGGCCGCTTTCATTTTAAACCGCGTACCCTCGAAATCAGTTAGCTCCACTCCTTATGAGTTGTGGAACCAAAGGTCTCCTGACTTAAACATTTTGAAACATTGGGGTTGTGCATCATACACACATATTTCCTCCCATAAGTATGGCAAACTTGGGCCAAGGGGAAGGAAATGTATCTTTATACGATACGCAGAAAACTCCAAAGGTTATGTTTTTGTTAGTCAGGAAGACAATGGTGGGCTAATTGAGTTTGAGTCGAGGGATGTCACTTTCTTGGAAAACGAGTTTCCGAGACAGGGCGAGATAAGTCAGGACTTATCTCTATTTGAGATTTATGATCAAGAAGGATTACCTCATTCGAGTGGGAGAATTCTTGGTGAAAACGAAAATACGTTTCAACCTTCACCAATGGATTATACGAATGACGATTATCCTATTCCATACGGGAATAATGATCCAAGTGGGAGCAATTCTAACGACATTCCAAGTGGGAGTGATATTAGAATTGATCTAAATTCGAGTCAACAAGGACTTGAAGAATCTCAAATACGACGTAGTAGTCGTACAAGGTTGGCTCCTCTAAGATTTGAGGATGAATTTCCGCAAACCTTTATGACTTTACTACAAGAAGATGACGAGCCTGCTACTTTCAAACAGGCCGTATCTTGCCCTACTAAAGACAAATGGATGGAATCGATGCAAGAGGAGTTAGAATCCATGAAAGTTAACCAAGTCTGGGACTTAGTTGACTTACCCAGAGGACGTAGAGCTATTGGGAACAAATGGGTTCTCAAGATCAAGCATAAGGCTGATGGCTCTATTGACAGATATAAATCTCGCCTTATCGCGAAAGGTTTTACGCAACAGGAAGGGATAGACTACGAAGAGACCTTCTCACCTGTTGTTCGTTTTACCTCGATTCGCCTGATTCTGGCAATAGTAGCTTGCTTAGACCTCGAATTACATCAAATGGATGTAAAGACTGCCTTTCTCAATGGAGAATTGGACGAGGAGCTCTATATGGAACAACCAACAGGGTTTGTAAAAGAAGAAACCGAACATAAGGTTTGTAAACTTCTTAAATCCATATATGGTCTTAAACAATCCTCGAGGCAATGGTATATACGATTTCAAGAAGTTGTCTTATCAAATGGTTTTACCATGCTTGATGAAGATAACTGCGTATATATCAAGAGGATTAAAAGCAAGTATGTTATCATGTCTCTATATGTAGATGCCATTTTAATAGCCGGAAATGATAAGGGCTTTGTGATGGATATCAAGGCTTGGCTTTCATCAGTTTTTGAGATGAAAGACATGGGAGAAGCCGCATATATCCTTGGAGTTAAGATTTCAAGGAATCGTTCGAAGAAACTTCGTTCTCTTTCATAGGAGACTTATATAAAGAAGGTTCTAGAACGATTTAATATGCAGGACTGCAAGTCCATTGATACTCCTATAAGCAAAAGCGATAATTTATGTCTGAAATCATGTCCTAAGAACCAAAAGGAGAAGAGATTATGGAAAAAGTTCCATATTCCAGTGCAGTTGGTAGTCTTATGTACGCTATGATATGTACAAGACCAGACATCTGTTTTGCCGTTGGAATGGTAAGTCGTTACCAATCCAACCCAGGGCAAGTACACTGGAAAGCGGTTAAGATGATAATGCGGTATCTCAAAGGAACTGCAGACTTTGCTTTATGCTATCAAGGAGATGCCTTGAGGCTCGAAGGCTACACTGATGCTGATTGGGCGGGTGATCTCGATGAGCGACGATCGAGCTCAGGATATGTTTTTCTACTCGGATCTGGTGCGATATCCTGGAGTAGCAAGAAACAATCCTGCATCGCACTTTCAACCATGGAAGCCGAGTTTGTAGCATTTAGCATGGCAGTCCAAGAGGTTGTTTGGCTTAGGAAGTTCTTAGACAGGCTAATTAATGCAAGTGACTCAAGTGCTGTACCTATACACAGCGACAGTCAAGCATCTATAGCCTATGTCAAAGATCCTAAATTCCATTGTAAGACTAAACACATTGATATCCGCTACAAATTTGCAAAAGACTATGATAAGACCAAGAAGGTGGACATAAGGTATATATCTACGCATGAGATGATAGCGGATCCGCTCACGAAGGCGATCCCCAGAGATGTGTTTTACAAACACTTATCATCCCAAGGATTGCGTAAGAGCTGAGTTGTACCAATGTAAATTCCCATGTCTGTAAATGATCAAATTTAATAAAAGAATATGTTCTTTTTCAAACATTGCATATGAATTTCTTGAGAAATGTTTGTGTACATTTTTGAAATCTAAGCTATACTTTCTAGTATGTCAGACAGATTGAGGTTGGCTCTCGCACATAGCAAACGTCTTATTCTATCAGACGGATAGAATAAAGATGAGACCTGTTTAAAGTCAAAATCATTAGACGGATGATTTAGAGTCATGACTTAAACAAAATGGTCGCATGAAAGATCTGCATCATATGGATGCTTACAGAAGATCTAAGAGGATTTTGAAATCCTATCTGTCTAAATGCGGGATGTGAGTCCAAAGGATTATTTGAGTAGAAAAAGGGACTCAAAGTCAGACATTGTGGTGTCTGATCATCATCCTTACAACATCATTGAGACATACACTCCCTGGGAAAGGAGCGATGTTGTAATACATATTCATACTACGTATGCATTTTTTGACCATTGGGTTAGAATAGTAAATAAGTTTACTATTATGTGAGACCCAAAGACCACATGGGTCTTAATTCATTACCCTTATGGACTCTAATTGGTTCCTTTAGATTTGACCGGGTGATTGCTATCTTAGCATGTTACTTATGGACTATGGTTAATTCGGTCCGGCGGGGCATGTTAGAAAAGCAAGTCAAGTCAAGATCGAAAGGATCGCAAGAAGAGGAAGATTAATTTCGCATTCACATTTGGACTTTAAAGATTCAAAGCTTGCCAGCCAATTGTAATCCAGATGAGATTCAATTGTTGAATATAAAGTATAAGAAATGTGAAGAAATAATCTAGGGTAAAGCATGCGTTGATCTACTCAACTTTGCACCTCGAGGGGTGTTTTGTATCTCTAACAAGTGCACAACAGTGGACTCTATGTGCATGACGGTCACACGGCCTATTTCTCGGTATGATAAACAGAAGTGTTAAAGGAAAGATGTTTCCTTACAATCCCCTCAAGTGTGAGTGGGAGATGTTGGATATGGACGACATAAATACACCCATGAGGGGATGTATGAGGGTATACGGACCTCAGATGTCGCGTGCACGAAGGCGTGCGCAAAGGGAACCTTTTCTCGTGTGAAAAGGACCACTCGATAAGTGGAAAAAGCCACTCGATAAGTGGAAAAAGCCACTTTATAAGTGCAAAATGGCACTTGATAAGTGGATAAAGAAGAAGATAAATGAATGTGCTAATATAGGCTAATAAGCTTATATTTAGTTATTTCCTACAATAACTACCCCTAAAGCCTATAAATAGGACCCAAGGGTAAGGCATTCATTCACACTTTCCATGCCATAAGTTTGCATAAGGCATCTTATGTTCTTCTTCTCCCTTCCATTAAAATCCTCTTCTAGTTAGAGATTTAGGCGGTGAAACTCTGCTTCGATCCTCCGTGACGAAGTATCGACCGTTGTGGCGAATCCGAGGGCGAAGTTCCAAGATTACCGTGCCGCGTACGCAAGCGTAAGTCTCAACTTCATTTATCGATCCTAACGTTGTTTTGACAGGATCCGACACCCCCGTTAGGGGGGCGGCGGCAGACAGAGTATCCCCCCGTCCGGGGGGCGGTGGCAAGAGGGGCCCCCGTCCGAGGGGGCGACAAGAGGGGCCCCCCGTCCGGGGGGGGCGGCAGCCGGAGCCGGAGCTCCCCCCCTCCGAGGGGGTGCCGCCGCCAGAGAGGTCCCCCCTGTCTGAGGGAGTGACAGATAGCCCCACCCCGTCCGGGGGGCGCAAAGAGAGCCCCCCTGTCGGGGGGCGGCGCACAGAGAGCCCCCCATCGGGGGTGCACAGAGGCCCCCCCATCCGGGGGGAGCGACAGGGGTCCCCCCCCGTCCGGGGGGCGCAACAGAGGCCCCCCGTCCGGGTGGGCGAAACGACTAGGGTCCCCCCTGTCCGGTGGGGGGCGCAACAGACTGGCGGGCCCCCCCCTCCGGGGGGGCGCTACCGGGGGCAGGCCCCCTTCGGGGGGAAGTTGAAGAGTTTTTAATTTTTTTTAAAGAATTTTAATTTGTATATTGCAGATTTTTACATGCCAAAAGAAAAGCTGTGTAAAATCATAGCAAAATATACATATAATTTTATTTTAATTATCTATGGGATCGAAAAATTTTACCTCTAGATCAAAGATCTAGGGACGATCGTAATAAAAATCCGTAGATCGAAATCCACAGTCCCGATACACCTAGAAAATAGCCGCAATGGTTCGCCGCAAGCCGGAACAAATCACCGAAACAGTAGATTCCTTCGCGCTTAGGAGGTTAATTTGAGGGGATAAGGGAGAAAAGCTCAAAGAGATGAGAGCTTCGGTGCTGTTAATGTGTTAGAAAATAGATCGAATAAGTAACAATGGCTCAAAGCTATGATACTCTATTTATTCATATGAGTGGAATACAAAGGGTCATGGGATAACAAAAGACATGGTATACCAAAGGTCCTATAATTAAACTCTCTAATGATGGACTAATGGAAGGATAATGATGAGGGCAGGCCAAAGGCCTCCATCATTCATAACAATTCCATATTTTTTAATAACGATAAAGAGTGGAATGATAACTTTTCCATGTTCAAACCACACAAAATATATTGAATTATTAAATGGAGAATTTTTCTAAATTATCGTAAATATTTAAAGATTATTTTTAAGTTACCATAAAATTTCAATGTTCGTCAAAAGGACTAAAAAATTCCTTAAAATTTTCTTTAAGCAATCATTTTCAGTTGGTAGCTAGATTGTGTGATTTTTGGGATAAAAAATCCACGTTCATCAATGTTAAAAATATATTTTTGTGAGCTCTAGTGCTCATCCTAGTGGTTGAATCACCCGACTGACTCCGTGTAGGCCGGATTCAAATACCACTACACCCTATTGGTTGAATCACTTGGCTGTCTCAGTTGAGGTACGGGTTCGAATCCCACTCCACCGAGACAGCTGAGTAATTCAACGAATATGATGAGCATCGGAGCTCCATACATCAATTTTAAGATATAGGTTTTTGTTTTCATAATTTTATTTGACTCACAAATCAATATTACATTTGAGGGATGTTGTCAAAAGAAATTGGATAAGACAAATTGGAAAAAAAGAATTTGGATAAGAGAATTTGGACAAGAGAATTTGGAGAAGAGATGAGATTTTTGCTCCTATACCCTCCCAACACACCCAGCCACACTTTTTATTATCCCCCAAGAATTGCTCAGCGCACACAACCACTCAAAACTTAAAATTGCTCACCGCACACAACCACTCAAAACTCAGAATTGCTCATCGCACGCAACCATTTTTTCCAGT
>CM061136.1:207802280-207957280 GCA_030789695.1 Scilla litardierei
GATCCACACAACGGTGTCCGGGAGAGAAGCGCTCGTCGCATCTAAAACAGAGGCCCTTTTGCCGCTTCTCCCTCATCTCCGCATCGGTCATCCGTCGGAACGGGCCCCCAGCTGGTAGCGGTGTCGGCTCCCATGTCTTCTCAAGCCCTGTCTGAACTGTCTCAGTAGGGACCCCTGCTCCGCCTATCCCAGTCGTGGTGATCCGCTGCATATGCGCACTGTAGCCGATTCCGCCTCGCCTATCCTCAGCTCGGGAGTCCTCCACCATCTGCGCCATCTCGATGACCTCTGAAAGCCCTCGAGGCTTGTATGACCTCACCGCAGCTCGAAGACTAGGACGTAGCCCCTTCAAGAAGGTGCCCTCCAGCGACTCATCCGACACCCCATGAACTCGTCCTGCCAACGTCTCAAATTTCTCAATGTACTCGCGCACCGGCCCCCTCCTGTCTGAGGGCAAATAGCTGCTCATGTAAGTTCCCCAAGCGGGGGTCTCTAAACTTCTCCAGAACCATGTCCTTCAGTTCCTCCCAGCTCCGGATCTGCTGCCTCCTCTCCTTACACTGGAACCACCCCAAAGCTCGTCCCTCCATGCAGATGGCCGCCGCCTCCAGCTTCTGGGCCTCGGTCATGTGATGCGCCGCGAAATATCTCTCTGCCGTGAACAGCCAGGCGTGTGGATCCTCCCCAGAAAAAATCGGCATCTTCAGCTTCCGGACTCTGCAATCCCCTCCAAAGTGCCCCTGCTCGGGCCGCCCATCGTCTCTGTGACGCGGACGGTAGTGCTGTCGCCTCTCGTTCATGGTCTCGTAACGCCTGGGTGGCCCTCCTCCGCGACCTCCATAGTCCCCTCGGTCTCTGTGCCCTGCGTCTGCTCCAGCATCGTCCTCTGGCCACTCCTGGTAGTCTCCGAACCTCCCTCCGGTGTCTGCGGCGCGCCTCTCCTGGCGGTGGGGCGGTGGCTGCCACCCTCCGTCGTCAAAGCGGGGGTCGGGCGGGTCCCGATAGTAGTCATCGTGCTCCTGAAAATCCTCGGGTCCCCACTCCTCCTCGAAAACACGTGCCGGAGCCTCTCGCCGTGGCGGATCTTGCGAAAACCCCCAAAATCACCGCCAAAAGCCGCTGCCGCCTCTGGTCGCTGTCTGGAGGAGTCCCGGGGGCCCCAGCGACCACCCCCGGGGGTCGCCGAAACCCCAGGGGGGGTCGGCGCCCCCGGCCGAACCCAGGGGGGTTCGCCGGGCCCCCCCCGAGCATCCTGGGGGCCCCAGTGGTCCCCCCGGGGCTGTCGGAGGGAAGAGAGGCACTGCCGGCCTTCCGGCAGGGCCGCCGGCCAACTCTGCAAGGGCTCGGGGGGTTCCGGCCCCCTGGGGAGCAAGTCGGGGGGTTCCGGCCCCCTGGGGAGGAAATCGGGGGGCTCCGGCCCCCTGGGGAAGAAATCGGGGGGGGGGGGGGGGCTCCGGCCCCCTGTGCTGTAAATCGGGGGGCTCCGGCCCCCTGTCGAAACCTGTCGGGCCCCTCCGGGGCTGCCGGAGGGGCGGCAGGCCCTGCCGGGCGTCCGGCAGGGCCGACGGGCCCTGCCGGAGGTCCGGCAGGGTCGCCGGACCCTGCCGAGCCCCGGCAGGGTCGCCGGACCCTGCCGAGCCCCGGCAGGGCCTGGCCCCCCCCATCGGGGCCCGGCAGCGGAGGGGTAGGCCCCCCGCCCCTTTCGCGTGTCGATCGTGGCTCCCAAGTATGGCGGCTAGGGCCGCCGCTCCTCCGTTGGTTTTCCACCGCCTTCCGTCGCACCTCCTCGCGGTAGTCCCCCCTCCATGGCTCTTCGTCTTCGTCGTCGGCTAGATCCTCCACCAAGAACGCACTTTTTGGATCAAAGTTATCAACTTTCTCCTTTTCCTTCTTCAAAGGTGCCCCCTTTTCCCCCAATGTAGGGTTTTCTTCCTCTTTGTTGTTCGCCGCCAATTGCTTTAGGGTTGCCATCATTTGTGCAAATTGGTCGTCGTGCTTTGCTTGATTGGCCGTCAATTGGTTGACGGCCTCCGTCAATTTTGTCAAGGATTCGTCATTGGCCGCCAAAGACTTCTTGATTCCGTCGATTTCGCTCGTGAATTTGGCCTCCAAAGCTTCAATTTTGTCGTGGGATCTCGTCGTAGTCGCCATGGATCGTCACGGGCTCTGATACCAAATTGTTAGGAACCAACCAAAGATAGGATTTTTATTGAGAAAACAATAGCAAAAATAAGATAATTGAATACAAAAAGGTGTATTCTCCTCCCAAGACGCCTAGAGGACGTCCGCACTCGTCTAGATCTATAACTACTCCTAAGACGCTCAATAGAGAAATCTCCAAATTTCAAGCATAAAATCCCTAATGACGGCTAGCCCGTATTTATAGAGGAAACTAGGGTTTCTAGGGGAGAGGGGGCGCGCGCGCAAGGGAAAACCGCCGGCCCACATGGGCCGGCCCAAGGGGCCGGCCCAAGAGGGCCGGCAGTAGACCCAGGCGGGTCTAACATATTTCAGCTGCAATAATTAGTACCTTTAAATTAAATTTACTAATGCCACATAATTTTTTTTGCTGCAACGGTTATTAGCTTTACGTTAATTTACTGATGTCATTGATGTTAGTATTTTTTTCAAAAAACTTCATGCAAGCTCATTATGGAATCAATATTTTTCCGTAAAAAAGGTCCTGTCTATGCTCTAACATGAGAAAAATTAGGATAAAAAACTCATTTTGGATCTTCGTCACATTATACTACAAAAAACTAAAGCAAAAGGGAATTTTCGGTGACATTATTTTTGTTTATAATCCAAAGATACAATGATCTGCAACAATATAATACTTTTCATTTTTATGCATTGTAGATTGAAGTCAACCGAAATTCTCTTGTTGTACCTCAAATCTAAAAAAGCCCCAATCTCGTCTCTGCCACAGGTCTACGAACTGTTGTTCGAGATATTGTCAAGAACTTGCAGTGCATCGGATGATTTTTGTTGTTGTTTTTTGGTTTTTGGTTTTTTGTTGTCTTTTTTTTTTTTTTTGGGGGGGGGGGGGGGGGTTTGGGTTTTGGTGAATATGGAAGATAATCACCTATGGGAGGGGATAGATGACTGTAGAGCTTCTGTGTGGTTTAAGAAACACATGTAGTCAGCCCAATGATTTGAAAAAGTGATTTTAGCCCTAATATATGTAGGGTGACTTTTGAGTGGGCCTAAAATGTTATTTCAATCAAACATAATATATGTAGGGTGACATTTGACTGGGCCTAAAATGTGATTTCAATCAAACACAGTATTTTATAATCCTCTCCGACTAACACCGAACTTTAACAATCTCATTTTGAAATCCTCTACCAGTTAACTCCACAGTTTGTAATCACAAAAATTTCCATCTTCTTTTAACTTCTTTCCCACTAACACCATGTGAATTCCAATTCATGTACCTAATATGATAATTATGAGGTGACAAAGTACGTATGGCGACCTTCACTTTTTCAGTGTTGTCCAACCAACCAGAGCAATTGAAATTGATTTTAGCCTGCCAAGCTAATATCATGAACTCAATTATCGATTCCACAGATCTTATAATCTCATAAAAGTGAAAAAGAGAACAAATAATCATAGAATTCCATCCATTGCAACCAAAACGAATAAATGGCATTCAAGGGAGAAACCCAACCTTTTAGCATACATGTAAAATTATCACGCTGTCCACATGCATGCAAAGAAATGTCAAGCCACTGTTTAAAATTATTATTGGATTAAAAAATAGCGTTCAAAACACCAAAAGCTCTCAAGAAACATTTAGATAAAATAGTGAAATATAATTTGGAATGAATGGTCCAAGTAACTTACGCATACTTACAGAATATATCCTTAAGTCCCATTCCGTTTTACTGTTTGAAAAAACAAACTAAATTTTTGGCAGCTAAACTAAAAAGTTTTTGAAATTTATAGAATTTGTCACCTTCAAGGACCTTCAATTTGGAATATTCAATGTGCCCTACATGCATGATGTTACCCATAACTAAGAAAAAAACCCATATTCCTCCAACTTTTCATCATCTCTTACTAAATTAAATTAACACTAAACCCAAGGCTCCTCAATCTGTAATTCTGATACCCTTTATTGTATGCTTACCTGTAACTCTTTCCTTACCTCAATGCTTTCATTTGAGTGCACCTGCACTCAAAATTTCCAATTCAATGTGTCATCTCCATCAAAAGCCTGAAACACCTCAAAAGAGACCCAACCTGTCCTACATCACCATCCCTTATCCACCACAAACTACATGATTTCAGTCATAACATCGCTACTACACACAGCATCGGTGGCATCAACATTGCCAACAGCAGTGACAAGTACAAGGAGTCACCTCCTGATTCCACAGTGCCACCTATGCAACAATTCTGCATCCCTCGCCCACGCAGTGGAAGGACTGTATCAATAACATCCCTAGGTCAAAACGGGGCAAAAGCTGCTGGAAATGATTTTCAGACTGTTGTACATTGTTTTTTTGTAAGGGATGAAGAATCCGTATGTAGCATCCAGCTCGATATATTACAATATCAAATACATACCAAAACTACCAAGGTTAATGTCAGTAGATATATTGTTGGATTAATCTGTTCATGTTTAATAATATATGCACAGCATAAGGAGGGTATAGGCCTCTTGTTCAATTTGCTAAGTGGGTTTACCTAGAAGGTCAGTGAATGACCTGGAAGCGATCAGCATCACTACTTCACCACTTGGTATGATTGATACCAATATGAAACAGGAAATCATCTATAAAAGAACTCGCTGCCATTATTTGCTTTAGTTCTGTCTCTATAAGATTGGGGGAAACAAGGGAGGTCAGTCATTTTCTGTCATCATTGGCGGAAGATTGACATTTGAAGGGTTCTATACTTATGTTTTTGTCAAAATAATGTAATTTAGCTCAATTGTGAATTTGCAGCAAATAAGCCATGCATCTTTTTTACTTGTTGGGTTTAAGTTTTTAACAATGATTACTAGGCATGCAACTTAATAAATTTAGGATGGTAGTCCTGTAATTGTCCTGCTGTTAAAGCCACAAACTATGTACAAAGAGGAAAAATAAAAAGGTGGGTTCCTAAGTGCTGAAAAAACTAAGCATGGACTATTACTTGTAAGTGGGTGAAGCTTTCAGGTATGGTTTTCTAAATAAGCTAAAACAAACAATAGCTTATTTTTTTAAATTCATGATGTAATACACATGTTATATAAAAAAATAAAAATAATATAATAAATAGATCACTCGTCACAACTAAATAAAACGCCTATCATTCTCCTAAAATCTGTATTAGTTTTTAAAGAATCAACAATAGCGATGATGAAGAAGGTATCTTAATCACAAGGACATCAGTTGTATGTTACTATGTTAGCAATCACAAGGCCATACTTATATGTTTGCAACACACAAATAATACTTGCATTTTGGAATGACAATTTTTCTAGAATTTTCCTCTCTTTTTGCGGAAAGTTCGCACAATCTTAAAAGTTCTTAGAGCATATTGAACACACCTTGGAGCACCGAGTCAACCGCAGCATTTGGGATAAGTAGCCCAACAATTCGCTGATTATCATTTGTGGTTTCCAGACGAACTACACGTATCCGTTTATGGCTTTGCCGAGCCTATTAGAAGATGTTAAGAATTAGCATCATACAAAAAAAGAATCGAAAAAAGCAATCTAGCATCATACAAAAAAGCCTTAAAATGCAATATTAATAATATTCTGAAGAAATTGGAAGCCCAAGTTTATATGTCGAGGGAATAAATATATTGATACTCAAATCAGCCCGTGACACATTTGCTTTTATGAAATATGTTGGGAAAGCTTTCGTTAGCATGTTGCATGAAATAAAGAAGGTTTCAACCAGGGTTGCAATCTTGAGTATTGCTTGGTCCAACTGTTTGAAGTATTGATATTGGATGTATCAGAAATATCTGACAATACGTATCATAAGTATCAACCTTCACATATTGTGTGCCCTATCCCAATATAGTTGTGAATTGAATGTAGATCTTGATCTTCATTTTCACCAAATGCTTCATCTATATATTATTTCTACCATTCCCAACATCATCTTCCCTTTTTCTAACCCACTACTTAGCAAGCCAATACCTTTAACCTTTATTTTCATTGTTAAATAAGATTATTTTCAACCATTATGTGAAATGACATACAATTTCAAATTTTAGTATTTTTTTTTGATTCAACGGAAAGAGTGCGCGCGCGGGCTCAATCCCGCGGCTCCCAGGAGGGAGCGAGGAGAGGCGTCTCTGGAGCAATTGCTCCTCGGCAAATTTTGGTATTTCAAACCACAAATATTATCTTATATTTGTTGTTATTGGTTAGTATCGACTAGTTATGAATAGATTGTATCGGCAAGCTTGTATTCTGATACAATACGAGCGAAACATAATGAACACTGCATATGTTACACATGAAAAGGTAGAGATGCATCAATAAAAATATCAATAATATACGTGTATTGATTTTTATTTTTTAATCCAAAATATGCGACGATAACTGGCTTAATTACATAATTAAAATAGAAAATACAATAAATATTAAGTTTCAACAATTTTAAAGGGCACTCCCATGAGTATGAATACAAGAAGTTAAATGGTTTAGAGCTTTGAAGGGATCTAGACAATGGTATGACATGACACTCTCCCAGCCACAATTTGGTAAGTCTGATTGGCTTAAACATGAAATTCATGTCCATCCCATTCCAAAATTGATAAAAGTATGATTCCTTATTCAGTTAAATTCTAGAAAATGCATAATATGCTCCGTCTGCAAAAACATAATTGTTTCAAAGATCATATACTATTTTAGGTTATTTGGCATATGAATAACTTAGTCAATTATACATAGCAAAACACACATGTAGCCATATCCTAGTGGATTTTTAATACTAGTTGTGTTGGACAAGAAATGTAAGCGTATGAGTAACACTACAGCCGACTGGTGTCCATGTCTACAAATCATAGCACTATGTGCATGAATATGATTGTTACAATCTATGTAGCACATATACGTCTATCATGAAGCTGTACTTATACCGACCACTATGCTATCCAGGCGTCGACTAGTCGCCGACTAGTCACCGACTAGTCGAGAGTCGGTGGAGGACCGACTTGAAATTTTTCAAAAGTCGGCAGGTGAGTCGGACACCGACTAGGCGTCGACTTGGTCCGACTTTTTGACCGATTTGGTCCGACTTTTGGTCCGACTTGGTCCGACTTTTTCAGCATACTTGTACAATCAAAATATAAGAGGAAAAATTGTTTGTCTCCCGTTCTAACTTTGTGGTAATCAAAACATTCACAATGGATCGAGTTGAATTCCAAGAGGAAGCCAAGAAGGCCTTGAAACTCTCACCACCAAGAGATTTTCAGGAGATGACCATCAGTAATGAACTCTAGAAAATGTTCACTCTAAAACTACGACTGGCCACATCTGTTTCCATGTAGAGATCTCATTCTTGGCGTATAGTTTCCTGATTCTGCCATGAATTCAACTGTCTCATTGCCTGCTTCTCTATGAACCTTTCGACTGATGGTTGTTTACCTCCATCGCGAACCAGGTGTATACTGATTGAACTCTAATATGACAGTATCTGTAATAATATGCAGGAAAAAGATTAAAAAAATTATGAATTTTCAAAGAATTTTTTCTAAGCTGGAAAATTATATGCCCAGTACAAACCTAAAAAAAGAAGCAACATCTGTTACATGAAATAAAATATGTTAACATCTGGGTGCGACTAGTCGTCGACTAGTCGCCGACTCGTTCGACTAGTCGCCGACTCGTTCGACTAGTCATGAGTCGGTACTTGACCGACTCGTTGCCGACTCACCGACTTAACTGCATAGGTCCGACCATGCTGACACCCTTGTCGGAACCCAACTATTCTTGAACACTTTTAAGACACGTATTGGACACTTTTCAATACTTGTCGGACACATCTAGGAAATGGTTCCTTTTTACTTGTCTTTTGAACAAGTATACCTTCATTTTTGTATTCATACATGTAATTTCATGGGTTATTCTAATGATTTTATGGATGATTAAGACACCAAGAAAATGTAAGTATAAGATAAAGTGAAGCTTATAAATTGTGTTTAAAAATTATATTGTTGGTGTACCTTTTTATATTGTTTGTTGTGTGTATATAAATATATAAAATATAAGATATTATTATATAGTTGTCGCAATATGATCGTCGACTAGCCAAGAAGGAAATTTCTTCATTGGCTAGCTCACGGCCACACCCTTCTCTCTCTTTTTGAATTTTTTGTAAGTTGTATTATTTCTAAACACCCTAAAACCTCAAAGATGGGTGAACCCTAGGGATATTTGGCCCTCGATCCGCTCGTTGCAAAAAATTCTATTATTCTGAAATTGTTGAACTTACTATGGGTGGATAAATGAGCAAAAGTTTTTGGATTCACTTGAAAATTGGTGGATTGAGGTTTTAAAACATGAAGATCAAATAAGTGGTTCGGATCGAAGGAAAAAAATAAGGAGGGTGTGGGTTTCACGATACCGATGATGAAATTTTCCTCCACAGATACCCATTATTCACATATAGTTTTATCCATGTACCTTACCTTTTACAACTTTTCTGTGCCCACTGTTCTGTACCATACTCATACCAGCACTCTATGCTTTCCTAGGTTACGACAATTATATACAGATATAGAAGTACTAGATTTCTAAGAACTTGGCATACCACAGTTGTTGTATACAAATAACAACAAATACTAACTAGTGTGTCGTATGTTTACGTTCCATTCAAAGCACAAATAATAAATATCTAGAAATGAAAGAGCACAAAAAATTGGATCTTCTGAAAGTTTCAACTTAGTTTAATAATGCATCAATGTATAACTCATCTATCGAGAATTAAGGAAAAGTATAGCTAAAACAAATGAAGCGAATTAATTGATTATAAGCCTCATCATTCAGGCATGAAGATAACAAATGTAAAAGGCTACAAGTATATGGAAGTGTCTAATACTGCCCAGATAGACAATTTTATTTGTTTAAAAAAGACATTTCCAATTACCCATGTTTATAGGCGTTTATATTCAAAGGTGATTCCTAGTTTGTCACCTCCCTGAAATCAAGTACACTACATGGACCTGTAAGATCATAATGTTGGTACCTTGCTTTTAGTTTTCCTTTTCCATTGTGCATAGGAGACTCGAGGGACACCTTGCTTTAGTGTTCCTTTCCCTTGAAGGGATCAGATTGCTCCAATTGGGTTAGATCCAGATCTATATGCGGGTAACAACCACATACTGAATCCATATTTTGGATGTAATTGACAGGTATCTGAATGTTCTTGTTTAAATATGAGCATATAATTAGTTAAAATCAAGAAAGTGTGAATTCCCATGTTCGCATATTATGGAGTGTCAAAGCAGCTTGCAAACACTTGTCATATTTGCAGTGGTCAGGACTGGACCAGACCATACCTTTAACCAGGTTCAGTGTAACCGACAATTCTTGTGGTTCATTTCATTGAAGAACCAAAAACAACTAAAAATTAAATGAACAGGCACTAGCCAGGTCATCTGTGACCCAAGTTAACCATGCAAACTTGTCTTACTATGTAACTATCATGTTCTTCCCAAAAAAGTTAGCAATGGGAATCAGATCTTGACCGATAGGAAAGGCACTGCACCATCTAACATGACAGCTTCAGACATTCTCATAAACAAAACCATATAATTATATAAATACTATATATATGAAACCTGCTTAGACCAACATGAAGCGGTCATCAAACCACCCACCTTCCTGGATTCATGGCTGGTTAAAACATTGGTTATTTGCACAAACATCCAATGTTCCCTCACTAACCATCAATAATCATGTCATATTATCACACTGGTATTCCAAATAATAGTTCATTTTAAAAAGAGATGCCAGTTCTGAAATTAATGCACTGAACTTATCATCCAGGCTGTAATTTAACTTTTATACAAGCATCACATGTTGGGCTTACATAAATCTAACACAATTCAACTCTGATCTTTTTCCAACTGATCTAGATGTGTACATTCCAATTTTGTCAAATTCAAATATTAATTTCTGTTACCTTGCAAAATAACAGTATCCTTCATCATATTCACATCCAGTACTCAAACAAATAGACATTTACAATCCTATGATGATCTAAAGTTGTCAGTGTGGCACGGAGTATAACATGAGCTGATGATGCTTGTCAGGCCCTTGCCCATGTGCCAGACATCCTAGCTAAGAAAGAGGTAAAAAAAGTTGCTCACTTCACCAATGAGAAATCTATTAAAATATTGATAATTTTACCATTGCTTCCTCCAAAGAAATTACTGCATTATTGTCATTTCATACTAAACATGTCTCATGTCTAGTTAAATGGGTACACACGTTAACATTTCTCACTCTTGGATAAGAGACTAACTTCATGGGCATGTAGACAAATATTCACTAGTAGTATATATACAATGCAAACAAAATAGGACTGTTAAAAAGGGAAAATAATGTACCTGCTTAGATAGGGCTTTTTCTATGGTCCCCCAAACAGGAAGAATAAGGCCACCCAATACATTAACTTCCTGCAATCTTCGGCCAACTGTACAATAGCTTCCAACTTTGCATTTGGGCCCATGCATGCACTGCATTCAAAAATGTTCACACTAAATATGCAGAAATAGGCAAGTAAATAGAAATCTATATTGCAGCAAAAACCACAAGATACATCAACGTTGGCAAAAGCATTTTTATGCAGAGAGCAATCGCAAGTAGGCAAATTATTGTGCAAGGCTTATGCTCAAAGATATCATCTGAATTGGATGAAAATGATTCCACATGGCAATTTGGACCCAACCCATTGGTCAAACCCAAACCTGGCTGGAATTTTTTGGGCATGGTTGGAGATCCAAATGGGTACCGGTCGCATCCGGGTCAACTTGCATGGCTCGGTTACTAAGCAGTTCAAGTAAGGGTAAACTGCTTTGACCCGTATTGACCCAAAATCAATGTGATTAAAAGTATGTATAGAAATTATTTTGTATGGAACACGAGAGTAAAATGACCAAGTTGTTGGTATAATCACTTTGTAGCCAAGTGGTATGAGTTAATTTCGTATGATCTACATTGGATTTAAATATTTTTCCTTTTTTGTGGACTGTTATTTTTAGAAACTAGAATATACATTTAATGCTAAAATTTCATACATGTATGAGTGACCTGGATTTTCCCAAGGTATGGTATGGGTCACACCCCTAACTACATACTTACCCAAAGTAAACAACAGATTAGGTTTTAACACCAAATAGCTTAATTCGGTTAGTTAAAAAACAAGTTGCTATTAAAGTAATCATCTGTTCTTGCAATCCAACATTTCTTACAATAAAAGAATCCTCCCGGGAATCTTTTTTGTTAACTCTATGTAATATTACACGCACACTCTCACACATTCCCCCCTCCCCCCTCCCAATCAACTTTAGTATTATGATACGGACTAGGGTTTTGATGGAATAAAAGGAGGAATTTTTATTCAATTGAGGAACTAAGAACAATAACACAAGATAATGGAAACCCTTTTTGGAGAGTAGATCACCCTCTCCTAGCTTTCAATAGGAAAAGCCTAAGCATCTTCTAGGGTTTGTGGAAACTCTTTAGGAAAAGACAACAATCACTCAAAATGTCGATAACTTAAGCTAGGGCCGACCGGCCTCTTTTATTCCCCCTTGTAGTGCATAAAGTAATTCCTTCCTAACTTGTCGTGTGCATAGCTGGGCTTTCGTGACTTGTGAACTCATGCTTGCGCCTCCTCTTCTCATAAGTTGATCGCATCATTACTCCCTCCAAAAGTGACACCTTGTTCTCAAGGTGGAAGTCTGAAACTGCCTGACGATCGTATCGAAAGGCTCCCACGTCGCCTCATGATCTGGGTAGCCCACTCCACTGAATCAGCACCTTCGATAATCCCGGTCGAATCTGGCGCACACCTTTGACCACCTCTGGCTCTAGCAGGACCTCCATGTCATCTGTCAACGTAGAGGGCAAGATAGCTGATGCTGAATGATCCGTAATCGCCTTCCGCAACTGCGACACATGGAACACTGATGTATAGCAGAAGTAGGAGGCAGCCGCAGCCTGTAAGCTACCTTCCCCACCATACCCTCAATCTCATAAGGGCCATAGTAGTACGCCGCTAGCTTGGCGTTACGCCTCTGCACTACGTAACTTTGCCTGTAAGGACACAACTTCAAATATACCATGTCTCCAACCTCGAACTCTACGTCCTTGCGATGCCTATCAGCCTTATCCTTCATGATCTACTGGGCCCGCCTCAGATGTAGCTTCAAATCCTCTAACACTCTATCACGCTCTGACAACAGTTGCTCCAACTTCGATACCGGTGTAGTACACCGTCTATAATGAATCAAGTGCAGTGGATCTCTGCCATACAGGACCTTGAATGGAGTCATCTATGTCGCGGAATGGTACGCGGTGGTGTATCAATATTCCGCCCAAGATAGCCATGTCGCCCACTGCCTAGGTGACTCCGATGCAAAACATCGTAAGTAGGTCTGCACGCTCCGATTTACCACATCTGTCTGCCCGTTGGTCTGATGGTGGTAGGCGGTGCTCCATCTGAGAACAGTCCCTTGCATCCTAAACAGCTCCTTCCAAAAATTGCTCATGAAGACCTGGTCCCTGTCAGAGATAATGGAAGCTTGGTATCCTTGCAGCCGTACAATTTCCTTCAGAAATGCTGCCGCTACTGTCCTTGCCGTGTATGGATGTCGCAAATACACGAAATGAGCATACTTGCTGATGCGATCCACCACGACAAAAATGACCGTGAATCCCTCAGACTTCGGCAGCCCGTCAATGAAGTCCACAGAAATATCCTCTAACACCCTCTCTGGTAGTGTCAAGGGCTGTAAAAGTCTAGCAGGAGCTGTCGCCTGGTATTTATGACATTGGCAAATGTCACAAACTGCCACCAGTCGAGCTACATCCTTCTGTATACCCAGCCAGTAAAGTTCTCGTGCCAGCCGTTGGTACGTCGGGTACCCCCCAAATGTCCTCCCACCGTGCTATTATGGAACTCCTGAAAAAGTAATAGAATGTGTGACAACCCCCGTGGAATAACCAAACACCCTCTAAACAGTAGCTTCCCATCCTCCACTGAGTAACCGAGGTGGTTACTCGAGCACTGGACAAGTGCTTCCCGAATCTGCCGCAGCTCCTCGTCGGCCTCAATCTTTCGTAATAGTGACTCTACTAAGCATCATTGGCCCCGACATAGCCAATACCCGTACCCCATCATCCCTGCGAGATAGGGCATCTACCACCATGTTATCTAAGCCGGGTTTGTAATGTATCTCAAATTTGTACCCGCTCAACTTAGATAACCACTGTTGGTGCTCCTCCGCCACCATGCGCTGCTCCAGTATGTACTTCAGGCTCCGCTGATCTGTCCTCACTAAAACTGCCATGTCAAGTAGGTAGGGTCACCACTTCTGCACCGCTGGGACAATTGCCATCAGCTTCCTCTCATAAACAGACTTCAGCCGTGCTCGGGCAGACAACACTTGGCTGAAGTAAGCAATGGGTCTCTGCTCCTGCATCAGGACGGCCCCCAGCCCATACCCTGACGCGTTCGTCTCTACGAAGAACTTCTTGCTGAAATCAGGCAGTGCTAGAACTAGAACCGTCGTCATGGCCTGCTTAAAGGCCTCAAATGCTCTGGTAGCTTCCTTCCCCAATTGAAACTATCCTTTTTCAGATGCCCCGTTAGCGGCCATGCAATAATACCATACCCGCTAACAAATCTACGATAGTATCCCGTAAGTCTAAGGAATCCTCGCAAGGCTCGCAATGTCATAGGCTGAGGCCGATCTAGCATAGCAGCGATCTTTTCCCGATCTATTGCCACCCCATCTGCGGACACAATGTGTCCCAAGTACTCCACCTGCGCCTGGCCGAAGAGACACTTCTGACGGTTCGCATGCAACTGGTGATTTCAAAGCTCTTTCATCACAACCTCCAAGTGCTTTACGTGCTCCTGTATAGATCTACTATAGCCCAGATTATCAAAGAAGAAGACAAGCACAAACCTCTGCAGGTAGGGCCGAAACACCCTATTCATCAGGGACTTGAAGGTGGCAGGGGCATTTGTCAAACCAAATGGCATGACCGGAAACTCGTAATCGCCATCGTGAGTCTTGAAAGCTGTCTTCGGCATATCCTCCGCCTTTATGCGTATCTGATGGTAACCATACTTCAAATCAAGCTTGGAGAACACCACAGCTCCATGCAGCTCGTCCAGCAGCTCGTCTATCACCGGAATAAGAAACTTGTCTGGCACAATTTCTTTATTCAGAGCCCGATAATCGACACAGAAACGCCAGCTCCAGTCCCTTTTCACATTGCCTAATACTAAGGGCAAGAAGTCTCCAGTAATCATCACCCCCTGAATGGACACCGTCGAATCCCTGCATATGCCTCTACTCTGCTCCACCTTGCCATTCCCCAACGTGACCCCGAAACCCTCCGTATTAGTGAGATGTATCCCCTGCTTCTCTATTACCTTAGGGGACACAAAGTTGTGTGTAGCTCCACTATCAATCGGAATCACCACATCTAAGCCTCGAACTCTGCCCGCCAACTTTATAGTGTGGACCTGGGTGAACCCTGCTATAGAACTGAGCGAGACCTCTGCTGCCTCTAAGAGTAGTGGCTCAGTCTCTACCTCACCCCCCGACTTTAGCTCCACATCCGCCTCCTCTTCTACATCCCCCTCATATACTTTGCACACTTGAAGAGCATGGTTGCGACACTTGTGGCCTAGAGTGAACTTCTCGTCGCATTTGAAACACATGCCTTTTGCCATCCTATTCCGCATCCCAGCATCTGTGATCCTCTTATAGGGCCCTGCAGGCCTCGCCTCGCTAGGCTTTCCTGCACTAGCAGGGGTCCCTCCTGATGCTCCATACTGGCCACCTGCCACGGTCTGGGGACATGTATAATGCCCTCTCCAAGTCCCTCTGGTACGACGATCCTCGGTCAGTCTATCCTCCATCGACTGTGCCAAATCCATCAGCTCTAATAATCCTATGGGCTTGTGGGTACGAAGCTCTGTCTTGATAGCAAGTCTCAAACCATCCAGGGAAACCCCTCCATGGACTCCGCTGGCATCCCACGCACCTTGCTCGCAAGCACCTCGAACTGCTTGATGTAGTCACGCACAGACCTATACAGCTCAGTGCATGCAACTACTCGTACGCACCTCCTCCCTGAGTCTTCCTAAAGCGGTGTAACAAGCCCTCCTTGAACTCGTCACAGGTCCTTGCAGGTCTCTCCTGCTCCTTCCACCCGTACCATGACAAGGCATCTCCTTCTAGTCAGATCCCGACCGCCCTCAGTTTCTCCACCTCCGGTAGCCGTGTCATCTCAAAATACATCTTCGCCTTGTAGATCCACCCAGATGCGTCACTACCTTTGAAAATGTGCATCTTCAGCTTTCGTATCCACTCATCAGCACGAGAATCCCCTCTGCCATAGCGATCTTAGTGCCGCTGCCTGTGGGGGTCTCCAAATCTAGCCATATCGTTAGCTAGTCGCCCAACATCCCTCCACTAGTATCCGCCGCCAGCATATTCATTCTCATACCCATCATCGTGATAGCGAGCGAACTCCTCGTACTTTGGCTCGCGTATACGTCCTCTTTCTTCCCTGAAATCAGCCTCTCGATAGTCTCCATAAGCCACCGTCGCCTCGAAGTAGTCCTCGCGGCCAATGAACCCACAGACAGCCCCCTACGACCTGCGGGGGCCTTGCCCATCCCCAGGCGGCCTGCTAGGGGCTTGCGATGCTGCGCGCGGCCTGCCAGGGGCCTCTCCTAGCCCCGCGTGGCCCGCAGGAGGCTCGCCAGCCCTAGGCGGCCAGCTCAGGTCCCGCGAGGGTCCTGGTGGTGTCGCCGGGGCTTGTCGCCACCCTGGCGGCCCGCCAGGGGACCGCGGTTGCCCTGACGGCCTGCTAGGGTTTTCGGGGGGGGGGGGGGGGGGGGGCTGGTGGATGCACTGACCCCCCGGATCTCCTTTCTCCTCGCTCCCGTTGATTCCGGAGGGCCCCCCTTGCCGCCATGTCCAACGTCCAGATCTTCTTCATCGGAATCATAACACTACTCCTCAATGATTACTCGTTGCTTCTCCTTCCCTTTTTGTGAAGTCATCGTCTTCATCACCAGATCTGAGCGTGGATCCAGATCTGATTTTGTCCTAACCTTCGCTCCCGGATCTGATGTAGCATCTAGTTGATCGAGCCTCTTCATGATCGCCGCAAAGTGTGTTGTTGTTGGCGGCGCTCTCATCGATCTTCTTTTCCAACGACGCCTTCAAATCCCCCCAGATCCTTCTTGCGATCATCCGATTCCTTCTTCCTCTCCGCGATCTCCGCATCAAGCCTTTCCTCGAGTGTCTTGGATCTTGTGTTCGCCATCGGATCTTGAAGATCTGATACCAAATTGATACGGACAATGGTTTTGATGGAATAAAAGGAGGAATTTTTATTCAATTGAAGAACTAAGAACAATAAAACAAGATAATGGATCTCTTTTTGGAGAGTAGATCCCCCTCTCCTAGCTTTCGTTTGGAAAAGCCTAAGCCTCTTCTAGGGTTTGTGGAAACTCTCTAAGGAAAAGACAACAATCACTCAAAATGTCGATAACTAATGGTAGGGTCGGCTGGCCTCTTTTATTCCCTCCTTGTAGTGCAAGTAATTCCTCCATGACTTGTTGGGCGCATAGCAGTTTTACTCCTTGGGCTTTCGTGGCTCGTGAACCTCGTGCTTGCGCCTCCTCCTCCTCTCGTAAGTAATGATCGCATCATATTACCATTCCAATATTCTGAAACTTGTTATGGATCTTAGTACTTTTACTGCAAACACATGAATCTTTGTTGTGCCCATCAGCTTATGAAGAAACTAAAATTTTTTAATCCTTAATAAAAATTCTTCGTCCATGTTTCGGAAAGACAAATTCAGCAAGGATCCTTGTCGTGCCGGTGTAACCACCCGTTTTTACATACAAACAAATTATAAAGTGCTATCAAATGGTCTATCTATAATGGCACGGGCCATTTCCATTACCATAATATTGATCTGTAACCCTGAATTAATACTTCAAATTTCTAATAAGAATGCATATGTTGTGATAATTAATAAAAAATTTACAATTACCTTTTTTATATTTATAGTAAATTGAGGAAATAAATAAACTTTCATATTGTACATGACATGACTGAAGCAAATAATGAATCAAAAGAATGTAACTTACCTGTTTAGATGAGACTTCATATTCATCAAGCCAACCTTTGCTGGCCTTCTCAATCGAAGAAACTTTTCTATACTTGCTTTTGAGTTCAGCTAAAGGCATTTCCCTGGAGAATTAAGAAGTGCAAGGCTAACTATAGATATCGATGCATTGTTATGCTAGAATCGATACTAGACTACCGCTTAATACCTCAGGACCTCCCCAATAGCTGGCCGACATATTTTGAACAATCCAGGATCTGAACTGTAGCATCATAAAAGAGAGAAAGCAAAGAAAGATGTAATCCGAAGCATGATGAAGAAACAAATATGACAGACATGTACTACCAAAGCATATGGAAACTGCAACTAATGATTCAGACTAACAAAAATACAACCTCTATAATTGCTTGAGATTCAAACTATGAATATTATGTAAAAAAATATTAAATTAATAATGGTGTTTTCAGTAGGACCACTCATAATGATAGCAAGTTAGCAATTGCTACCCATACAGAGGCTGACTAAGCTATTAGATGACAAGACGAAGTTATCAAACGTTTTACATGCAAATCCCAAAAAACAAAAAACAAAAATACATACAGCACACATGTAAAAGAAAAACTGTTTCTGTTATATTCTGATTGAGACGTATATATCAATGTATATATGTATACGATGAGATAAGTTTCTTAAATGAGGATTGATCAAATAACCCCCCAAAAAACCCCTAGCAAAACGTCTATGCCCCCCAATTTTTTCGGAAGATCCGAACCATTCATCTTGATCTCCACCATCTAAAACCCTGACGCACCAATTTTCAGCCCGATCCCATGTGTGTTGCTCGTTTATCCATCCGACCCAAATTTAACGGTTTCACATGAACAGAACTTTTGCGAAGGGTTGATGAACGGGCAAAACACATGGGATCGGACCAAAAATTGGTGGGTTAGGATTTTAGAGGGTGGAGATCAAGATGAACGGTTCGGATCTTCCGAAAAAATAAGGGGGCATAGACTTTTTGCTAGGGGTTTTTTGGGGGTTATTTGACCCCTCCACTTCTTAAATTATATCCATATGCTTGCATAATCCAGGGTTATGTCCATTAGTGTTCAATTAGATCCAGATCACAGTATTATGAATGCCGAAAAGAGTAACTGGAATGACTGAAAGATGATAAGCATAATGACTAAATATATAGTGGAATACTATATAAACACAATCCCAAAAGGCCAATGAGAACATTTCCACCGCACAAATTAGATAGTACCAAAAATAAAACAGATAATAAAATTATCAAACATATATAAACTAAAAAACCTCCTGCAAAGTATGGTAGCAAACTTATAAAATTAACTACATAAGTATAAAGTTAATATTGTTACTTGGAATGGCAAAACAAGGTAGTGGTTTCTTCAAGACTATATTATAATTGTAGTGTAATGAATACGCTAACCTAAAAATGGTGGGCCAAATATATTATGTCACTAATGCCAACAGTGACTACTTCACCTGCCACTATCGGAATTGATTGCCTTAGGATCATGCTAGATTGGACTATGAAAAGAATAGCGCAACATCTGGAAATGGTCAATGCATCTCTAGTCTGCCAGTACATATAATTATGTAACAGTAATAGCCATGTCAACACATAAGCCCGGTGCTAAAAAATATAACAAACATTTATAAAGGTATGCACACAAACTACGTCTCTATTAGTAGAAGCAGGAGTAATGGTAGGAAAGGTGAAACTATAACACACTGCATGTATTACGCATTGTTGAACCAAGTATTTGATGAATGCACAGAATGAATATACCGGGAATTCGGAACAATAATATGATACCAAGTTCAAACATTCAAAGCGTTGAAAGTAAGCTCTTGGAAAGAAAATAAAAATTTATCCACCAATATCACACGTTGAGAGGACGAAGTGATTATAATATGAAGTAAAGAAGTCCACAAAAGAAAACAAATCCTTAGAACTCAGTTGTTAGGAGATGGCATACCCTTCATATGCTAACATGAAGTGTCTCCTACCCATCCATTCCCTCTTTGATTCATAGAATCCATCACTTGTACAACTAAGTCCAGCTTTCTGTCTTTCATCGAGTAGGTTCTTTGCAAACTACAGAAAACAACAATTATAATTTGAAAATGATGCAAGTTCTGGACTTTTGTGCTAAAATGACTACTTTCAGTGTCAGAAACATTAAACTTTACCTCCCAAGTAATTCCACGGTCAACAGTGAATGAAAATAATACAGTAGAAGCACCAGATAGATTATCAATATGAACAGTCTGCAAAGGGTGAAGTCAATATGTCTGCATAAGAAAAATACACGTATAACCTTCTATAATGTAATTTTAAAAAAAAATAAAACCTTGGGTGGTCCCTGTAACTCGACAATATTGGCCTTTATGTCCGCTATTCCCGAGTCAAATTGTCCTTCACTACGAGCTTTGCGGACAATAAGATCAAGGATGCTGATGAAATGCTCAAAAAGCCTAATACAAATATGTTGATGTCAGTGCATAGTCGTGAATGGTATCAACAATTTTAGTAATCAAATACATACCTATTTTGAATATCTGGAGGCAAACCTAGAATTCGGTTCAAGAAACGCCCAACATCATGCATGTCAGAGTCCACAATACGGCCAGAAAACTTCCCGCCATCCTTCCCATTTGCTACAGCACACACAAACATAATATCCATAATATTAAATAAAAAATTTGACAAAACATAAATAATACCTTTGTACTGTAAAATTTAGAAAGTAGGCATTGGGTAACATAAGCTTTAAGACATTCATATTACAAAAAGGACACAAATTACGGGCCACCCAAATATTGAAACCATTAAGGAAGATTCTATATTTAGATAATCTATTATACATTTGACAGTGTTTTTTGAATTTTAGGGCTGACTAGGACAAGCTGACTAGGACAAACAGGTTGATAGAAAGACGGCTTGGATTTAATCTTGAGGAATGAATGATTGAGATGAAATTTTGTGAAAAGTTTTGGAAGGAAAAACATTTCTAGGGAAATGAAAGTTTATGGGGAATGTAACTTTATGGGGAATGAAAGTTTCTAGGGAAATGAAACTTTATGGGGGAATGAAAGTTTCTTGGGAATAGCAGAGTGCACACAATTAATGCATTGGGGAAAAAAAATATAAACTTGCACTTAATGTTGCAGATCGAATGCTGCTGCAGATCGAATGATATCTCCCTCAACGCAGGGCACACCGTCTCTTCGACTCATGGGGCAAAGGCGCCCGCCAAATTTTTTTACGCTAATTTGTTGTTCAGCGTCTAAAGCGCCCGCGCCGATTTTTTACGCTAATTTTTAATTTGATTATTAGAGCTGATTTTTAATTTGAGTTACCTATTTTTAAATTTAGGTTGAAAGGATCTAAATGTTTGATCCTCTCGAGTGTACCGTAGTTTGACTATATATATGGGATTAATGTAGAGCAGGTGGCACATGATCCAATGGATCATGTGCAAGACACAAAAATGTGGGACCCAGCGAGTACAAGCCCATGTGTGGGCTTGTACTTCCCACCTTTTTTGTGTCTTAGCACCTGATCAATTAGATCAGGTGCCACCTTTTATACATTAAATCCTATATATATATAGGGAAATGTGCCTGAGAACGTGCGCAGGCAGAATTACATGCGCACGCCCCCTCTGTTCGGTGTTTGTAAGTATTTTTTTCAATTTTTTTGCAGTAGGTAGATATACTTGTTATGTAGCTCCCCACAAAATTTCAGATCAATCCAACACGGTTTGAGCCTCCGTTCATCGATCACAAAAACGTTGCACAAAACTGTCACAACGTTTTTGTGATCGATGAACGGATGCTCAAACGGTGTTAAATTGACCTCAAATTTTGTGGAAAGCTACATAACAAGTATATCTACCTACTGCAAAAAAAATTCAAAAAAATACTTAAAACCCCCGAACAGAGGGGGCATGCGCAGGTAATTCTGCCTGCGCACGTTCTTAGGTACATTTTTGGGATATATGCAAAAAATGTATCTAAGGTTGACCTCAGGTATTTCTACCTGCGCACACCCCCGCTGTTCGGATGTTTTAAGTATTTTTAAGAATTTTTTGCAGTAGGTAGATATAATTGTTATGTAGCTCCCCACAAAATTTCAGGTCAATCCGACACCGTTTGAGCCTCCGTTCATCGATTTCAAAAACATTGCGCAAAACTGTCCAGAATTCTGGACAGTTTTGCGCAACGTTTTTGAAATCGATGAACGGAGGCTCAAACGGTGTCGGATTGACCTGAAATTTTGTGGGGAGCTACATAACAATTATATCTACCTACTGCAAAAAAAATTCAAAAAATACTTACAAACCCCAAACAGTGGGGTGTGCGCAGGTGTTGCTACCTGAGGTCAACCTCAGGCACATTTCCCTATATATATATATCGAACATTTCCTATGCTACACCCACAAAAACTCACTCCATGCTGTTCCTCATTAATGATCGAAACCATTCATAGCGATCTTCATGTCTTAAAGCATAGTACATCAAAAATCTTGTCATTTTTACAGTGTTTGCTTATATATCAGGTTGTTGAAAATTTAACGGTTTCACAATACTATACATTTTCACATCCCCAGATCAATGGGCAAACAGCTTAAGTTTCATTAGGTCTTCGGTGTACTTAGGTTTTAACAAATGAAGATCAACATGAATGGTTTTGATTATTGAAGAAAGAAGTGGGGTTAGTTTTTAGGGTGTAGCAAAGAACTTTTCCTACATTGTCAACACATATTCAATATTTGGGAAGCAATCCATTGCAAATGGTTCTCAAACTAAACTTCGTGATAACTCATGATGGGCCATTTTATCTAAACCATGAAGGGACCCTAAGAGTGGATGAGATATTTAAACACTATATAGTTGCAGTTAGTGTAAGATTTACAACAAATAATGACTCTCTAAAAAAAGATGCACAATGGAATAGTCAAACGATGAGAATTATAATCACATTCACAATATAAAGATAAAAAATAAAGCACAAGAAACAACTAATCGCAAACATCAATAATTGTACTGATTCGGCCAACTCAATGTCCTACATCCGGTCCATAGGTCCCACTTAAGCTTTTCATTATTCTCAAGAATAATACAATCTTTTCCAATACACCTAAATCTGGTGTATGGAACCCACCACTCGATAAAGCTTGATTATCAAACCTCTCAACTAAAAGAACCACCACCACTACCACTACATTTGATGCTTTCTCCTCACACGAGGACACCTTTAAGAGCGATTACAAGTTTCCTAAGCCTTGAAGATGAAACTTATAAGAATATTTGTGGCCAAGTGAGGAGATTTCTATTCTAGATGATATGACAATGGTACTAGAAAATAGAAATTTGATGGCTCAAGAAGAGTAGAGAATGAAAGCTTGAGCTCTAAGGGCAATGAGAGATTTTCTATAGTCTCCTTTTCTTTTGCATCTATTTTCACCATCAATCATATCTAAATAATCTGAGATCACATCTATTTATTGAGATAAAAATTTACATGAGAAAATCCTTAAAATACCCATTACAATGGCCATGAAACAGCTAATTACAAAAAATAGTTTTTGCAATGATTAGTTGTTAGTCGACTAGAGTACAAGGATTGGTCAACTAATGACATCTAGTCGACTAATCAATACACTCTACTCGCTGGGCTAGTCAGGACAGAGAGCAGCCATTTTTCAGGCATGATTAGTCGATTACAATTTAAATACTAGTTGACTAGAAGACTGACTAGTCGATTAGAAAGTCTTCTCTAGTTGACTAGTGCTACAGTGACTAGTCTACTAATGGATCATCTAACATGTCAAATCTGATTTACTTTCATTATCATATTACTTGACTAGGGTATCATATATATCATCAAATACACACAGAAACACATAGTTTGACCTATGATTCATATGGGTCTTGACATGATTTAATTCATATTAATTCAAAGTTATTTTTAGGGATTCATGAGTGTGTGTCCATCTTCAAGGCCTTCATGAAATCTAAGACAATAAAACATTACATCAAGTACACAATGTCTTGTTTCCCCATCGTTGTAGCTTTGATTCTTCATCTTCTTGTCGTAGAAGTCTTCATCTTCATCTTGTTGTTTTGGAGTCACACCATCAAGTAGATTTGTCAAACTTGCTTTGATCTAGCATTGTCATCCATACTTGAGCAATCAATGATTGGTCCTTTTTATCATTGTTCTTTATTGATGTCTTTGACCATAGCTAATGCTTTCCTAAAACACTTACCAAACATATTAGTGAGCATTGTATTTACTCATCATCAAAATATGTATTGATGGAATCCAATATCCAACAAAGCATTCATCTTGATTTATGTATCTAAATTAGTCTAACATTTAAACATCAAGTTCTTTCAAAAACATTTTAACTATGGATCACATAGTTGCATGAACAGTAGTTGCATGAACAATGTTATTTTCTATTGTTGGAAAAGCGTAATATCCATACATAAATAAGTTCGAAATCATTTGATTTTTAAGTGTCAAACTAATTTATAGACGTATATTAATATAAATGGTTCGGATCATTTATAAGATGGCCCCGTATATGGTTCTTACAAAATTTAGTTTGAGAGTCGTTCTCAAAGGATTGTTTCCATATATGTGTGTGGGGGAGGGGGGATTTTCCGTTGTAAAAACTCACTCGTGTAAATATTGTGAGAAAAGTATCTTGATATTTTTTAGATCTAAACTGTTGAATGTGATCTACATATCACAAAAAATAACAGACAGTGGAGTATTAGAAAACTCCACGGTCTGCCATGTTTCAAAGAATCAGAACTGTTCATTTTGATGTTCATAGTCTAAAAACCCAAAACACTGAATATCGGATAAACCTAAAGGATTTTGCTCGTTCATCCACCCGTCGCAAAAGTTCTATTCATACAAAACCATTAAATTTACGACAGATGGATCAACGGGCAAAGCCTCTTGGGTTCACTCGATATTCGGTGTTTTGGGGGTTTAGAATGTTAATCAAAATGATCGGTTCCGATCCTCTAAAAAATGATGGCTGGTGAACATATATATACTAGAAATAATTCGTGCACACGCATAGTGACCCAAGAAAAAACACAGGATGTGGCGCACACGTGCAACTGAGAGGAGTGGGTGTGTATAGGTATCGTCGTGAGGAGGCGAGGCTAGTAGGAACCTAAAAAGAGAGAAAAGTATGGGTGTGCACGGGTATCGTCGGGGGTAAAAGGGAAAAAAGCAGGCGTTAAAGTGAAAAAAACGCAAGGGGTCAAAGTGATAAAAGGCCGATGGCAAACCCGTAATTAGGTGGAATAGGGAGGCGCATTTTAGTTGCATGAAAAAGGAATGGCCTTGCAAATAATGGGAAGGAGTGGGGCATTTGGTTGGGTTCTCCACTTCCTCACCCCAAACCACACCCCCCCACAAGTGAGCCCCACCATTCCCATGTGGCACACCTCCCCCTTGCCACATGGGACAAAGATAAAGGTGGGGCCCACACTGTAACGCCCCATACCCGGGAGAGTTACTCTTGTACCATTTTGTGCAGGTCCTGCAATTACCGGTGGAAACAACGTGGAGCAAGCAGAAATTAACTGAATTTAAAATACCCTTTTCATTAACATAATGTCAGAATTACAACGATATATACAACGAAACGGAAAGTACATCATCATTCTAAAGCTGAAACATAAATAAACGAAATAAAGATACAATGTCACTCACGCCCCAAAACCGGTCCTCAAAGCTCGTCGCCCTGAACCGGAAACTCTGTCTCCTCGTACAACGGTGCCTCCGCGTAGTCTTGTTGGTCACCTGGTGGCAACAAAGAAGTGCTACCACGGCTCAATAGAGTAGACTTATAAATTCTAGCATCAGCAATGCAATCAATACATGAATAGAACAGCATCTCAACGAACCTATGTGAAAGGTGATGCACCAAAGTCTAAGAAATTATGGTTCTTTCGACGTCGTTAAACTACTATGAGACTATACTATTAAGTTTGTTCTTTTCCAATCTTAAACTTATAACGGAGAGCACGATGTGCAACCCGGAGACCATCTTGGACCGCAGGGTGCTACACTGGGCCGAGTCTAGAAGTCAACTGTGACGGGGACTCAGGATCCGTGAACGGAAATCCTCCCAGATACGGGCCGAAAGCAGGACTCCAATCGCTCCCGCACTCTCTCATTCATAAGATTTCCCAACCCCAACTAGTTATGTAAAGTTGTTCAATTGACGGTTTGACGTTGCATTCAAATTCTATTTCAAGTATGTCCTTTATCTTACTCATTATCTCAATTTGCGCAATCAAAAGGGGTTTCATTGTGTCATGTCAAGTTACATTCGCTGCTTAAAAGCTGAACATGGTATCAAGTATCAAATATTGGATCAAATCCAATTTACTTTAAATTGCGCATTTGAGATATGAGACCAGCTCTATAGGTAGGGCTTCCATAGAATTCAAATAATCCTAGTACACACATGGAAACCTATATTCAAGATAAAATTACTAATAAATATTCCACTGCTTTGAACTTGTGTATAGAATCTATCAAGTTAATAATTTGCCATCTATTTAACGTATGTAATAGACTTGAATTCAGATTTACTTCCATAAGAAAAACTGAATTAGTTTCAAACTTCAACTTCTGCGCAAACTGAAATAAGAATATAAATGGATATAAATGAATATAAAACTGAAATATCAAGATTTCCATTTACTTTCAGTTCTACCTGAAATTAGTTACTGAAAATATGGATTAGAGGATTTAATAACTAGGAGATCAGATTATGGGAATTACATCATGTTGTGGGGGGTTCCCGAACCTGCGGCAAGGTCTACAGGGGTTGTGAGTATATCAGCAAGGAAACAGGCCAAAGTTTATCTACTGCGAAGGGTAAAAGGGGTTTCCGAAATTCCGATGTCAGTTCAGAAGACAACACTCAAAAACAGCGAACACCCAAGATCTCAGATGGCCAAATCATGAAGACAGAAGGATTCCAGAATTAAACAGAAGGATTCCAGAGCTAAACAGAATTAAAGTGGTATGCAGAGCTAACAGAACTGATCGGAACTAAACCAAATCGAATAGAACTAAAACAGAAGTCACAACCCCACAAATTAAAGTGATAAGCTTGAACTGGAAAGTATTCGACACTTGAGCGAAACCCCCAGGGCCAGACAAGCTAGGAGAGGTGGAAATAATATATTGACCATTCATAACCCCCAAGACCCCGGCCAGGCAAGACGGAAGCCAAACCCCACAAATTACTCAGATGGTAGGGATTAAAACCCTAAATATTATTCCCGCCATCATCCTATCCCATATGACCCAATTTCCGCATGTATTTAAATTATGAACTTCATTTCAGAAATTAATATAGTGATAATTGAAAGCATCTAAATGCGTAGAAGTTACAGGTCTACCTTTAGAAGCCGATGATCAAGAACCAAAGAACAAAAGCCCACAGAAAATCCAGATAATACCCGCAATGAAAAAACTTCCAGATCTGGGAAAGATCAAACCGAAAAGAGCCCACCAAATATAAAGCGACTTACAGTTGTTTTCGTCGAGAGATAAGAGAAGAGGAGATCTGCAGATATAGGGAACCCTGGAGAGGAGATCGTGCGGAACGATCGAGGCGCGAGATCGTGCGGACCCATCGTGCGAAACCGAAGGCGACGAGGGAAATCGTTGCGATCCTGCAGGGGGGAGAGAGAGAGAGAGAGAGAGAGAGAGAGTCGTGGCGAGGATCGCTCGGGGCGGACGAAGCGGACGCGAGGGAGAGGCCGCCTGCTCGCATGCCCTAGGCTCGGGCTCGGGAGAAATGAGGGGGAAGAGAGAGGGTAATGAAAATAAAAGGAAGCCCCCTTGGGCTTAAGTGGCGGGCCTGCCCAAAATAAAAGGCCCGTTACACACACCCTTTGTCCCATGGGGACATGTCACCTTTGTCTCCCTTCCTCATTTGTGTAGAGAGAGAGAGAGAGAGAGAGAGAGAGAGAGAGAGAGAGAGAGAGAGAGAGAGAGAGAGAGAGATCTCCAAGTGGCCCCACAAGTTTGTACTTATGCGTATGTAACGACTGGTTTTTGTATGATTGGATTATCAGTGTGTTTTGCTTGCGATGGTGGGTTCTCTCCTTGTGTGGTTTCCATTTCCATAGTTCTCGCTTTCATTCATCTCGTTGAGATTTCCTAGCTTTCGTTTTCATTCCTTTTTATGCGATCTTCTAGCTTCTTCCTTAGAATCATTGAACTCGGAGTAAGTCACTCGTGACGAGCTTCATATCGATCATATCTTAGAGTATAAATCGATCCTAGAAGCCATAGAAATCTTCCCGAAGCTTCGCGCTTCGAATCGGCACTTTTCGTGCATGTTAGTTGGTTCAAGAAGATCGACCGACCGACTAGATTCCAATTTAGTCGGTCAGGAAATCAACTGGAACCGACTAGTTCATTCAATCAATTATTCAGGAGTTACTGTTTACTCTTAGTCGGTCTAAGAACGTTCATCGACCAACTAGATGTTAAACGCCATACTTGTGTTCCTGGCTCGTGACCAGAAGCGAGCATAATGAGTTGGAAACCCCAACGCTCGAAATGTATTGAATTGTGAACTAAGAATGCGAGCTCAATGTGCGGGGCAACCTCAGGCTCACTAGCTGAGCTCAATGTGCGGGGACCCCAGGCTCCATATCGTGTGGGTATTAGGTAGTGTTTAGTGCCGATCGGTCTGAAATGCTATGCCATTCAGCGAAGGGCGTAAACACCTACAAAATGTGAATTGATTGAATTGATAGTAGCTTGGCTACTCTTGTCTTGTCCCGATAAATTGTTCCCTTGTACAAATTGTCTTGCCATGTTTTAAATTGTGCACTCATGTTATAACTACCATGTCATGCATACTATAACTGCTAGGTTGCTAGTTTACTTTCCTTTCAGTTTCCTTGCACAAGTCTTTCCAGACTTGCTGACATGTGCCCCTTTCTCTTTGGGTGACACATGTTAGACCCAGAGCGAGAGCTTTGTTGCAGGGGATATGGTGTTGCTGATGCTGATGTTTGCTGTGGTGGTGAGTGGACACCAGGGGCCTGTCTTGAAGACCGCTCGTGTTCACTTCTTTGTTTAGGTTACTGTTAGTCGTTGGTGCGTGGCACCCTTGTATGTATGTTATTCTTTGTTGGCCATGTTGGGCCTTAGACTCTTTTCCTTTAGCCTTGCGGCTTTTCTGCGATATTGTAATTTGTTTATGGACATTTGGAGATTCAGTAAAATGTCCTCTCATTTCCTTATTATCATTGTTGTTTCGTTTCGCTTTGCAAGGCCTTGCCCTAATAAGTGTTCTTACGCTTATCAGACTTGGAGCTTCACGGCTTCAAGTTTGTGCGGACCTTCTCACGTCTCACCTCCACATTTTTGGGAAGCGGGGCGTGACAGGTTTTAGTGGTGGCCCATGCAGGTCATTTGCAAATGCGAACTATCGGAACAACAATAATAATTATAGAATGTCCATTAAATAAATTAGAACATCCAAGTTATAAGCCCGGAGTCTAGGTTTTTAGCGTTCCTATGTCTTAGGTGGCTAGTAGGCGTGTTAGAGCGCCTGTCCCAGCTTGATAGGAAATCCATTGGGTCAAGACTATAGTGAGACTTAGTTAGAAGTTGTGCTTGCTAGTTAGGGATCCTTGATTGTTTGTTAGGCTCCATGCTAGTGATCGCTATGATAGCCTTAAGAGTTACCTTAGTGGTTCCTATCTAACCCTTAGGGAGTCTTAGCGCTTAGTTCTAAAATCCTTGGTTGGTTGACCGTAGGGGTTTCCGTAGATATTCCTAAGTCATGACCTAGGCGTATTTATGTTTTGATCATCCGACCAAACCCCTTGGCCTTTAGTTAACCCGATGATTAGAACCCCCTGATTCAATCTTTCCTGGTCACTACACTTTGGTGTTACTGACCGTAGATCTTCATCATGATTTTCTTGCATTGTGATTTAGGTGCATGCCTCACACAACCACATTCATTGCCCTCGATTCACATGATCCCCTCCTTACTATTATCGTTGATCCTTCGAATGTCCCCTTTGGCGAGGCTTAATTTCTTTTAAAGATATTTCCGATTTCCCTTATTAAAGTTTTCGTAAGTTTAAATTTTGTTTTAAACCCGCTACGTATATACTTGAATTTCTCACTTTTCGATTGAGTCAAAATTCCTTGTAGATTTCGAAGTCTAATAGTTGTAATTATAATTGCTACCTCGTAACCATTTTCTTGTCTATATTTTCGCATTTCGGTTTAAAGACTCCAATACTATTTTGGAAAATTCGATGTACCATTTTCTAACTATGAGATCCATTTTAATCGCATGACATACTTTAAAATCTTTTCCAAGCTAAATGGAATTTCAATTGTCATATGTATACTTATATCTCGTACTCTTTCGTTGACCTAAATTAATTTTTGAAATTCGAAAGTTTTGACGAGATTTTGATTACTGTTTTATAATGTTTTACAGCCTATACCTTTCATACCTATTTGAATATCTTGTCCCTTCCCATAAATCGATTTAATCCTGAGCCGCGATTCTATTTTCCAAATTCGATTTATGAATTTTCCTTTCTTATTTATGCCATTCAAATGACTCGTCGCTCTCCCTTAATATACTTTTCAAGTCACACATGATTTCAGCTTTTAACAAATCAAAGTTATGTTCAAACATTTTCCCGACTACAGATTTTTGGAAAATTACGTTCCGTAACCACTACCCTTGTCCTCAAATCACATGACCACCTCATTACAATTATCCTTGATCTTTCAAATGTTTTCCGTTGCAAATCTCGATTCTTCCAAAGTTATTTTCGAATGCTTTCCTTATTTGAAGTTTCACTCAATTTAAATTTGTTCTAACTTCTTTAAATATGTCTCCCTAAATTTCGATGGAGTTCAAAGTCGTTCTTGAATTTTGAAGACTTTTGGCCGTAATCTTAAAATTACTATCTTGTACTATTTTTCTAACAATGTATCTTTCGCATTTCGATTTCTAAACTTTATTACTATCCTGATGGTTCGATATACCGTCCCTTTTTCCTAAATACAAAAATTTATTTTAACCACTTATCGTACATACCTTTAGGGGTATTTTTCCAAAACTGAATGGACTTCAACTAATTTTGTCTATATCAATTATAGGTTCGTCGTACTCGTACTTCAAAAGTTTTATACCAACACGTTCTTTTGGCGAATCCTTGTTTCATGCTCCTTCGCCGACTTAAATTATTTATGTTTTTAAATATCGAAACTTGTGTTGAGATTTTTAGATTAGAAGTTTATAATATTTTCTGCATATACCTTCGTATCGATATAAATGTCTTGTCCCTTTTCATATACCAATTTCATTCTGAACCGTATTTCTATTTTCCTAACTCGATTCATAAATTGTTTTCTTACTTGTGCCATTAAAATTTTATTCGAAAACACCTCATGCTTACTCATAATAAACTTTTCAAGTCCCTTTGGACTTCGGCTTTTAGCAAGTCGATTTTATGCTCAACATTTTCCATATTTCAGATTTTCGTTAAAAAAAAACAAATTACTAATTCGAAATCATTCCTGACTTAGACCCTTCATGAAACGGTTTAAAAGTTTTAATACTAACTTGATGGGTTTAAATATCCTTTTCTCTTTCCATGCTACTAAGATATTATCTTCCATTCACCATGCACACTTTTAAGATAATTTCTAAAATGTGACTTCAATTATTTTTATATATCGGTACCACGTTCGTTTTGCTCGTACATTAAGATCTTGTGTAAATCAATTTTGTTGGCAAATCCGGATTTCTCTAAAAGTATTTTCGATATGGTTTATTTCGGATTTCTCTTCAGTTTTAAGATTTGGAAAACCTTTAGCATGCGCTTAGATTCTCCACACTATACTTGATCTGATTTCAATCTTCGAATCTCAAAACTTTTCCAAAATTTTTAGATTACTGCCACATAACATTTCTGACCTATGTTTTAATGTTCGAGTAAATGATCTCCTTTTTCCTCGTGATGATTTTATATAAGCCAATAAACCACTTTACCTCTTATTACGTATGTTCGTCTCAAACTCGTTTTCAAACGACTTGTTTATCGACCTCTAAATAATTTTATACGAACGAGGACTCCGACTTTTGAAGTACAACGGTTTTCGAATTCACGTATTTTAACTTATGTTGTTTACACTACCTCCTTACGTATTCTTCCAGGGTATCATTACATCTTTCTCTCCACCTAAACATTCACAGTCTTACCCTGTTTCCCCTAACCAAATTTGGCTCCTTATCTTCGTCCTTGCTGAACCCCTGTTTTCGATCTTTCTATTCGTCATGATCTAGGTTCGGTTCTTTCCTTTTGTCTAGCCCATAGAGCTTGTCGTTGCCTGTGTCAACCTTGTTGTAGTTTGGTGGGCCCATTAGTTAAGTGGTTATGTCGTCGTAGTGTTGATTTCGCGGTGTGTATATAGTGGTATGGATGTTGGCATTTGTATGTTGTGTGTAGGTAATTTTCTGCTTGAGTATGATGTGATATACGTATGATAGTAGGATTATAATGTTTGATTGATAATACTTGTTTTTATGAGATGTCGTATGCGTGTATATCAGGAGGTATACCCGACTATTGCATCTCTTAAACTTGTATGTAGTTGATGTGTTGATATGGTAATTATAAATGGATGGATATGGTGTGAAAATATGTGATACGTGGATGTGTATGCCTTGGAGTGGTATTGGTATGTGTATGGTTACTGTGTTACGCATATAAATGTCCTACTATGATTTGAGTCTCACTCAAGCTTGAGTGGGTATACTCTATGTACTTTGGTATAAATTGTATGTGGTGGTGAATAGTGATGGATGACGTATGTATGGTGTTTGAGTTGCTTGTGCTTGGTTGTGTTACGCGCACGATTGTGGGTGGCTATACCAATATATGGTTATAGGACTATATGTGAGGTGAAAACATGGTGAAATATTTGCATGTACTTGAATGACTAAACAAATGTGAAATTATTTTCAAATAAGAGAGGCTTGGTTATTTTCTTATAGTAAGTGATAAGTGTTTATTGTTGTATAAATATATTGACTATATATTTGTGATTGAAATACGTGTATGAAATTGATTGACTATGATAAGTATGAGTGTACTATGTGCGTGAAAATATGTGTGTAGTGGTAGTAATATTGGATTTCTAGTGCATATATATAAGCACTCGAAATGAAAGTACTTGGTTGAATTTATGATGTGAAATTGGTTGAGGGTAGTTAGCAGAGCGACTATATGTATGTTAGAAAGTCCGAGGACGGACTTTATTCTAAGGTGGGTAGGATGTAACGACTGGTTTTTGTATGATTGGATTATCAGTGTGTTTTGCTTGCGATGGTGGGTTCTCTCCTTGTGTGGTTTCCATTTCCATAGTTCTCGCTTTCATTCATCTCGTTGAGATTTCCTAGCTTTCGTTTTCATTCCTTTTTATGCGATCTTCTAGCTTCTTCCTTAGAATTATTGAACTCGGAGTAAGTCACTCGTGACGAGCTTCATATCGATCATATCTTAGAGTATAAATCGATCCTAGAAGCCATAGAAATCTTCCCGAAGCTTCGCGCTTCGAATCGGCACTTTTCGTGCATGTTAGTTGGTTCAAGAAGATCGACCGACCGACTAGATTCCAATTTAGTCGGTCAGGAAATCAACTGGAACCGACTAGTTCATTCAATCAATTATTCAGGAGTTACTGTTTACTCTTAGTCGGTCTAAGAACGTTCATCGACCGACTAGATGCTAAACTAGCCGGTCAGTAATTGTTCATGGACCGACTAACTCTAAATCCTATTTTCGTTCAGGAGTTACTGTTTACACTTAGTCGGTCTACGTTGGTCGACCGACCGACTAGTTGCCAAACTAGTCGGTCAGTGGTTGCTCTTTGACCGACTAACCAGTGTTAAAACCCTAATTTCTGGGCAGCCGCCAGCCCATCCTATTTAAACCCAACCCAAACGATTTCATCTTCTCCAACACGACCCAAAACCCTAAAATCTTCCCCCTTGAGCCCCCATCTTCCTCCAAGCTTCAATCCTCCATTCCAAGCCCTAAATCCATCATCCAATCCATCCATTCACTCTATCTACCTCTCAACTTCCCCAAATCTCCATCAAAACCCATCAAATCCCCAAAATCCCCCAAAACCCTAGTTTTCCCAAACTTCTCCAATCTTTTCCAGATCTGATCCTAGGGTTCCCCGGAGTGTTTCTTCCGTCTCCTCTCGGTAAGAAATCGATCTACCGTTGCTTTCATAGCCTATTTATAATTTTATGAAAACCCTAATTAATTTCATGTGTTTGGTGTTTGTTTCCCCCATAACAGCGATTTCCCCCGTAGATAGCATCCGTGTGACGAAGTGGTCGTCATCCCCGGCGCTAGGCAAGTGAAACTTGCCACTTAGGGTTTAGGCCATGTTTTAGGCCATTTGCTTGTTGTAGGCGTAAAAGAGGCTAGGCGACGAAATGATACTCGCCTAGGCGCAAATTGGGGAACTAGCTTGACAACGAAGCTAGTTCCGACTTTTAGCATGTTGCACAATTACCATGTCATGTTTACTTCCAATTAACGGTACGCGAATATGTTCATGTCATTGCATTTCGCCTGTCACGTTTAATTTAATTAACGGTACGCGAATATGTTCATGTCATTGCATTTCGCCTGTCACGTTTAATTTAATTAACGGTACGCAAATAAATTGTCATGACCTCGCATTCTTTAGGTATTGCTGTGATTGCGTAGCTTCGCTACAATGTTGTGTTCCTGGCTCGTGTTCCAGAAGCGGGCCATGTGTTGGTTGATAGCCAATGCCCGAATTGCGTGTTCCGGCTAGGTGTTCCCTACGCCATACTTGTGTTCCTGGCTCGTGACCAGAAGCGAGCATAATGAGTTGGAAACCCCAACGCTCGAAATGTATTGAATTGTGAACTAAGAATGCGAGCTCAATGTGCGGGGCAACCTCAGGCTCACTAGCTGAGCTCAATGTGCGGGGACCCCAGGCTCCATATCGTGTGGGTATTGGGTAGTGTTTAGTGCCGATCGGTCTGAAATGCTATGCCATTCAGCGAAGGGCGTAAACACCTACAAAATGTGAATTGATTGAATTGATAGTAGCTTGGCTACTCTTGTCTTGTCCCGATAAATTGTTCCCTTGTACAAATTGTCTTGCCATGTTTTAAATTGTGCACTCATGTTATAACTGTCATGTCATGCATACTATAACTGCTAGGTTGCTAGTTTACTTTCCTTTCAGTTTCCTTGCACAAGTCTTTCCAGACTTGCTGACATGTGCCCCTTTCTCTTTGGGTGACACATGTTAGACCCAGAGCCAGAGCTTTGTTGCAGGGGATATGGTGTTGCTGATGCTGATGTTTGCTGTGGTGGTGAGTGGACACCAGGGGCCTGTCTTGAAGACCGCTCGTGTTCACTTCTTTGTTTAGGTTGCTGTTAGTCGTTGGTGCGTGGCACCCTTGTATGTATGTTATTCTTTGTTGGCCATGTTGGGCCTTAGACTCTTTTCCTTTAGCCTGGCGGCTTTTCTGCGATATTGTAATTTGTTTATGGACATTTGGAGATTCAGTAAAATGTCCTCTCATTTCCTTATTATCATTGTTGTTTCGTTTCGCTTTGCAAGGACTTGCCCTAATAAGTGTTCTTACGCTTATCAGACTTGGAGCTTCACGGCTTCAAGTTTGTGCGGACCTTCTCACGTCTCGCCTCCACATTTTTGGGAAGCGGGGCGTGACAGCGTAAGTAGGTGTTAATCATACGACTTTAAGAATGGTTAAATATGATGCTAGAAGTTACCAAGAAAAAATTATTAACCATAGCACTTGGATTCTGCAAAACATATTTACAATATAACAATTCACAAATAACCTGCTATTAAAACTTGTTCCTTAAAGGACATAGATAAAAAGTGAGCATGTTTCAAAGCATTTATTTTTGGTTGTTGGGCGCTCTAAAAGGCAGTAAATCAATATGAATTTGTTTTATCTGCACATTATATAGGCCATCATGACGCTTTGATGGGTATGATCAGAAATTGGATCATGCTGCAAACACCCATTAACTACCACCGCCACTGACCTCCAACCAAACAACCCCAACCCACTAAAAGAAAAAGATACATATACCTCACCCCCACGACATGCGCTCGCAGAAGTACAGACCCGCGGGGTCCCTCCCCATCTGTAAAACCCCAATTCACCAAAAGAAAAAGATACACATACCCCATACCACACAGACACGCACACATAGAGAGAAACTATGGAAGTAACACTTTATACTGAAGCATCAAGCCAAAATTTAACCAATGAGAGACCGCACTCTCCACAAGTAAAACCCCAATTCACCAAAAGAAAAAGATACCCATACCCCATACCACACAGACACAGACACAGACACAGACACACACACAGAGAGAGAGAGAGAGAGAGAGAGAGAGAGAGAGAGAGAGAGAGAGAGAGAGTCAGTAACGCTTTATAGAGAAGCATCAAGCCAAATGTCAACCGATGCAGTTTTTTCTATTAAAATGAGGATCTTCAAAAGTTCAATTGTAAATGAAATGAGTTAAAATAGGCTAAGATGACAGTGGATATGTGCAGTAGACGTGTGCAATGGAAACCAGGCATGGATCCAGCAAGGATGCGGGTTATAGTTGTAGGAATAGCAGGTACCAGGGAAAGACCTGAACATTGATTGAGGCACTAAAACCACTACTAGCTAATTTTAAAACCAAAAAGCGAAAAAATATATCAGAGCACCCCTGCAAGAGCTGATGTACAAAAAAGGATCTAGGCAGCCAACCCCAACAGTGGGCTTAAGGATTCTAGTTCTTGATTATAAGTTTATAATGTTATATTCACTTACACAGAATTGAATCCCTGACTATTCCAACTGATACTAAAGCAGCTTTTGCTTTAATGATAAATTCTTGGATAGAAGCATGATTTTCTGATGAGCACCCAGGAGGTACAACCGGTAGAGGATCCTGAGAAGTTAAAAGATGTCAGCTGCAATTCTGTGCAACTTCAAGCATAATATAAATACATGGTTATATGAAAATTAGACACTAAAGAACACAATACCAGCTCCATTATCCCTCGATACATCATCATAAGGGCCTTCTTCCCATAATGGCTGTCATAGTTATAAGCACTTAGAGATGGCCCAGCCCTAACAAGTAGACACATCAATTGATGAATACTGATAATTTACATATTAAAGTTCCTGCTATTCAGATTTTTTTACTTCTCAAACTCAAATGTAGAATTACATTTATATCTCACCTGCGATCTCCTTGTGTCAGAGCTCCAAGTGACTCTAATCTCTTTGCCACAATCGATGCAAATCGGCGTTCACCACCAAGATTTGTGAAAAGAAGCCTGAACTACATGATAAGCAATGCATCTTAGTCAAAACTTCCCTAAAGGAGTTATCGAAATTCCCTGCTAGCTGTTATCCACACTTCTTAACAAGTGAC
This sequence comes from Scilla litardierei, assembly GCA_030789695.1. Classification (NCBI taxonomy): domain Eukaryota; kingdom Viridiplantae; phylum Streptophyta; class Magnoliopsida; order Asparagales; family Asparagaceae; genus Scilla; species Scilla litardierei. The sequence continues at coordinate 207,839,246 of CM061136.1, forward strand.
ACAAAACCTTGAACTTATGCATGTTATATCAAATTCTAGGATAAATTCAAGGAAACATACGAACATCATCAGACTTGCAGATGCCAAATATCTTATTTAGCAGTTGATCACTAGAGTGCCCAGCTAGCTTAATTAATTTAATTAAAATAAACTATGTTATACAAGAAATTACAGCGAGAGAATTATAAACTAAATGAGCATTGTAGAGATGTCATCAAAGATTAATTAAAGGGGCTACATATTTATCACATTCAGCATGAAACATAATTCAGATCATAGGGACGGGACATGACTGTCTACCAAAATGATATCACCTAATATGATTTTAAAAAGTACCTTAAGAAAAGTTTCAGTAGAAAAGAGTGGGGGATCCCACTGGGCTCAAGAAACTAATGAGCACATGTCTGGTCAATAAATGGGATAACAAGTATTTCATTTGTTATTCAATGATACAACATATGTGATTTCATGAACAATTGCATACTGAAAGGAAAATGCACAGATTAGACACATTCAGAGTACAACAAAAACTAGAAAGAAAGGGAAAACTACCTAAAAACAAAAGGCTTCTAAAGGCAAGTCTAATTTCTTTGAATATGTATCTCATGATATTGCATAGCAGGTAATGATGATGGTTGTACCGGTATACTAGACAGAGCAAGTCTAGGTCATCTATTTGTTGTCCCTACCATTCATGTCAGACAATCAGGGGTGATGTAGAAAGTTCTTGACAATTAATCAGATCAAAGATCGTTTACATCAAAAAATGAAATCAATTAAGTCATTAAGTAATCATTTCAAGATAACATTTAATAAAGAAATCAATTTAGAGAAATTTCATCCCTACGGGAGGGGAAATGATTTCAAGAACTTGAATTCTGCGGTCTAATGTATTCTATGTCCTGAACACTCAATACAGCAAACCAATGATGAGTAAAGCTGTTTCTACCCGAGAAATTAAATAACACCTAACATCCATCTTGCAACTGGAATCATTATATCTACACGTGCATGCAAGTTGTCCCCAATTGCAAATAACTGGGAAAGAGTGATTCGTAGTTCGTACAAGATGATGGTACCAGATTAGCTTAAAATGATATAATTCGAATGCCTCTCATATCCTTTATGTCTTATATCTGGACATAAAAACTAGAAAAGAAAAAAGAGAAAGAAACAAAAAACAACAGGTATACACAGACCACACAAGCAAGTGAAACCAGACAGCAAATTAAGATATGGAGCAGCATCTCATTATATCGTAAAAGATTTCAAAATTAAATATTCTCAACAGGAACCAACGAATACATAAATGCAAGTCTTAAAATAACAGACCTATATTCCGGTGCAGAAGCTTGATTTGAACGATGAGTTCTTCCAAATTGTTGAATGGCGCGGTCAGCACTCCAAGGAAGCTCAAGAGTTAAATGTACCCGTCTTTTCTGGAGACAAATATTCACATAAGATTCAGTAAATAGGGATTTCACAAATAGAGAACACCAAAGAATTTTAAACATGAGAAAGAGCATAAGCAGCAATGTACATGTACCTGATTTAATGCTCTTCTATCTGCTTGCAAAGAGACGCCAGCAGATCCAGCTTCAGATATTACAGCGACTGGCTTGTTACCATCCATAAATAACTGTTTCTCATTCATGTTTACCATTTCCATAGCGACATCCTTTCTGGGGTGTAAGAAGAAATTTGACTTCAAAAATAAAACGATTAAAGGGGTGATAACAAAAAAAAAACCAAAGAAAATTCATCCTCACGTGTTTCTCGCCTGATAAACAACACCTTTTCCACCTGAGGCCCTAACAAGCATACCACGACGACCAGTCATTTCTGCAACATTTTCAGGCCCCCCTAGCTGAAAATACAAATGCAAATAATAGATGATTACAAAATGCAGTTTAGCAGATAAAATGGCCAGATAGCATCGGCAGCAGTCATAGAATAGTTTTTGCTCATCCCATTGTGACATGGATTGTTCTGTAGCATCATACCAAAGGAACAATGAGAATCCATCCACTATGCATTAACATGATTGCAACAAGATAGCAGAATGCATATTGAACTAGATTAGCAGTACAACATGAGATTGTCTATAAGGCACCACCATATTAAGCATCAAAAATTGGTAAAATGGACATGGGACAGAGGCGCAACTGATGTTGGATATGGCTGAAACTTGATCAATGGAGAATGCAAAAATGATATTATCTCGTAAATATAAGAATAATTATGTAATAAATTGTCAAAAAGAAACAACAAAAAAGATTGAAGCAAGTTATTTACTTGAATCTATAGAGAATTTGTTTTAGATGCAATTTGCAGAAGAAAAAAGAAACATATTTAACAATTTTATGCCACAAAAAATTAACCACATCAGTAGTGTTTAGATGATAGGAATCAGAGATTTCCTTATTGATCATATTAGAATTTTGTAATGAACGAATGGGGTAAACTGAGCTTAGATTAAACGGCATGATACTTCCTTCTCTTGCGGAAGGTAATGGATTTGAATTTCCTGATAAGCAGTAAGTGAGAGCATTTTTCGTATTAAATCTCAGATTTATCAATCAATGAATCAGGTTCATGGTGCATAGAATCTAAGTAGAGGGCTGTAATAGTTTGCGAAATTTTGTTGTAATTCGGGCAGCCAAATAGCTCTTCCTTTACAGGAGCTCCTCTCCCTCACCATGGAAGGAGTTCTTTCCCCATTAGGGCCTACAAAGTAACCCTACAGGTGTCCCCCGGAAAAAAAACCAGAAAAAGAAAAAAGAAAAGGTAGTGCATCATTACAAATCAACCAACCAACCAACTATAAGAAACCGATCCATACAGAAAAACGAATAAATCTTGGCACTTCGACGATATAACACTTGATTCATCTTACATTGATTATGACGGCCTGAAACTGTCATTATTATTATTATTATTATATCCCTATGATTTTTCTATTTTTTTATGATTTTTAATCATTCTTCTGAGGTCAAATAGTCTCGAGCCCAAAACACACTATTCTGTCATCTAAAATATTTAATAAAAATTATTTTCGTTCGTTTCTAATTTATCTGAATCTATGGTAAATTTTCCAGAATTATTTTCTGGTGGCCAAAACCGTAAAATTCAACAACTACCAAATAACCTTAACTTAAACTTTAATTTTAATCCTAACTAATTACCATTTACCTTTACCCCACTCACCATTCAGACCAACCCCCTAATAAACCCATCCCCCAAAGCTGGTCAGTTCCAACATCCCCTTTTACTCTAAACTCCACACCCATTATTTCTATTTAATTTCATTATAATCCCCACACAATTAAAATTCTATTTAATAAATCATCTCTCCCCCACCATGTCAGAAACTGACCCCAACCTCACTCTCTTCTCCCTCTCCCCTGTGCCAGCAGAACCCATTCAATCCCCTCCCATCCCTCTCACGGCAACCCACGGTCTCCCCCTTCTTCCTCGAGCACCCACATCTCCCACTCTCTCCCACGAACATCACACACCCCTCTCCCCCTCCAGAGCCGCAACCACCCCCCCCCCCGGCCGTGACTGCCCCTCTTACCGTAACCCCTGTCGTCCACGAGAGCGCCGCCACAAGGCCATGTGTCTCTTCCTTGCCATGCTCTCCCAATCCCGTGAACACCCTACCGGCCTTCTCCCTCAGCCCGAGACCCCAGACTCCCCCTCTCCTCTCAGCCGAACCCCCATCATTTTATCCTCCATGCAACGCCCCAGCTCCCCACGAGCACCCCCGCGGTCTTCTCCATGTCAGCAAGCACCCCCAACGTCTCCCCTTCCTCCCGAGCACACCAGCTACCCACCCACGGCCCCTCTCCCTGTCGTGACTTCCCCCAAGCTTCCCTCCCATGTGCTTTGCTTACAGAGTTCTCTGCCATGTGTCGCTCGCCAATTGTTCGACAAGACACTCCACTAAACCGGCAACCTTCGGTAAATCACTTTAGTCCTAGTTTTTGGTTTTAAAATTGTGTTTTCCTTCCTTACAATGATGATAAACTGAACACGGATATGTGGATTTTTGGGACTTGTTAAACTTGGGGGTTGGCTTTGTTCGTAGTGTGAGCTTGCATGCAGTGGCGTAACCAGGATCCTTTTTTGCCCTGGGCAAAAAAAGACGATACAAAAAATAATATTTAAAAATACAATACTTTCTACCCCGGGCTTCATGTCAAACAGAGACCACAATGTTGCAATTTCAGTAATGATGGAAGTAAGAATGTGCTTTTAGGTAATTATGTAACTAATCAAAACAATAATCATACTTATTTTGGATGTTGCTTCGGAAATATTTCCAAGGAAATAATTAGCATACTCACGATGCCACACACAAAATGATAGTATTTACCAACGGTAACATTAAGAAATGAAAATGAAAAAGTCATTCCTAATAAATGGTTTACTAATATCAAAATATAAACAAACACATGAAATCTCTATAAAAAAATCAAAGAAATATATTGAAAAACATTTTAAAAATAAATACCAAATTCAATGCAAAACTCTATTTAAAATAAATACCAAATTGCAATGTTATGTAAAGGAACTAGAAATAACCCGTGCACACAATGCACGACGCAAAAAAAACCTCACACGAACATGATGCGGTATATGCGTGCAACCGAAAAGGAGTGAGAAATTTGGGGGTGTGTCGGTATTGTCAAGTGGTAAAATGTGCAAAATCCATGGGTTAAAATGTAAAAAAACCTTGGGGTTTTTTTTGTAAAAAGCCCCAAGGGCAAAAATGAAAATACGGTGGGCTTTGGGAGGCGGTTTCTTTTGGGGGATTCCCAAGACTGAGTGGACGTTTCCACATGGGACACAGCCCTGGGGAACCACCCCCTTTATATAAAAGGGTTTATACAAGATGTTCTTTATGCAAATCCCAATTTTATAATTTTGCAAGAAATTGCTCGTGCCCGGAGGGCACGGATGCCGTCGTCACCCGGGCACAAATGCGGAGAGAAGCGGTCGCCAGAGTGAAAAAAACGTGGGTGTGTGAGAGGAGGGTCCGGGGCAAAATGAGGAAAGTAGGGACTAAAACGCAAAAACAATCACCAAAAACCCACCCCAAACCCAAGCCCAGAACCCCACCCAACTCCCACAGGGCCTCCACCAATGTCCCAGTCAGCAACCCAAAATATGACTGGGACAAAACTGTCACGTAGGACAAAATTCAAAAAAGTCGTCAAATGTATAATAGATGACTAAGAAATAGATTTATAAATTTAACTTACTTCGAAACAGGTCTCCAACATGCAACTGAGAAAATGATTTATAAAGTAAAATTACTTCAAAGCAGGTCTCGAACATGGAACCTTCCATGTTAGTAATGAAACCCTCTGACCAACTAAGCAGATGAGTCATGATGACCTAACCTATAAATGGTTTTTATTTCATCTTGCCCTGGGCAGTTGCCCCGGGCAACTCAAAGGTAGTTACGCCTCTGCTTGCATGGGTGTTGTTGTTAGTGTTGGGTGATGGTGTTGGCTTGGTGTTGGACTTGTTGGATGTTGGCATTTGGGTTGGTGTTGGACTTGTTGGGTGTTATTATTAGACTTGGGTGTTGGTATTTGTTGTTTGGCTTGATGTTGGTCGTGTGTGTTCGTGTTGGTTGTTTGGGTTGGTGTCGACTTGATGTTGGACTTGTTGGACGTTGGTGTTTGGGTTGGTATTGGACTTGTTGGGTGTCATTATTAGAGTTGGGTGTTGTTGTTTGTTGTTTGGCTTGATGTTGGCCGTGTATGTTGGTGTTGGTTGTTTGGGTTGGTGTCGGACTAGGTGTTGCCTTGGTTGTTTGGTGTTGGTATTAGACTTTAGTTCTGGTTCGATGTTGGACTAGGTGTTGTCTTGGTTGTTGGGTGTTGGTGTTCGACTTTCGTGATGGGTTGGTGTTAGACTAGATGTTGCCTTGGTGGGTGGGTGGGTTTGGTATTGGTATTGGCATTGCCCTTGCTGTTGAATTGGATGCTGGACTAGGTTTGCCTTGGTTTTTGCCCTTTGTGTTGGACTTAGATGTTGGACTTGGTGTTGGCCATTGGGTTTTGGTGATGGACTTGTGTTGGACTTAGACTTTACCCCCTTGTGTTGGACTTGGGTTTTGTTTTTGGGTGTTGGAGTTGGGCTTTGCACTTTTGCTTGTTGGATCCATGGGTTTTTGCCCAGTTTTGTGAGGCCATGTCCCACTGTTGGTTTGCTAGTTGGACATTAGACTCTTGTTTGGAATTATTACATGTTTAAATTAATTGAAAAGTATATTATTGGCCGGTAACATGAGAACACATGAACATATGGAATAGACCCTTCAACGATCGATGATGAGGCTCCTCTGCGATCAACATGAGAACACATGAACATATGGAATAGACCCTTCAACGATCAATGAAGAGGCTCCTCTGCGATCAATACAATTGCCCATCTCTCCATTTTAAATTCCCCATTTTTAAAATTGTTATGGAACCAATTAATGCATGCAATTGATTAAACTAGAATTCTTAGGACATAAAAGTTTAGTAATATGTTTGGATGTAATATGATGAAACATGATCTTAAAACAAACGGTTATTTATTTCCGTGCATGCATGTTATTGATGTCACCTTACAAGTGGCATATTATTGAAAATGGACATGTTGGCATAATGACTCTTGAAAACACTGAAAATCATGAAACTCGAATGGTTGTAACTCACATAGCACACTAACCATATTAACAGATTTTGATGCAATTCGTGAACTTGTTTAAAGGCTTCGCTTCATGATGCATGCGTGACCAATTAAATATTGGCACTTAAAGCATCTCTTAAACAACATCACTTGACACTGAGAGCTATACTCTTAAACAACACTTGACACTTCAGACTTACTGGGTTTTGAGGTAACTCACATCAGAAAGTATGATATTAACTAAAGCCTTGCTTTTGACGCTTGTCTGGGAGGATTCCGTTCCCAGTTGTTCACAACTATGGCCTGTTATTATGATTACATTTTCGGTCGTTCATGACTGTGGCCCGTTATGATTACATTCCCGGTCGTTTATGACCATGACCCGTTATATCAATGGATCATGAGCCCCTTTCCTGTTTTCAGTTTTGGGTTTGGCCTGGGTGAGCTCGCCCGTTGTAACGCTTCGTTTTTATAAAAGCCCAGGCCCACTCACGGGTCAACCCATTTAATAAAAACCCTTAAAACCCCTCTCCACTAATTCTCTCCCTCCATTCACTCTTTTCCCTCACGAGCCCATACCGCTTCGTCTTCTTTCCTTCGACCCGAGCCCCCTCCTCTCGTGCGTGGGGCGAACAACGGGCGGCAGCGAGAAAGGTTTTCGAAAAACCCTAACCAACTCGATTCTGCTACGGATTCTTCGGGATTCTCTACTCGATAAGATTTCTCTCTCTCTCTCTCTCCTCTCTTATTTATGTGCAGCAACTCTTAGGGTTTCCGAGGCATGCGAAATTGATTTTTCCTTCTTAAAATTTCTTCGATTAAGCGGCTGATTGGGTTCGGATTTATCCTCTAATTTTCTGGAATTCTTTCGGCTTGGTTTTCTGCGCAATCGGTAAACCTTATTTGTTTTAAATTTCAACTCTCTTTCATGCCTTTGAATCTGTGAAAGAACTAGGGTTTCAGGATTTTCGGTTCATAGGAAATGATGATTCGTTAGCGTAAAAATGGGATTTTTATCCCCTCATGATAGAAAAGGCATCCTACGAGCGAGGCGGCACTTTGCCGCAGCTTCGTATTATTGATTTGGGACTTAAGGGTGATAGGGTTGGCCGCCGGGGAGTCTTTCCCTAGCGGGATGCTCTGATTGACAGATTTCTTGTTTCAGTTGTGTTTATTTGTGGATCTCTATAGCCGTGTTCTCCTTTGGGCTTGTTTTGTTAACTGCAATAATCCATTGAGATGTTTCATGTGCTGTTCTTTTTTTTGGAATCGATTACCTGTCGGCTTCTATTTTCAGTTGCTCCCATCTGTGTATACAGTCAGTTATGTGATGATTATCCTGATTAATATAGCTTGTGAACTGAATGGTTTGGTCATGGCACAAGACCCTTTTTATTGCCCCTATTTTCAGATTTTGGGAGAAAGACCCCCGAGCTAGGTAGACCTATAACCCCTCATGGATGCCACTAAATATCCTATAGTTGTATTATTCCATTTCATAAACAATTTCGTTTTAGTTTTAATGTTTGAATGAATTGATTTCTTTGGAACTATTTTTTGAACATATTAAATATAGTTTCTTTCATCGTAGAAAATAAAGCATGGAATTGTTACAGTTAGCAAGTAAACTTGTTGTTAGAATCGTGCAATAATTCAGTATTTGTGAAATAATGTTACATTGGGCTTGTCTCTAACGACATATTAGTTTTGTGCACTTTTCTTCCTGCGAAGTTTATAAAGTATAGAACTAGTGGATAATTGAAATAGATAGTTAAAATGACATGGGGTTGGGAACTCATAATTAAAGCTAGAAAAGTGGCAGAGACTACGCTCATTAACAGAACTGAATGACTTGATTGGGTTCCTTAATAAACACCTTGGACCAATAAATGTAGGGCACCGGTGAGCTCGCCTGTGAAACCCGAGGTTGTTCTTTGGCCGCTCTTTCTCTTTACATTATGAGCATAATAAAAGATTGGAATGTATTGGTTAGAAAGGTTCATTCTAATGTTTAGTGTTGTTGGCTTGCTTAGGACTAGGGTTGCATGAAAAGATATAATTGTTGTTTATTGCAAATATTGTTTACTTTATCCTTTCAAATGTTTGCTCAACAGAAACTGAACCAGAGTACGAGGAGGCTCCAGCTTTCGAGGAGTCGAAATTTCCAGTGGAGAGTGCTGATTTCTGAGACAAGGATCAGTAAGGAGAGTGTTTTTCTATTGATTAGTAGCCTTCTTCTTGTTTAGAAATAAAGACTAGTAGTTATCTTTTGCTATGCTTTTGTACCCCCTTTTTCAAAGGATGAATAAAGTTAATTCTGTTATGAAAATCTCTGTTTGCTCTATGTTGGCTTCACTGAAACTTTGCAGGGCCTGCACAATTAACGAAAAAGTAATGACACCCGGAAACGGGGCGTTACTCCCGTGGTACAAGGTGGACCTGGTTACATACCGTACTCTCCAATATTAGTCATGACCTTGGGTTGTTATATCTGCTAGAATATTTATAGCATCACTCTAAACTATGAAATATTTTGCATGCATGTCTTTAGATATTTATTTCTAGTTCATGCTTTACTTACATGTATGCTTATGTACACTATTTTAATTTCAAATTCTAGAATTATTGTGATTTAATTTAACATGATAGCTCTTTATTTTTGTTGCATCGTCAGGTGCTGCTGAACAAAAATACGTGGAGACCTCAGTCTTTGAAGAGTTTAATTTTGATGTACATGAAGCAGACATTTGAGTGTGAGGCCATATTTTCTCATGTATTTCTTTATGTATTTGGGAGTATGTATCCGTATGTGTATGGTAACATAATTGTGTACTCTTATGTATTCATGAAAATTTGTACGGGTATTAGGCTTTGATATCTAATTCAAAGCTAGGAGAGCGGCCTCCTCTCCAATTGTGGCCAACTTATCCTTTATATTTCAGTTTATCGAAATAAAAATCATTCTCCTCCCCAATCCCCTCTTTTCACCCTAAAAATCCAACCTTTCCCATACAAATCCCATGTTTTCTCATAAAAATCCTCTTTTTATTATCAACCCTAGTGGATCACATCACATGACCCGGATCACATGTGAAAGACATCCGCGTTCCCAGGAAGCGGTGCATGACATTGATGCATTCAATCATGGATGTAATAACATCCAATATTTCATAGAAAACTTTACTGTTCAGAACTTTAAACGATTCAGCAGATATAACATTAGACATAAGGTAAATACCTGATCAATTATATCATCGAGAGGATTATTGGGCAGATCCAAAGATCTAATAATATCCAAAATCTTCAACTTCCGCTCATTTGCAGCTTCGTATCTGACATTCCAATCAAGGTAAGTAGTTGTTGCATAATACAAGGTTGGCTTATTAGTACAGAACCATGTTATCAATTGAACCTCTTCAGGAGCTCTGCTACATAGGCATCCCTTGCCTGTAGATACTCATCAGTTTTCACCTTGCACGAGTAGCATGACCAATCTGCAGGTATTATATCTGTCCAAGGAGGAACTAAACAAGTAGGATGGACTAGCTGACCACAACAGGAACAACGAAGCAACAACTTTTTCTCCTTTATAATGAAAAATTTATCAGTAACCATTTAAAAAAAGTACACAAGAGATGTTAACAAAACGAAACTATAAAAAGGGGAGAAAGTTCACCTCTTCAGTGTTGCATATCTCACACATTTGAAATTCATCATCAGATTCTGTTGAGTCGTGATCAGAATCAGCTGCAATATGCATAAAGCACTTATATCAACTGCATCCATGTATCACCAAGAACTTAAAAGCGCATATTCACAAGGGATACAATTAAAATTTAAACAGATAAACTTGTATACATTATTCAAGAACACATTGTTCATATCCATGAAGATTTTGGTCATCATGTGAATCACATTTTACCAGCTTGGCAAAATAATTAATTTAATAGGCTTTAATAGGACAGAAAACACAAATCCAATTAGGTTTGAGAACACAAAAAGATATAATCACAGATCAACCATGAACCGTGTTGAATCAAATGCTTTCGAGGTAAATGTGTGTACATGTGTGAAACTATCATGTAAAGAGTTTTATATGGCTGTAATGAATTCATATGAAGAAAACCCATGTCGCTATGGGCTGGTTATCCTATGAAAAACGTGCTTGCTGCAAACTAAAAATCCATTGGACACCGGTCTTTACTCAGTGAAACACTGGTCCTATAGTTAGATTACAAAATCATTAGTTCTGTAATAGTAATTCAAAACATCAAGGCTCACCTTAAGCACAGTACAGTTTAATCTCATTGCTAACGTGACATTTTTGCCACCCTTACTCAAGGCGTTAACTTATATTCAAGGTCTGAATACACGATTTCAGTCTCAATATTGGCTAGTTGTTTATAGTATCGGTATCAGAAGAACGAGACAGAATGTATCAGCCATACCAAGCTTTATGTATTGGCTGTGGTATCTCCGCCTAATTGTTGGTTACTGGCAGAGCTTCAATTTTTCACCTTTCCATCTATCATCCTATACACTATACTCTCTTTTCTTTGACCAACTTCGTCAAATGGTTGAAGTAATGAAGAAAATTATCTAAATAAGCTAAACTTTAATTTGCTTTCATTTAAGAGTTCAATGTCTTACCTCTGATTAGAACTGTAATCGTGAAGAAAACCCATGTCGCTATGGGCTGGTTATCCTATAAAAAACGTGCTTGCTGCAAACTAAAAATCCATTGGACACCGGTCTTTACTCAGTGAAACACTGGTCCTATAGTTAGATTACAAAATCATTAGTTCTGTAATAGTAATTCAAAACATCAAGGCTCACCTTAAGCAAAGTACAGTTTAATCTCATTGCTAACGTGACATTTTTGCCACCCTTACTCAAGGCGTTAACTTATATTCAAGGTCTGAATACACGATTTCAGTCTCAATATTGGCTAGTTGTTTATAGTATCGGTATCAGAAGAACGAGACAGAACGTATCAGCCATACCAAGCTTTATGTATTGGCTGTGGTATCTCCGCCTAATTGTTGGTTACTGGCAGAGCTTCAATTTTTCACCTTTCCATCTATCATCCTATACACTATACTATCTTTCTTTGACTAACTCCGTCAAATGGTTGAAGTAATGAAGGAAATTATCTAAATAAGCTAAACTTTAATTTGCTTTCATTTAAGAGTTCAATGTCTTACCTCTGATTAGAACTGTAATAGCTAATAGTATATGTGCTCCAATGAAACTTGAAGAGTTTCACCCGATACTGATGGAGGGTTATGTTTTGTACCACTATACAAATCGAATCTGACAAGGCCAATACATATTGGTATTAACCAATTTTTCAAACCTTGATTTGATTGTTAAATGAGAACATTTCACCCATTATATGAAATAAGTCACGACCTTCACCTTTGGTACCTCAAACCTCAGATCTTTTGTATTAATTAATAGGGTCTAATTAATATCGATGGTATTGACCAGTTTTGAGTGGATCACATTGGAATACTTGAAAATTTCGACAAGGTACAAGAGATACAACATGATATTGGATGATTTTCAAATTATACTTACAATTCATCATATTACTTAGTTTAGACAGGATTCCGAGACGTTTCGCCAAGGATTCTGAGGCTTCTCACCAAGAAGTTGGACCTTTATTAGGTTTTGGAGTTTTAATTTTCTCAACATTTCAATGATTTCAAAGCAAAATGTCTACATGCCTTTTATAGACTCACAACCCAATACCTCTCTTTTCCCAACCAATATGGGGGCTAAAACTCTAGAAAGACTAAAACATTCAAAAAAGACTCAAAATAACTAAAGATTCAAACTCAAAATAAAATTAAATTAAATTAAAAAATTAAAAAGAACTATATTTCAATCGGATCTATATCATTCTCACCAGCTTGAGAATTTCACCACCTGATGAATGACGACAGGAGTAGCACAATTGGACAGAAATTAATAGTCCCTTATAGTTAGAGAAGATGCGTCCACAAACTTTGAAGTGTCGCAGTAAGCGGATCTGCAGATGAACGTTTTCCGAAAAACTCTCCTAATTCATAAAAGATAAAAAAGCAAGTATAACCTATTTGTTGGTAAGCTGAGGAGGATCTATGATAACAAACTCGATGTGCTCAATCAAATTCAGTGACACTTCTTTACGCAATTCTGGTGTATGCTCAACATATGGTTCAATATGTCTTTGGCACCAACTGGGGTGCTATATTAAGCTCTGGCTATTGCTTTGCCTTTGGTTGAGGCTCAGACTCTTGTTCTGACTCAAATACTGGCTCGGGCTCCAATTCAGGATCGGGCTCAAACATTGTTTCAATCTCATGGGCAAACCTGTCTTAAGCTCCTCACACGCATGGTCTAGCTCAAGCTTTATTGTAGGCTCTTGTTTGGAGTCGATCTCTTATTTACTCTTTATTCGTTGCACACTTGAAGAAAAATGTTATGAATCTCGCATATCTCTTCGAATGGATCATTCTTAATCTTTGAATTTGAGAATAATGGGATGCCTGCGGACTTAATAGATACTTGAAAAAATACTGACATCAAAGTTCGATTTTGAATATTGACTAACGAAAAGAAACTTGAAGTTTCATATACGAAGAAAGCTCTTATTCTCTTAACTTGTTATATGTATGTGTACATATTTTTTTCGTTTGAAAAATTAAAATAGGAAAAAATTATTTGAGATTGTACTCCAAATCATCATATCCATACATACAATCGAAGCCATAAAAGAATAAGACTTGTCTAATCATTTCAGGTTCATAACTTGCTAAAAGATGATAGCCTTTAAATTAGAGCAGACCTTTTCGTACAAAATATGAACATATTTTGCGGGGTGACGACGAACGTGGGCGGCGGAGCTAGGCCTTGAGGCGACTGGGGTAGTAAAAAGCCTTGCTTTCTCTGCTGTTATCTCTTTTCTTTTCAAAAAAAGGTTTTTCTTTCTCTCTTTTTTGTTTCATTTCTTTCTTTTTTCCTAATTTTTTCTATTTTAAAGTTTTTTTTGTATCTATGCTTTTTTTATTTTTATCTCTTTTTTGTTTATCTCTCATTTTTTTATTTTTTGATGTCTTTTTTGTTGAGCTCGTTTTTAATCTCTCTTTTTAAAATCCAAATCTAATTCAAAAAAAGAAAAAAGAAAAAAGAAAAAAGAAAAAAGAAAAAAGAAAAATACAGGTCTTTTTTTATGATAAGGGGAAAAGATGAAGAAAAATTTAGGGTTTTCGAATCTAAAATCCTAAAGATAAGAAGGTGATAAGAAAAAAAGAAGAAGAAAAAAGGATATTTTTAAGACATGGATATAAAACTTATCTTAAAAAAGATATTTTTAACGGGGAAAAAGATGGAGAAAAAGTTAGTGTTTTTGGATCTAAAATCCTAGAGATAAGAAGAAGCTGATGAAAAGGATAAAAGATAGAAAAGATAGGATTTTTTTATATAAAGATTTAAGCTAAAATTAGGATTCTTTGATATAAAACCTAACAAAAAAGATTTTTTATGGATAAAAAGAAAATGACAAACCAGATTTAAGCTCCGAATTTTCGATACCATCTTTGATGTAGAACACGAAAGATATGGAAATTTTGAGGGGAGATTTGGGGAAGAACAATAGGAATCAGGGTTCCGATGCTTCTCACCAAGAAATTGGACATTTCTAGGTTTTAGGTGGTTTTAATTTTCTCAAGGTTTCAATGATTTCAAAGTATCAAGTCTAGAGGCCTTTTATATGCTTACAACTCAATGCCACTCTCTAAAAAGACAAACAATCAAGAAAGGACTAAAAATAATTAAATACTCAAAACTCAAAATAAAATAAAATAAAATAAAAAATTAAAAAGAACCATATTTCAATCGGATCCCTATCATCATATTTGTACATTAACATTGGTCATAGAAATTTGCTCATCCCGTTTTGGACAGTGCATTATTCTAAATTACGAAAGATTTGAGGTTAATAAACTATATACTAAAACACCTGAAATGTTAGGCCATTTCACGGGAAGAGAAAATTTCCCTTTTTATCAAACATTATTTTGGGGAGGAATTTTTTTAAAACCCACATTATTTAGGGACTAATGTTTGAATATGATGATTTGGAGACATTGTTTTCAATATGAAAGGTTTGAGGTTATATATATAACAAGGGAAGAATGTGTATTATATGACATGAGCATTTATGCCATATTGCGGCCCAAAAAGTCCGCTCTATACATTTTATAGGATGATTGGCACCATTAAAACCTCAAATACACCAAAAGTCTAGCTAACCCAAAGCATTTTTTACTTGGTGACTTAGTTGTTGGAAAATCAACACCAATAGGACTTTTTCCAAACCTAGATTAAGGAGTAAAAGCTTTCGGTTCATAAGACTTTTGTTGTATTTGATTTTTAGAATATGAAGATCAAAATAAACGCTATGAATCGTCAAAAAAACGAGTGGACTTATCAGGCTGCCACATGACATAAGCGCTCAATGTCAATGATGCACATTATTCTCATATAATAAACCCAACCCAATTTATAATTGGATTTTGCATAGTTGATCTGCCTACATATTTATGGTCAATCTTGAAGGTGAAATTAAGGCTTGAACTTGGTGAGGACCGTGCTGCTAGCATCCTTGCATCGATATGAGAAAGACCATATTCCACTAGTTATGAGCAAAGCTTAAATCATATAAAGTCAAAAGATCTATTCTAGATAGTTTTCTGGCAAGAACCAGATGGTGGAAACCAGCCAAAACAGGCTCACATGGTTATGGACTAAATCCAATGTGGTAATAGAAGTCAAGAAAGCCTCTATTATTCCCTGAGCTCATTTGGATTTATGTTTGTCATCTATTAATGCTAAAAGATATTACGTTATCATATTAACTTGCAAATAAAACTCACATTCAGGTTCTTCATGACTTTCGCTGTCACTTGTAGGTTTCCATTTTGCCACTTTCCTTACTCTTCCTTTAAACGACACGCCTGGAGTTGCAGAGTGCCTCTTCCTTTGAAGCTCCCTGACACTATCTTCACCTACGGAAATTTCAGAAGAAAACCTAGCCAGCAAATTCAATGAAATTAAAAGGAAAACTGAATGTGAGCAGATTGGGTAGATACCTTGTACTAAGTCAGGTTTCGGTGGCAAAGGATAATTTTCCTCCACCAGTTTGAGCAGTAGTTCTCGAGGACCAGAAACAAAGTCATCTAATTCAGCACCCTGCTCCGATTTGTTCAGCCAAAAATTTGAAAGCTCACAACAAAATATCACAGAACCATATTGAAAAATGCAGGTAGAAAGTAAAAATACAATTTTCAGAATTAAGAGTCATGAAATAAGGGACACACATATTTGGTCACGGCTTCCTCAGTTCGCGCCTCTCCTGTGCTCTGAAGGCCAATTACAACACATTTATTATCTGCTAATGCCTGCTTGGCAAGTCTTACGGCAGCAGGCACCTTAGCTGACATACACATATGCCTAAAAAACCGCTGTGGAGTCGAAAATCACAAACTTTAACATGTTTTAGAAGACTAGTTCGCACACTGAAGTTCAAATATGCAAAGATTTCTTATGAGTTGCGGAAGTGCTACCTGATGGCTAGCCCAGTACAAACGCCACAGCTGACTAGAATTGGGCTTCTCCTCAGATAGGAAAGCACTTGCAGATAATAATTCAACTCGTAACTCAGCCCAAAATTCAGCAGCCTTCTTATACATTTCCTATGAAATGAATTAAATAAATGTCCATTATTAGAAACGGAAGAGCCAGATGAAAAGGATAGTACATAATAAAGTACTACAAATGAAGTCACAGTTTTAAGCAATGTAGACGGTTTAGTTAATAAAGCAGAGATATATCGTGTGCAAACATATAATAGTCTTTTATCAGCACAACTTGAAGTATAATAAAGAACAAACTGGTAATGCAGAGATGAATAGGAATTGAATCAAGTGACATAAGTCCTTGTAGTATTCAGAATGAGAACATTGGAGGTTTGACACAGGAATATTCCGATATTGTATTTTATTGATGTGTGCAAATATGCATCGAAGTACCTTAGGCTAATACCAATATAATGAACAATGGTCTCAAAATGTTGATCTTAATAACTTTAGACCTGAACACAACACTCTGGACATTGCATCTGACAAATGAACCAGTATTTCAGTGGTTGGTGACATTGTCGTAATTTTATTATGACCTGTAAGCATCTGGTTCCAATAAGTACTTTTATATTTATAAGTGTTGAAACTTGAAAACATCAAAGAACCCAAAATATGAAGTGTAAATCTATAACACTGTTTACAGAAGTAAAATGTGATTGACAACCAACGGATCTAGAACACCAATTGGCCTGTGGCCCTAGGAAGGGATCACTGGCTTATAAAGTAAATGCCATTGACGATACATGGATCTAGAAGACCTATCCACACATGGGAAGAGGGAGGGTTGTGGATGAAAGAGATAACAAAGACAAGCTACATGTCTTCTTACTCTAAACTTCGACGGAGTGGCATGCAGAGAAATTTGGACTAGGGGAGTTATATTTAGTTAGCTAAATGAATCCACCAACAACAGGGAAATCAGAAAACACTAAGTACCACAGTTTAAGATAAAAATTTCCACCATCTAAACCAATATTGCTTGGACACAAGACACGGGTGTAAATTTTCCTCGCTTCTGGCATGGAAAATCTAAATAATATGACATGGTAAATCCAAATAATATGATAAGATGACATGGCTACACATACATACGTACATATGTATATACACATGCCACATATTTAGATCATCAATGGGCTATACTTTATTCTACTCATTTACCTACCATGACATTAATATAATTTGAAAAATGCAAGACACGGGTATGAATGTCTCAATGAAAGAAAATGTCACACATTAACTTTCCTTAAACATCAATATGTATTATGTGCTCCTTCATTCTTAAAACAATGCTAGACTCACATCCCCCCGACCACAATAATTATAATAATAATCTCTATCCTTTTTAGATTCCAAAGCCTTCCTCTACCTTTCTATTTCAAAACCGGTGAAGCACTTAACTATTTGATACTATGAACCGAATATTCTTCAATCCCATCATCTTCATGAAAGATTGATCCTAAGTAGGTTGAATGGACCCCGAGGTATTTTATCAACATCAATATGTAGTATATGGTCGTCCCTTCTTAAAATTTTGCTAGACTTGTGTTCTACCTTTAAGATTTTCCCTACTAATTTTGAAGGGGATTCAGTTAGTCATATTTATTTTAGACTCTATTTTCGTTTTTTTGGTTACACGTGTTTTTATTATTTTCTAGATTTATTTATTTTGGTTGATTTTATCATTTGCACGTCAAATTCGTTGCGTCCACTATAAATAAGTAGTTGAATGACTTGAGTTGATTGTTTCGTAGAAACCCGAGAGTCTTTCTTTGAATATCTTGTTTGTGGGAAGCCCGAGAGTCTTTCTTTGAATCTCTTGTTTGTGGGAAGCCAAGAGTGGGTAAGTAAGGCACATTGATGTGAAACCCAAAACCTATTTATAAATCTACCAAATCCTAGTTTATCCCCAAATCCCAAATTTCCCACCACAACAAACCCCTAGATCTAGACCCGAACACTAGATCTATATTGTGATGCATATTTGATATCAGAGCAAATAGATGCATCTTTTCCTTCTTCAACCTTTACATTTAGATCTTAGTGAAAAATATCCAAATCCAAACTCTATTCGTATTGTTCCTAAACAAAAAAATCAATCTAAAAAATTCAAAAGAAGCATTGTTCTTCTTCTTTGTAGCTTTCGACCAAACCCAACCCCATCATCATAGAGTCTTCATCAACATCACTATCATTGTCTTCATTGTCGTCACCCGTGTTGTAGCCTAGTCTTTAACAATCAGCACCAACTCTGACATCTTCTACACAAATTGCAACCACCAACTTTAGAGCTTCTTCATTGCAATAACATCCATCATCAAAGGTATCGATACCTCTATCGCAAATATCTGATCACCTCAGATCCATATATGCTCGCTCCAGCTGTCACTGATATCTTCTCCGACCTACTCTACCACTGCCACCCACTTCTCCAACGTCCACCATTGTCTCATCTGTTACCTCCTGATGCAGATGTTGATTTTCATCGTTAATGTCATCATCGATAAATTTCGCATTCGTCATCATCTTTCACCATCGGTTATCTTGCATATGCCGAACTCCCACAAATCACATGTCATCATTGTCGGGCTCTACTTGTAATGATCCCAATCTGAAATACAATATTTTTGTGATTTAATAAAAATACTTCTCAAACAAAAAATTTCTTATTTAGGTTTTAGGATTTTTAAGGATTTTTTGAAGTTTTCTTCATTTTATTTCTATTTTTCCTTTAATAAACCCTGCAAACCGTTAACCTACCTTTAACCTGTAATATATTATAAACCCAACTGTTGACATCCTAAACCCAACACACATTGTAATATATCTCTCTTTCTCATTTTTCTCACTCTCAAACCACCTCAAGCCTCTATCACTCTCAATCTCCTGATCTCCCTCTCCGACCCCTCGCTTAGTCAACCATGTCGTTACTCCACCGCCTCGCTCTCCCCTTTCCTAATATATCCTCTCAAGACCCGTCATCTCTATCCATTGCACATCATCTTGAACTTCTTCTCTGATCAACCCTAGCATCATTGCCCGTCTTCCTGCAAACACTCATTGCTTTGTTCATCCTTTTGCATTTGATCTCCCGCATATGCCGAGCCCCGATCCTCGATCCCTCATCTCTCTACAGCGACCATGGAAGCACTGCCAAGCCATTATAGCGAAACCTGAGCTTGTTAAAGCTGATACCGATCCATCATTGTCGCTTGATTGACGTTGACTCACAGCCCCATCATCGTCCCAGACCTTGATGTAATCAAAATTTCTACTAGAAGACAGTCCCTTCACCAAAGAACATCGACAGACATCGTCGATCGCTTTGTTCCCTCAACCAGAAACTTAAAAAGGGTAAAATAAAATAAATAGGAATTGATGAATTGGTCATGAATAAATTGTTGAGTGGATTAATTAAATTTATTGCATGGAATTAGAAGGAAAATAGTGAATTGATATTGATACCATTGTTTACAACATTCATGCTTGGCCGAGTGTTGGATATTTATTGTTTACATTTTTCAACCATTAAGACTCCAGTTAATTCAGCTTTAGAGTATGGGCACATTAGCATGATTGCAGTCTATAATCTTGAACATTGGAAATGGCATTGTAGCATGTTGTAATGTCACTATATGATGACTAGCACTGTAACACCTGTAGCAAAGGTTTCATTGTAAGATAGTTATTATTGTTGGTATTTAAACATTTAATCATGATGATGCTTACTGTTGTCTAAAGATAATTGGGTCCTATATCATGCAGAAAAACTACCTAATTTCGACCATGTAGTTAGATTTCTTGACCTTGATACTTCAGCCATGTAGCATGTTTTTAATTGCCACGTTTTTAATGACAATTATGTTGATTAAATAGATTAATGATTAATTAAATAAGTTATTGTAACATTCATACTAAGTTGATTTATTGTTAAGTAATTGTTAATTGATTAATGTAATTAATTGATTTAGACCATTGTTGGTTACGTTTCATGTTAATTGACTTAAATCGATTCCATGATTGTTAATATTTAGAAATCAAATATTGATATTGAACTATATTAAATTGGAAATGATCGACAGAAACGGATTAAATATTATGCTTATTGAAATGTAAATGTAAATGCAAACAAATTGATTGATTGAATTAGGGTGACAAATATCACTGAATGATGGGTTACAAATAGATTGTCATCACCTTTAAGAAATGGATGTGGAGTTCTATTGATTGATTAACATATTGCCGGATAAGTTGGAAAATATGAACAACATGAATCCGAGATGAATTTGTCATTAGAATAATGACATGGCCGCGAGATTTTGGAGTAGTTTATTGTCACAGTGTGCAGGAGGTGTAAGAATCACATATAACATCTAACAATCTTAACAGCAGAGCATAAAGTAATCTGACATTTATTACTGAGACAGAGGGCCCCATGACCCTATTTATCGATATTCTGATGTAGTGTGAAGCATCAAAGTTGCATAATGTACCATCAGATATGAACTTAACATTATTAAATTAGAATAACCAGCTATGAACTTAACATTATTAAACTAGAATAGCCAGATCTGAACTAAACATTATTAAACTAGAATAACTGATAGAACTAATACATAATTTAACACCATTAAATTTTCACATTGATTGCCATGCGAAATATTTCTTACTTATTATTAATGGGCAAGTGTAGATATTTCTTGCTTATTTATCGATTGCTTATAATAATTCTCCTATTAGAATATGTATATGAACTGTTAATTAAAATATATGATGTTAAAATAAATTCCTGGACTGAGAAAATTTGCCGAGCAAACGCCCGTTGATGAATGTTTATTTGAAATATCCGTTAGATCTGTAGATTGAGTGCATTGATGAGTATGCTGAGAATGTAAAGTTTACCACGTAAACTTTGCAAAGCAAGACTTCACCAAAAAAACAATCGCAACATGGGAGTTCTAATTCTTTACTTTATCCGCATGCATTCAGATCATTATATTATCCATCGTTATTCATTCCTATCATCTTTTATATATGACTTGTATGTTGTAAAATAAATTAATTGCACTTGCTCATTATTAGTTTTATACTTAAAAGAATATGTGATGGGGATGATTGACGCTTAGCTAATTTAGGTTAAGAGTATGTTTCTTTTAGTTTAAATATGTCATGGACCCGTCTCGTTCCGCTTTCTGAGATATTTTGGGAAGCAAACGTGACACTAGTTATCATTGATGCAATTTGACTGCATCTGCTCGATCCAAGCCTTCCTAAGTCAACTAAATCAAGCCAAGCTGACCCAAACCAGCTCAAACAAAACTGATATGAGCCAATTAAGTCGTGACTGAGCCAAAGAGCATGCACTATTATGAGCCATTATTGTACATTGGCTCAATCCAAGCCGAACAATGAACCGAGTTGTGTTGCTAAACTTTAGGCCAATTTTCAAACTTTCCACGTGAAATTTAAGAAAATGCATACCAAATACTTGTATAGACTTACATCGTGCATACGCTCCCTCGCTATCTTTGGTTACACTCTAACGTCATATGAAGTTCTTATTTTTTAGGTTCCTAGCCTTTTATGTGTATGTGTGCTACAAATTGTGATTATTGCTTTGAATTATGCTTCCTGCTACATATATTTTGGGTGCTTGCATACCCACATTACTATTACATTTTGGCATATAGAGATTGACCGTTAGGGTTTGTCATTTACCATTTTGGTAGCACACATCATAGTTGTGACTAGGAGTGGCACATATGTGTGCTTGTTTGATATTGCATATCATTAAACTCCAGATAGTTGTAGCATGTTACATAGTGAAAAAAAATTAGGGCACAAATGGCAAAAACTCTAAACCAAACAACTTAATGGATAAAATCAATAACCTAGACAAAATGCTTTGAAATCTTAAAATGAACAAGACCTTCAGTTCGAGGACCCAAGTGCACGGATAGGAGCATTAGAGACATTCTCTAGAAAGATACAAATCATAGATGTCAGCATAAAAGACCAGGCCAAAGGACACAAGATGACTCTATGGATGACTGATGCGGTCGTCTACAAGAGGAGGCAAGCGGGCACGAGCCGGAATTAGAGCTATCCACCTTATCTTACTTACCTTGGGTTGTTTTTGCTTTGTAACATCTTAGTCATTGCTTAAGTCATGGTGTGTGCGCTTAGCAATGATTAGATGAGTCCTATAAATACCCAAAAACCCTAATTGTTCATTATCGAAGAATTGAGATTTAATTGCCGTGACGGCTAGGGTTAGTGGGGGATTAGACTTGATCCTTTAATTCAATTTAGGGAGTGATCTCTCCAGAAAAAGATCAAATCTATCTTATTGTTCTTCGTATTTCAACAGAAATTCCTCTCTTTTTCATTTTTCCTCTTTAAAATTCAGCCCTAAATACGATTTGACCCCCAAATCGTATCATTTTGGTATCAGAGCTCTCGGTCATATGACGAGCACACGGGCGACTGCGACGAAAACTCTGGAGGAGCGATTGGATGCGGAAATCACGGGGTTGCGAAAGGAGATGACGGATATGAGGGAAGAACTCAAGGCGGGTTTGAGCGCAACCATGGATGAGAATTTGAATCGGGTCTCGGAGCGCCATTCGCGCGAGATGAAGGATGGGTTTGCCGAGGTAGCGAGGATGCTTCAACAACCACAGTTTTTGCAGCGAGATCCAGATCCGCATTCGTCGGGTACATTAGATCTGATCTCACGGACAAACCCTGGAAACGCCGACGAAGGAGTAGTATTTCCCTCACGGGAGGGCGATCCGAGGCAACCGGGAGGCGGGCGGACCCTTCAAGGGGGTTCCGGTGGTCGGCCGCCCCCAACTGGGGGCGGCGAAGGCGGGCGGCCCCGAAACGGGGCCGCCGAAGGGCTACCGCCCCCTGCGGGGGGCGGCGAACAGCAGCGGGCCCATCCGGGGCCCGCTGGGGTGTTTCCGCCCCCCTAGGGGGCGGCAAAGGGTGGCGCCCCCAGGCGGGGGGCGCGGGGGGCTTTCCGCCCCCAGTGGGGGCGGAATGATGGGGCGGGCCCTCCTAGGGCCCGCCGATGGAGACCCGCCCCCGGTTGGGGGCGGGGGAGGATGGGCGGACCACTTGGGGCCCACGGGAGGTTTTCCCCCTCCTTTTGGGGGCGTCGAAGCAGGATGGCTACGTGGAGGACCCCGGAGGGAGCATGTGGACGAGTGGGACGATGTAGGAGCACTCGCCAATGGGAGGGCCAGGGAAGGTGTAGGACAGTGGAGGGCCGAGGATCATACTTACCAGAGGCGGCAGGCAGACAGCGGGGACCACTACGAGGAGATACACCCCCAGATATGCGAAAGCTGAAGGCACCACTGTTTGATGGGAAGGACCCCGATGGCTGGATCTACCAGGTAGAGAGATACTTTGAGGTCATGGGCTTCGCTGAAGCAGAGAGGCTGAGGGCGGTGGCACTAAATTTCGAAGGGGAAGCCCTGGCGTGGTACCGGTGGACCCAGAAGCAGAGACCGATACGGACTTGGAGGGAGCTGACAGAGTGCCTGATGGAGAGGTTCCAGGAGACCCACGGGGGCGGGCTGTTTGAGCAGTTATATGCCTTGAGACAGGAGAGGACCGTGCGTGACTACATCTCGAGGTTCGAGACCCTCTCGAGCCGAGTAGAGGGGGTGTCAGCGGAATCGATGGAGGTGAACTTTTTGAAGGGGTTGAAGCCATCCGTGAGAGCAGAGGTGGGAGTGCATGACCCTCAGGGGTTGGCAGCTATGATGCGATTAGCCAGGAGGGTGGAGGACAGGCAGACTCAGGAGAGGAGGTCTAGAGGAGTGTGGGGCAGGGTTGCGGCACGTAACCCCGTTCCGCCAGCAGTACCTAGGCTTACGACCGGGACCCCGACCGCGGAGACCAGACCTGGAGGGCAAACCCGTCGGATGACCGAGGCAGAGATGAGAGAGCGCATGGCCAAGGGGTTGTGCTTCAAATACGATGAGCGGTTCACTCCGGGGCATCGGTGCGCAGGACGAGCCATGCAGTTGGAGGTGGCGGCTGAGGAAGAAGAGGGAGATATTACTATTATACTCGATGGGGAGGAGGCTGTGGCGGAACAACACCAGCACTTAGACGTCGTGGAGGTTTCTCTTAGCTCCGTGGTGGGATTTACTCCTTATCACACCATGAAGCTGGTGGGCAGGTTGGCAGACCAGGAGGTGACGGTATTGATAGACAGTGGGACGACCCACAACTTCATCTCCAGGAAGTTGGTGGAGCAGGTGGGGCTAGAAGTGAGTAAGACAGCCACTTTTGGGGTGATTTTGGGCACCGGCCAGAGGGAGGAGAACAGGGGTGTCTGCAGGGCTGTGATTCTGGCAGTACAGGGAGCTCAGGTGGTGGTAGACTGTTACCCCCTGGAGCTGGGGAAGGTTGACTTGGTATTGGGGATGCAGTGGCTACAGACATTAGGCGACACCAAGTTCAACTGGAAGATGCTTAGGATAGAATATCGGGAGAACGAGAGGACTGTGATTTTGCTAGGGGACCCCAGTCTGTGTTGTCGCGCAGCGTCCTTGAAGTCCTTGGCTCGGGCAGTGTCGATAGGAGGAGAGGCATATTTTGTGTCCTACCAGGAGTTTGGGGCAGAGGCAGAGGAGCAGAGGGCACCACCGGAGGTGGAGGAGTTGTTGGACAGCTATGAGCACGTTTTTCAGATGCCGCATGGACTTCCACCGCAGAGAGACCACGAGCACGCCATCGTGCTACGGGAGGGGGTAGCGCCCATCAGTGTCCGACCATACAGGTACCCGCATGTCCAGAAGGATGAGATCGAGCGATTGATCAAGGAGATGCTACAGGCGGGGGTGATTAGGCCGAGTGTTAGCCCGTTCTCTAGCCCGGTGCTCTTGGTGAAGAAAAAGGACGGTAGCTGGAGGTTTTGTGTAGACTACCGTGCCCTCAACAAGGAGACGGTGGCAGACCGTTTTCCTATACCGGTGATAGATGAGTTGTTAGACGAATTACATGGGGCGTCGATCTTTTCGAAGATTGACCTGAAGTCGGGTTATCATCAGATCCGGATGAAGGCAGAAGACGTACAGAAGACTGCTTTCAGGACTCACGAAGGGCATTATGAGTTCCTCGTCATGCCCTTTGGGTTGACAAATGCACCTGCTACATTTCAGTCGTTGATGAACAAGATATTCCAGCCTTACCTACGGTAGTTTGTCTTGGTCTTCTTCGACGACATCTTGATGTACAGCCGGACAGTGGAGGAGCACGTGCGGGACTTAGAGACAGTGTTACAGGAGCTACATGCCCACCAGCTGTATGCCAATAAGAAGAAGTGCACGTTCGCCCAGGCGAAGGTGGAATACTTGGGGCATGTGGTCTCAGCAGCAGAGGTGGCAGCTGATAGGAGCAAGATAGAGGCCATGCTAGATTGGCCGCGGCCAACTACACTGAGGGCGTTGCGGGGATTTTTGGGCTTGACGGGGTACTACCGCAAGTTCGTGCAGGGCTATAATACCATTGCATGGCCTCTGACTGAGCAGTTGAAGAAGGATGGGTTTCAGTGGACCGAGGAGGCGACTGCGGCGTTTGAGGCCCTGAAGGGGGCGATGACGACCG
The DNA here is from genome assembly GCA_030789695.1 of Scilla litardierei. Taxonomy (NCBI): domain Eukaryota; kingdom Viridiplantae; phylum Streptophyta; class Magnoliopsida; order Asparagales; family Asparagaceae; genus Scilla; species Scilla litardierei. The sequence continues at coordinate 207,865,252 of CM061136.1, forward strand.
TTCCGGTACTGGCTCTTCCTGATTTTAGCAGACCCTTTGTGGTTGAGACGGATGCTTCGGGGTACGGACTGGGAGCAGTGCTGATACAAGATCAGCGGCCCGTGGCTTACTTCAGCCAGGTTTTGTCATCGCGGGCGAGACAGAAGTCCGTGTATGAGAGGGAGCTGATGGCGATTGCCTTGTCGATTCAGAAGTGGCGTCCGTACCTGCTGGGACGGCCATTTATTGTGCGCACGGATCAGAGGTCCCTGAAATATTTACTAGAGCAGAGATTGGTGGCAGCGGACTATCAGAAGTGGTTATCTAAGCTTGTGGACTACAAGTTTGAGATACACTATCGGCCCGGGTTGGAAAACAAGGCTGCGAATGCGCTATCACGGCGGGAGGAGGTTACGTCCTTAGCAGCCTTGTCAGTCCCACTGCTAGCGGATTGGGAGCCTTTATGGAGGGAGTGGAGGCCGACGAGGAGTTGTCTAGAGTCCACGAGGATTTGGTTCGGGGGTTGACTGAGCACCCAGGCTATTCAGTGGAGGGACGGCGGTTGTTGTATCGGGGAAGGTTGGTGATACCACGGGGTTCAGTGCACATTCCGCTGATTTTTCAGGAATTCCATGGGAGCGCAATAGGGGTGCATTCGGGCGTCCAGCAGACATACATGAGGATGGCTAGGGAGCTGTACTGGAGGGGAATGAAGAAGGACATCGCAGAGATGGTAGCCCGTTGTGACGTCTGCCAGCGTCACAAATACTTGGCCATGGCACCAACAGGGCTGCTGCAACCTTTAGCTCTTCCTGAACGGGTCTGGGAGGGGATCAGTATGGATTTTGTGGAGGGGCTATCAAAGTCGGAAGGATACTCGGTGATTTTGGTGGTGGTAGACCGACTGAGCAAGTATGGACACTTCATTGGGCTGAAACATCCTTACTCTGCAGTGACAGTGGCTACGACATTTATGCGGGAGGTGGTGCGTCTGCACGGGTTTCCCGAGTCCATAGTATCAGATCGGGACACTGTCTTCATGAGCCAGTTCTGGAGGGAGTTGTTCAGGGTGCAGGGGACCGTTCTGAGGAGGAGCACAGCTTACCACCCCCAGACGGATGGACAGACGGAGGTCGTCAACAGGAGCGTTGAGACCTACCTTCGCTGTTTTGCATCGGATTGCCCTCGGAGTTGGTATCGATGGCTGGCGTGGGCGGAGTATTGGTACAATACTTCCTTCCATTCAGCCGCACAGACGACACCGTTTCGAGTGCTATATGGGAGGGATCCACCAGCGTTGGTCCATTATCGTTGTGGGACGACCCCGGTGTTCCAATTGGATCAGTACCTCGAGGAGCGAGAGGGGATTTTGGAGGAGCTGAAGAAGCATTTGACGAGGGCTCAGAAGCTTATGAAAGCCAAGGCGGATGCACATCGTAGAGAGGTGGAGTTTGCAGTAGGGAATCAGGTCTATCTGAAGCTGAGACCGTATCGACAGAGGTCACTAGCCCGACGCCGGAACGAGAAGCTGGCCGCGCTGTTTTACGGGCCTTTCCAGATAGAGGCGAGGATTGGGCTCGTGGCATATAGACTGACGTTGCCCCCAAGATCTGCCTTACACCCAGTTTTTCACGTCTCTCAGTTACGACGAGCGGTTGAAGCGCAGACACCAGTGGCCACTCTGCCATCTACATTGACAGCCGACTCAGAGGTGATGGCACCCCAGGATATTCTGCAGGTACGACACACTGAGAGGGGCGGTCGGGAGGTGCTGGTAAGATGGTTGGGGTTGCCTGACCACGAGGCTACTTGGGAGCGGGAGGATACCATCAGGGCTCAGTTCCCAGACTACAACCTTGAGGACAAGGTTCGTTTTTTTGGGGGGGGAGTAATGATGCGGTCGTCTACAAGAGGAGGCAAGCAGGCACGAGCCGGAATTAGAGCTATCCACCTTATCTTACTTAGCTTAGGTTGTTTTTGCTTTGTAACATCTTAGTCATTGCTTAAGTCACGGTGTGTGCGCTTAGCAATGATTAGATGAGTCCTATAAATACCCCAAAAACCCTAGTTGTTCATTATCGAAGAATTGAGATTTAATTGCCGTGACAGCTAGGGTTAGTGGGGGATTAGACTTGATCCTTTAATTCAAGTTAGAGAGTGATCTCTCCAGAAAAAAGATCAAATCTATCTTATTGTTCTTCGTATTTCAATAGAAATTCCTCTCTTTTCCATTTTTTCCTCTTTAAAATTCAGCCCTAAATACGATTTGACCCCCAAATCGTATCAATGACATTGAGAAAATTAAATGTAGATATAACCAAAAAGACAATTCATAAAGGGTCAAGGTAGACACCTTCACCGCCGATGGTGCAAATAACACATAGGTCTTTTCCAATTAATTATCCAAGATTAATTATCTAAGATGGATCATTTATTTGACAGATAGGATATACCTTAGGCCAGTAAGATTTGATTTGCTAGGATGAAGTTTCAAGGGTCTATCAAGGTATATATGAGCTTTGTAATCAGACAACTTGAGATGTTATGATGGGGATCCATAGGGTATTGGGTAGAGATGAAGATGTTAAATAAAAGTCTTTGCTCCCATCCCAAAAGGATCACCGATTGAACCAATTGAATAACATATATATGGGTAGTTTGACTGTCACTGAGTATAAAGGTTTCACGATCTATATGTTAGGAGAAATATTTGAAGGGTCCCAACATACCTAATCAGGTTCTGCATTGGGCCAATGCACGAGCTCCATTGCGAAATAATTCAAAACACGATTAGTTTTCGTAATGAGGCATTATACTTGATCTTAGATTATACATCTTAATTGAAAATTCATATAGATATGAAAGCCCGCTTTTAAAGTCGAGATACCTGGGGAAGAAATAGAGAACATGTTTAAACCTAAATATACTACCTCTAAAAGTGCAAGGGTTAAGCTGTCACTGCCCACTACTGACTGGTGATTCTTCAGTCTTGTACCAAGAAGACTTTGTGTTTCAAGTGTCATAGGTATAGCCACTTTACATATCATTATCAAACGCAAAGTCTACATATTAAGACTCGTGATGATGATCTAGACGATTGTAGGATTATTGAGTTCTATGTTCTTGCATACAACACTAACGATAAAGATGAAAATTTACATCAGTCTCGAACCCATTTGCAAGTTATTATATGCATGATGACTATATCAAAAAATAAGAAATTTTGGCAAAGCACCAATGTCTTTTATATATACATCAAATCTTATTGTTTCATTCTTAATGGAGATAAATGAACTAATATTGTTATTAACTCAACTCTAAAATGGATAGGATTAAAAGCTAAACCTCATCAATGGCCATACAACTTAGATCGCCGAGATTGCCCTTTCTTACCTAATGTTGCCTTATTTCTATCCAACTGTCAACTTATTGATGGGATCATAACTTATTAGAAGCGGCGGCCGCAACGAGGGGAACAACGCATGAGTTGAATTAGTGACAAAACTGTAATTTTAGGCATCAAGTGCAATTCTGTAATTCTAGACAAATTAGTCAATTCTATTGTATATATGGAGGCTAGGGTAATTAGGGTTTATGTTGAATATGAGAGAGAATGAGTAGAGAATAGATTAGAGTCATATTTTAGTTGGAGAGTTGGCTTTTCCTCTCAAATTGAGGTCATTGGATAGTGGTTCTCCTCTCGAATCGAGTCCACTTGTCTTATATTCTACTTTATATCAATAAAAACCCAATTATATCCCCAAAATCCCTTCCAAATCCTATTAAATGGTTTCAGAGCATCTGATCCTGATGGTGGCAAGAAAGGTAGATGCTTTAGAAGAGAAGTTTGAAAGCGAGGTTGAGGTTCTCAAGAGAACAATGGAGGAAAGACATCAAACAACCGAGGAACGAAATCGAGCAATGAATGACAGGATTTCATCGATTGAACTCTTGATGAAACAGATGTGGGAGAAGATGAACCGTCATCCACATGAGATCCACATGAGAAGGAGATGACAATGCACGATCTAAGCAATGACGAGAACTCAGATCTATGGCGAAAAGTGCAATTTTTTGCCAATGGCAAGAAGAAAGTCTACGATTCTGCGGAAGAACATCTACCAGAGCCAAACTAGGGACCCCACGGCCTTGGGGAAGACTCGACAGAGAGCGAAGACCCCCAACAGAAACCCCTGGCAGCACCACCTGGAGCCTCGCAACCCATAGGTGGGCCGCCAGGGGGCCGACGACCCCAGGGCCTGGGGGTCCGATGATATTCCAGAATGTGGTCAAGGGCCCCACGGCCCCTGGTTTTTAGGTAAGAAGCCCAAGGGACTCGACGACAACCTCATGGGGGCGACGGCCTCGTGGGGGGCTTCGTGATCACTAGGACATCCATCATGGCTTCGATGAGGATGGCAGAGACCTCGATTGGTTTGAGTATGATTGAGGAGGAGGATGAAAGGGCAGAAGGGGCCCTGTTTGGAGTTTTGGAGAACAGCAGAACGGCTACCAGCAGTTTCACCATAGGCAACCGAGAGAAAGAGTAAGACAGTGGATCTTCAGCACCGAAAGCATGGTCAAGAAGCTGAAAATGCCGGTTTTTTAGGAAGATGACCCTTATGCATGGATTTACCATTCAGAGAGATATTTCACGGTGAACCGCTTGACGGAGGAAGAGAAGTTGATGGTGGATGGACTTTGTTTGGAGGAAATTGTCTTGACATTGTTTCAGCGGAAAGAGCATAGACAACAAGTACGTTCATAGGCAGAGTTTAATGCTTGCATGTTGGACCAATTTTGCGACATTTAGAAAGGAGATCTACATGGACAGCTTCTTACACTCAAGCAAGAGGATACCATCAGATACTACAGTGAGAGGTTCAAGATGCTCTTGAGCCGAGGGGCATATCTAAGGCGGCGTTGGAGGTGAATTTCATGAAGGGGCTCACGACAGACATCTGAACTGATCCCCGCATACAAAGACCGAGGGCTAAGTGATACGATGGAGCTGGCTCAAATGATTGAGGGTAAGATCATAACGGAGCGATGAACCAAGGGGGCCCGGGGCGTCACTTCTTTTTGCAGCCAGATACAGCCAGAGGCAGAAGACACCGTCATATGGGATACAGTCCAGTAGAGATAAGGGAAGCGAGGCATGGTTAGGTGGACACTTCAAGCGCCTCAGGGAGACTAAGATTCAGAACAAACATGCAACGTGGCTGTGTTTCTGGTGTGATAAGAAATTCTTCCTGAGACAACGATGTCGAGACCGCACACTCCAGATGTTGATAGTAGATGACGAGGAGGATGTGGTTGAGGTGGAAGAGGAAGAGGCAGGAGACCAGGAGCATCCACATTTGGATGTGACAGATATCTCGTTAAACCCTGCAGTGGGATTTAACCGAAATCACAACATGAAGTTAACGTGAAAGATTGCAGAGCAGGATGTCACCATGCTTATAGATTGATATGATCGCATGCAAGCGGTGGCGGCAAAAGGTGAGTTAAGAAGCGGCGACGACAAACCCTAGAGACCAGTGTCAGTTTTGTAATTATAAGATAGTGTAGTACTATAATTAAGGGGGCAGTGGCAGTTTCGTAATATTTGGAAGAACATTTTTGTAATAATTGGGCACATTGGCATTTTTGTAATTACAAGCCAATGGCTGAAAATCCTAAGTCAGTGGTAGTACGATAATTATGGAACGACGGCACATTAGAGAGAATTATTATAAATAAACGGGGAGAGTTTGTGGAGGGGATCATGGAAGAATATTATGAGAAAGGTTAATTGTAAGTTGTTAGTTTAGATTAGATTAGTTTATTGGAGGGTGGTCTTCCTCTCGAATTAAGTCCATTAGAAGAGTGGTCATCTTCTCGAATTGAGTTCAACTATATTGTATTTTCCTTGAAAATCAATAAAAATATCATCTTTTCCCTTAAATCCCCTCTTTAGCCCTAAAAATCACATCTTTTCCTTAAAATTCATATCTTTTCCCCAAAATCCATCTCTAATCCTAATAAAGTGGTATCAAAGCGTTTGATCCTGAAATTAATGACGGTGGCGACGAAAAAGGAGATCATTATCAAAGTGGAGATCTTGTAATCGTGGATGGAATCCATGTTGAAACAAATAACAGAGTTGAATAGCCACCCTCCACCTGCAAAAGAGGCTATGAAGTCAGATCTAGACAAAGACGACGAAAACAGCTAAGATAGATGCAAAAGATGAAATCTTTAGACATGGGCAAAGAAAAAGTTGTTGCCTTTGAAGAGGAGATCCAACTGAACGGAGGCACGTGAGATCCACACACGGGAATAAAAAACCATCCCCACCCATAATTGTGGGTGTGACGGGATCAGAAAGTGGGCCGCGAGGGCGTGGGAAGACACCCACCACCCCGCAAGGGGCCACCGACCACCTACAAGGGCCGACGACACCCGGGCCAACGTCGGGGGCCTTGCAGGGGTCTAGGCAGGTCACAGGTCCCCCAGGTTGCCTGCGGCACACGGGAAGGGCCTATTAGACCCCACAGGGGCCGCAGACCCGACGATAACAAGGTAGAACCTGTTGGGCCCACACAAGGAAAAGGCGGCCCATTTGGGACATCGACAACATCGAAGGAGGATTCTGAGGCTTCGGTAAGGGCGGTGGAAACCCGGATTGTTTTGGTGACGGGAGGAGAGGACGAGCACCCTTATTGGGGCAAAAAGACGACTTGGAGCCTTTCAGCCCTATTAGGTGCAAGATTTTCAGAAGTCCACCGTAAGGACAAGATGTCATTTTACAGGCAGAGTAATGGTACGATCGCATGCAAGAGACGATAAATGGGAAGTCAAGGAGCGACGACGACAAACCCTAGAGGCCAATGGCAGTTTTGTAAATATAGGATAGTGGCAGTATTGTAATTACAATGGGCAGTGACAGTTTAGTAATATTTGTGCGCAATCATTTTCGTAATATTCGGGGGCATTGGCATTTTTGTAATTATGGTCCGACTGCTGAAAACCATATGTCAGAGGCAGTATGGTAATTATGGGATGGCGGCTCATTAGAAAGGGAATTATTATAAATAAGAGGAGAGAGTTCTTGGAGGGATCTAGAAGAATATTGTGAGAGTGATAAATAGTAAGTTAGTTTAAATTTGTTTAGTTCATTGGAGAATGGCCTTCCTCTCGAATTGAGGCCATTGAGAGAGCGGTTCTCCTCTCGAATTGAGACCAACTATCTTGTATTTTCCTTGAAAATCAATAAAAATATCATCTTTCCCCCAAATCCCCTTTTAACCCTAAAAATCTCATCGTTTGCCTTAAAAATCCTATCTCCCCCCAAAAAATCCATCTCCAAACCTTACATAAACAGTGGGGTCACCCACAACTTCATTTCTAATGGGTTGGTGGATCAGCAGAGGCTGCAACTGGAAGACACAAGGAGTTTTAGTGTGATGATGGGCTGGAAAGGTGGAGCACAGTCGAAGAGTATGACACGGGATCATTTTGACACTCTAGTGCATTCAGATTATGGATGATTTCTTAGCACTTGACTTAGGCAGCACGGATGTGATCTTCAGGATGAGATGGCTGTAGTCCTTGGCAAAACAAAGATCAATTGGAAGCTGTTGCACATGTAGTTCCAGGAAGGTGTGAGGACAGTCATACTCCAGGGAGATCCCAGCTTATGTCAAGCCTTGATTTCTTTGAAAACCATGAGAAGTCACTTCAGACAGTGGAGTGGATTTTTAGTGGAGCTATAGGACTTGGCAGGAGATGAAGAAGAGGAGCAAAACATCCCTGCAATAGTGAATGTTCCAGACGCCTCGTGGTCTCCCTCCACCGCATGACCACACACATGCCATTGTCCTAAGAGAGGGAATCTCACTCATCAGCATAAGGCCATATCGATACCCTTGGGTGTAAAAGGACGAGATTGAGCGGGTGGTTGGGGAGATAATTCAAGCAGGAGTTATTCAGCCCAATGTGAACCTCTTTTCGAGCCTGATCTTGCGAGTGAAGAAAAAGATGGTATAGTAGATTCTTCATCGACTATCGAGATTAACCAAGAAAACCGTTCCAGACAAGTTTTTATTCAAGTGATTGACGAGCTATTAGATGAGGCTCATGGAGCAGCAGTTTTTTCAAAAATTGATTTACAATCGGGATACTACCAGATCAGAATGCACGCTGGCGATATGGCCAAGACTGCGTTCACAACTCATAAGGGTCATTATGACTTTTTAGCCATGCCTTTTGGCTTGACTAACGAACTTGCTACTTTTCATGTCCTCATGAACAAAGTGTTTCGGCCTTACTTGCATAGGTTTATGCTGATGTTTTTCGACGACATCATGGTGTACAGTAGATCTGTTGAGACACATGTGGAGCATTTGGCAATAGTGTTACAAGAGTTGCAGAACCATCAGTTGTACGCCAATTAGAAGAATTGCTTGTTTGCGTAAAGGAGAGTAGTATCTAGGACATATGGTTTCAGCAGAAGGGATGGAAGCAGAGAGGTCCAAGTTTGCAGTAATGATTGATTGGCTATGGTCGACCATCTTGCACAAGTTACGAGGATTTTTGGAGCTTACCGGTTACTACAGGAAGTTCGTCAAGTGTTTTAGCACCATTGGCTGGTCTACTTTAGCCAAGTGTCTGATGGCAAAAGCTCGGCTTAAGTCAATTTATGAACGCGAGTTGATGGCTAGTTTTATGACGGTGCAGAAGACGGTGCAGAAATGAAGGCCTTACTTGTTGGACCAACGCTTCGTAGTGCGGACAGATTAGAAGAAGCTTAAGTATCTTTTGGAGCAATAGATAGTGGCTGAGGAGTATTAACATTGGCTCACTAAACTGTTAGTGCATGACTTGGAGATTCAGTAGAGACCAAGGCTAGAGAATATGGTGAAGAATGTGTTATCCAGACAAAGGGAGGATTTACAGTTGGCAACCTTGTCCATTTCGATGATACTTGATTGGGAGCCATTGTTGCAAGAGATTGAGGTGGATGAGGAGTTGGCTAAGATTCAGGCTGCAATGCTATAAGGGTCGACATGTAACCGGGGTATACCTTGGAGGGCCAACTGTTGTTGTACCATGGGCAGCTGGTTTTGCTTATGACATCTACTCACATCCCGATCATCTTACAAGAGTTCCATAATAGTACTGTTAGGGAACATGGTGGGGTCCTCAAGACTTACCGACGCCTAGCTAAGGAGCTATTTTAGGCAAAGATGAAGAAGGATGTGGAGAAGATGATGGCTACTTGTGATGTTTCACAACAACACAAGTATATGGCAATTGCTCATGGAGGCCTACTACAGCATATGTCCTTATTAGATCGGGTCGATGAGGAAGTCACGATGGACTTTATCGAAAAGTTGCCTAAATTAGACTGCTACTCAGTCATCCTTGTTCTGATGGACCGCCTCAGCAAGTATGCACATTTTGTAGCCCTTCAACATACTTACACCGCGGTAACAGTTGCAACGGTGTTCATACGAGAGGTGATACAGTTGCACGAGATTTCAAAATCCATCATGTCAGATCGGAATCAAATTTTCCTGAGCAACTTTTAAAGTGAGATATTCATGATGCAGTGGATTGTCCCGAAGCGGAGCACAGCTTATCATCCCCAGATGAACGATCAAACTAAGATCATCAACAGGAACATAAAGACATATCTGCGATGTTTTGTTTCAGAGGTTCCAAAGCAGTTGACAAAGTGGTTGGCATAGGCTGAGTACTAATACAACACATCTTATCACGTAGCATCTTAGACCACACATATGGACATGATTCTCCACATCTATTACATTACGGCCACAGCTCCACCTGTCTCAGTTGAGCAATACATGGAGGAGAGGGATATTGGGATAGAAGAGTTGAAGTGTCATTTGACGGGGCCCAACAAATTAAGAAGCAGACGGATGGACATAGGATGGCAATACAGTTTGCAGTGATCGGGTTTACTTGAAGCTGTGACTCTACCGTCAAATATATATGACTCATCGAAGAAATGAGAAGCTGGCTCCCCGTAATTTAGACCTTATGAGATTGAGATGAGGATTGGACATGGTGCCTACCGATTGAAGTTACCGCCAACATCTATTGTGCATCCAGTTTTTCACATATCACAGCTTCGTCAGGCTATTGAAAAACACACACCTTCATCGCTACCACCGACTTTGACGGACTTTGACAGATGACCTGGACATGATGTTGGAGCCATCAGAGATAAAAGGGACCTTCCGAGGTAGTGCATGGACCGGAGATGTGTTAATCCATTGAGGGGCATTCCTAACTATGTGAACCCTTTGGCGTCATTCATCATCAATTTTCAGACTTGCACCTTAGGGATGATGTTGCTCTTTTGGAAGAGTAATGATGAGATCATCTCTTACCAGAAGCGGCCGCCGAAGCGAGAGCAAGACACACTAGGACTTGAAGCAATGGCAAAACTGTAATTTTGTGCATCAGGTGCAATTTGTAATTCTCGACAAATCAGTCTATTATATATATGGGGCTAGGATAATTAGGGTTTATGCTGAATTTGAGACTGAGCAGAGAATATATTAGAACCCTAGTTTAGTTAGAGAGTTGGCTTTTCCTCTCAAATTGAGGCCATTGGAGAGCGGTCCTACTTTCGAATCGAGTCGACTAATCTTGTATTCCACTTTCTATCAATAAAACCCCTATTTTTATCCTCAAATCCCTTCCAAAGCCTATCAGTTATTCGGATATTCGGATCACATCTGGTGTGTTCTATCTACAGATGTTGCACATATTCTACTAGGTAAGCTAACATGGTATGACTTATAGGTGACGAGTATTGGAAGGTCGAAGAACATTGTACATAACAAAAAAGGATTGTGTTGATCTTTTTCTAACCCATGATTGTAAATGCTGATAAAAAAAGAATGGTTTAGTCATTAAAAAAGACACACAAAGTCACTTGGTGCTTCAAAATCCTCTTGTTTTAGGCACAAATTCTATATCGTGCACATTTATTGAGCCAAAGGGGTATCATTTGAATATGCTACATAACGAGACCAATGATAGAATGCAATTGCTCATAATAGTATCAAGTTTGTTGTAAAATCACATAAGAGCTTGCAGGAATGTACACTCGGTAAAGATGATACATTTAAAGATTTATTTAAAAAGGTTCCCTCTACGAACTATGAGAGAGCCACAAGCCCGACATAATGACATGTATCAAGCTTTGAGGACAGGTTCTGAAACTTGCGAGTTGCTCGTTTCATAAGAGATTGATCATGGTTTAGATTTAAACGTTGCTGAGCTGATTCGTTGTTCATCGCCCGAGCCTCCAAGAAGTTGCTTGTTGGAATTCTAATAATCCAGCCCAGTTCCACGAGATATGTCTCAATTGTCGACATTTAGCGGAGGCAAATGTTTCAAAGCTAGCGAGTAAAATGGGGATCAAGTTAGTTTAATTTGACTTTACTTTTTTTAAAACTGGGTTGCATGTGTGCAACACGTGTTTTTTGTTATTTTCTAGATGTTTCTTTATTTTAGTTGATATTATTAGTTGCACTTATCATTCGCATAGTGTCGACTGAAAATAGGCGGTGTATTGAACAATTTCATGTTAGAGAATGAATCGAGTTGATTGTCTTGTAGAAAACCCTAGATTGTGAGAAAGCCTTCCTTTGAATATCATGGGTATGGGAAGTTAAAGAGTGGTTGAGTGATGCACCAGGATGTGGGGCCCGAAATCTATTCCCAAATCTGCCTAACCTTGGCATTATCCCCAAATCCCTAATTTCCCATCATCACAAACCCAAGACCAAGATATCAAACCCTAGATCTATTTTCTCCTGCATCAAATTTCATATCCTACAGATTCCAAAGCCTCCATCCACCTTCTCTACTTCTAAACTAAATTCTTTCTTGAGTCACCCAATTTGGGTTGTAGCCTGATTTACTATCAAGAGAGTGGTATTAAATTTGACTTGTTATAGTACCCTATGAAGATCAAAGGTGAGCTTCAAAGTACCAACATTTCCTCACCAAAATACAAGCAAAATGATATCATTAATCGAGCAAACCTTTTGCATGGGTTCCCAATCTGAAATAATTGCCCGCCTATGCTCATCTTCTCTACCAAATTTTCGTAGCAAAGAGTGTAGATTTTCATGATAAATCATAAATCGCCTGGACTTATGATAATATAATATAAAAGCGCAAAGGCAGTAATAAAGCATTTAAGCATTAACTACCCTTAACCAAAAAAGGTCAAATTGGCATAGTTATCCGGTGAATTTTTTTAGGAACTTGAAACCATGTATTAAGTCCTGGTCCTAGCAGACTAGAAACTTGTCCTCCAAGCAACAAGGTTTTTTTCCCCAATCACTCTCAAAAGGAAACTCAGTCATTCAGACATGGCAATTCACCTATTTCATGAATTCAATCTAGAAGGATGTTTCTTAGCAAGAACCAAAAATAAGTAGATCATAAAGTAAGAAGATTGCATGTTTGGTCGGAGGACACCGCTCTTATGCTTCTTTATGCATCCAATGTTAAAAGATTCGAAGATGTCAACGTAGTATGATGGAAACCCAAATATATTGACCATGAATCTCAACTCTCAAGCATGCATAAGAAGAATAAGCACACTCAAAGACTTTAAATAAAGTAATTATGCTACTTCAAATGCAAAGCTTTGGACAGAAATACATAGAGCTCCTCTGTCCATACCATCATTCTCTCCTCCAATGGGGCTTCAATAACTTCAAACTCGGCTCCTTTATAGCTCAAAGTTCGACACACATACATACCCCTAAAAAGGCAGTAAATAATATATTAGAAATCTAATCAGAATAAGTGAGACTGATATATTAAAAATGCTAACCTTGCCTTCATATCCATTGCAACAAGTTCCAAGGCTCCCACTCCACCCTTGTCTAGGGCCCCTGTGTAAGAATAGGCGTACAGAAGGAATCATTCGGAATATGATGTATTGAGAAACAAAACATCTATTACAAAACAAGTATTTAATAGCAACAGGAGGAAACTGTTCATTTGTAAGCTAGGATGTGCCAAAAGAGCTTAAGCAACTAAGAATAAAATAGAGGAGCTACCTTAGCTGCGGAAGGGCAATAAGCAAACATCTTTGTGGAGATAAAATGTGTTGTGACTACAAACCACAAAATAGCAAATGAAGCATGTATCCCACTTCTTTGACCGCCAATTCCATGAATCCGTTTTCACCATCCAGCATTGTAAAATTAACACTCCACTCAGTATTCGCAACTGCCTCAATCTATGTGGAGCCTAAGAGTTTCGGTGCATATTATGGAAATATTTTCTAAACCAATGTTACGTGATTATTACACAAAGGAGGCAGCCCTCAATAGAGCTGAATAAATACAAATGATACAATGTAACCAACCCCAAAAAAAGTTGAGATAAAGCCTATGCGGCTGCAGTTGTTACAAAAAGTTGGTGTTTCCTTTTCCTTTTCCTATCCTTTTACACACACACACGTTAGAGAACAAGAATGGAAAACACCAAATAAAGAGGTTTCTGTCCCAGTTCGGACTATCATCTGTTTGCATCACATAAGACGAGCCAGCTGTTTGAGTTACAAAACAATCACGTAGTTTAAATAGACATCAGACTATTCCCAAAAAACAAATTGAAATGTGTGTGCAAACTATTTACTGTTGAAAGCAGACCTCAGCTCTCATGAAGCAATAGGATGTACATACAAATAGAAAAACTAAGTGATCTTGGCTTGGTTTTTCAAATCATATTCTTACAACAGTGTTTGGATAGACAAGAAAATCCTGGGATCTACCAATTTCAATATTGAAAATTTAATGTTGAGTAGAAATTATATCCAGTGATTTATCTTTACAAGTTGACATGATAGTAATCCAATCATAGAATCTTATACTATAGCAACAGCAAGCACGAACGAACTTATAAATGTAAATATATCAAGAGTTTGTTGTAGCTCTGTAAGCGTCATTTTCTGATAGAACTCAAGCAAATCTGAAATTAAATTGATAAAAATAGGAATAAAATGATAACTTGGTTACAATTTAAAGGGGCAACCACCCTCCCAAGACGCCAAAAGAGAGGACGTCTGCACTCTTCATAAGAATTATCTCTCACGGTTCAATAATCAAGCATAAAAGAAAGATGGCGGCTAACCCTAGCTTAAGAATAAAACACCCCCTCTAATCTAATTACAAGTTTGCCATCAAAATTATAAAATAATTAGAAAGAGTCGAAAATGCCCCTTTGGCCTCAAATCAGGTTCGGCCGGTCTCCCCTTACGCACGCGGCTTGGTCCGCCTCCTCTGGTACACGCAGAGCCCACCACTACTCCCTCCCCAAAGAGGCACCTTGTCCTCAAGGTGTAAGTCTGGAAATTGATGTGACATAATGTTCATGGACTCCCACGTGCTCTCATGTTCCGGTAAACCCTTCCACTGCAGTAGAACCTCCTGCTCTCTAGTACTCCCTCTGCGAACTCCCATCAACTCCTCAGGTTCCAATCTCACCTCCATATCATCTGTCAACGTCTCCGAAAGCGTGGGCGACGCGGTGTGGTCCCCAATAGCCTAGCGAAGCTGAGATACATGGAATACTGGATGAATCACCGATCCTGGGGGAAGCGGTGTGGTCCCCAATAGCCTAGCGAAGCTGAGATACATGGAATACTGGATGAATCACCGATCCTGGGGGAAGCCTCAGGCTGTAAGCAACTGGACCTACACTAGCCTCGACCTCGAAAGGTCCAAAATATCTCGGGGCCAACTTCTCATTTCTCCTGTGGGCCAAGGATCTCTGGCTATAAGGTCTCAGCTTAAGGTACACCATGTCCCCGACTGCAAAATGCACATCCCTGCGGTGAAGATCCGCCCTCGTCTTTATAATCTGCTGGGCTCTAGCCAAATGGAACTTCAGCTCCTCCAAAATCCGGTCTCTCTCAGCTAGATACTGCTCCACCTCTGAAACCGGGGTCGCCTCATGCCCGTAGTGTATTAAGTGTGGAGGATCTCGGCTATACAAAATCCTGAATGGTGTCTTCTGAGCTGCGGTGTGATAAGATGTATTGTATCAATACTCTGCTCATACCCGCCAACAGGCCAACTCTTTGGAATTCTCCGATATAAAGCACCGCAGATATGTCTCAACGCTCCTGTTGATGACCTCAGTCTGGCCATCTGGTTGTGAGTGGTATGATGTGCTCTGCCTCAAAACTGTAGCCGGTAGCCTAAAAAGCTCCTGCCAGAATCTGCTCAAGATCACATTGTCCATATCTGAGACAATGGACTTTGGGGGTCCATGCAGACGGATGATCTCCCTCACAAATGTCTCTGCCACCGTCACTGTGCAGTAGGGGTGTCTAAGCGGTATAAAGTGTGCATACTTGCTGAGGCGGTCTACCACAACAAATATGACCGTGTAACCTCCTGACTTACGCATGCCATCAATAAAATCCATGGAGAGATCCTCTCAGACCCGATCTGGCAAGGACAAGGGCTAAAGCAACCCTCTTGGAGCCATCGTCTGATACTTGCGACGCTGGCAGACGTCACACTCTGCAACCATCCTCGCGACATCCTTCTTCATTTCCTTCTCGTATATCTCCCTCACCAGTCGCTGGTATGTCTTGAGGACCCCAGAATGTCCTCCCACTGCACTGCTGTGAAACTCATGTAATATGGCGGGGATGTGTCTCGAGGTCCTCGGTAGGGCCAAGCGCCCCAGTACAATAGCCTACCATCCTGAATAGCATATCCTGGATGCTCCGTAGATCCATGCAACAATGCTGCTCCTATGGCTATCAACTCCTGATCCTACTCAACCTCCTACTGCAACGGCTCCCAATCCTGTAGCACGAAAACAGACAAGGCAGCCAACTGAACGTCATCCACTCATCGTAAAAGTGCGTCGGCCGCCTTGTTCTCCAATCCTGTGCAATACTCAATCTCAAACATGTAGCCCATCAGCTTCTGCAGCCACTTTGATACTCCTCTACTACCATGCACTGCTCTAGTAAGTATTTGAGACTTCTCTGATCTGTGCACACCAGGAAACTACGCCTCAACAAATACGATCTCCACTTCTGAATGGATAGGATAATGGCCATCAGCTCCCTCTCGTAAACCGACCGCAGTCTGGCTCTAGCTGTCAGCACCTGACAGTGATACGCTATGGGCCGCTGATACTGCATCAACACCGCTCATAATCCATGCCCCAAAGCGTTTGCCACCACCACAAAAGGTTTGAAAAAATCTGGCAATGCTAGTACTGGCACTTTGGTCTTGGCCTTCTTCAAGGCCTCAAAAGCTGTCGTCGCATCCTCACCCCAAATGAACTGGTCCTTGAGCAACTCTGTTGGCGGCAGACGATCGTCCCATATCACTGCACAAACCTACGGTAATATCCTGTCAAGCCCAGAAATCCCCTCAGTCCCCTGAGAGTGGTGGGGCGTGGCCAGTCCAGCATCGCCTCAATCTTCGTCCTGTCAGCTGCCATCCCATCCGCAGAACCACATGTCCCAGATACTCCACCTACAGCTGTCCAAATAAGCACTTCTTTCTGTTTGCAAATAGCCGGTGGTACTGCAACTCCTGAAAAACGACCTGCAGGTGGTCCAAGTGCTCCTCTAATATACGACTGTAAACCAATATGTCATCGAAAAAGGCTAGTACAAATCGTCGCAGATAAGGACGGAATACTTTGTTCATGAGAGCCTGAAACGTAGCTAGCGCATTAGTCAAGCCGAAGGGCATAACTAAAAACTCATAATGGCCCTCGTGCGTCCTGAACGCCGTCTTGGGCACATCCTCCCCCCGCATCCTGATCTGGTGTTAGCCCGATTTGAGATCTATCTTTGTGAATATGGCTGCCCCGTGCAACCCATCCAAAAGCTCATCGATCACTGGTATGGGAAACTTATCTGGCATTATCTCCTTGTTCAATGCCATGTAGTCCACGCAGAAGCGCCACCTCCTATCTTTCTTCTTCACCAACAGCACCAGACTGGAAAAGGGACCCACACTGGGATGTATCACTCCAGCCTGCACCATCTCCGCCACCATCCTCTCGATCTCGTCCTTCTGTGCCTGGGGGTAACTGTAAGGCCTCACACTGATGGAAGACACACCCTCTCGCAGAACTATGATGTGCTCGTGATCCCTCGACAGTGGGAGATCTCGTGGCTCCTGAAAGACATCCTCGAACTGCTCCATCAGCTGATGCACCTCTCCAGGAATGTGCTGCTCTGTGCTGGTCTCAGCGCCACCCTCTCCCGTCAACGAATATAGCTCTACTAAGTATCATCCGCCCTCCGTCTGGATGGTCCTCACCATGGTCTTTAACAAGACCAGAACTCTGCAGAGGCTGGGGTCTCCCTGTAGTACAACTGATCTTCCCTCCTTATGGAACTCCATCTTGATAAGTTTCCAGTTCGCGGTGATCTCCCCAGTGTCTGAAGTCACGGCATGCCCAAGATGACATCGGTGCTCTCCAAGCCTAGAGGCAGGAAATCAGTTATCACCTGCACCCCTGTAATGTCAGCACCAGACCTCTGCAAATCCCACGGCTGCTCTCCTACTTCCCAGTCCCCATCACGACACTAAAGCTGCCGCAGTCCGTCAGCTGGAGCTCCTGCTGGGCAAACTCTCCTGGAAATGAAATTGTGGGTCGACCCACTGTCGATGAGTATCGTCACCTCCTGGTCGCCGATATGCCCCCTCAACTTCATGATATGGTTCGGTGTGAAACCTACCACGGAGTTAAGAGAAACCTCCACCATGCCAAGCTAATGGCCCGCAGTCTCCTCCTCCTCCACCTCAGCAGCCTCGTCCTCCACATCAGCCTCGTCGTCCTCATCCTCAAGTAGCAGCACGGTACCTGAAGCTTGTGTCCCACACATCTGTGGCCTGGTGTGAATGCCTCGTCGCATCTAAAACATAGGCCCTTCTGTCGCTTCTCCCTCATCTCCGCGTCAGTCATCCGCCTGAACTGCCCACCAGCCTGCGGTGCACTACCCTTCTCCCCACTCTTCTCCTTGGTGGCAGGATCTGCTCCCGTAGTGGCTCTCTGCTGCCCTCATGTCGCTGTCTGACTACGAAAAACTGGGCCACTCTAATCACCCCTCCCTTCCTCTCCTCCATCTGCCAATCCGTCGCCATCTGAGCGTACTACATGGCCTACATCAGACTCTGGGGCTGCTGCATGCGCATCGCTGCTCGAATAGTAATCCCTTCATGAAGGTGCTCTCTACCGTCTCATCCGTCACCCCATGCACCTGTCCTGATAGAACCTCGAACTTTTCTAGGTAATCTCTCACTGTGCCCTCCTACCTGAGTGATAACAGCTGCTCCCTCACGTTCCCCAAGTGGAGATCTTTGAACCTCTCCACCATCTGGTCCATGATATCCTCCAATGAGCGAAAAGGACGCCTCACATCCTTCCACTGAAACCAAGCGAGGGCCTTTCCATCCAGACAGATACATGCCGCCTCCAGCTTCTGCTTCTCAGTCATGCGAGAGACTCTAAAAAATCTCTCTGCTCTGTAGATCCACGACATCGGGTCCACCCCATCGAATATAGGCATCTTCAACTTCCGCAACCTGTCCATATTGAATGCTCCCTGGTCTCCTCATTCCTCGTCATATCTGGGCAGATGGTAGTGTTGCCACCTCTCCTGGTGTGTCTCGTGCCCTCCCTGTGGTCCTCTCCCGCAATCTTCATGGCCCCCTCGGGGCCCATCTCCCTACCTACCGTAGCCTCCAGTCTGGCCGCCATGCTCCTCTTGATAATCTCTGTACCCTCCTCCACAGTCTCAGGGGCGTCCCTCATAGGTGTGGGGTGGAGGAAGCCATCTATCTCGCCATACCAAGGGTCGGGAGGGTCCCAAAACCCTCCTCTGTTACCATGACACTCCTGAAAAGTTCCCGTGTCAAATTTGTCGTCGAAACCCCATGTCGGGTCCTCCAAATAGGCCTGAAAAACACAGTAAGACGGTGCCTCCTCCTGATGTACACCCCACCCCCCGCGGGGGGTCCGTCGCTGCTAGACAGGGCCCCAGCGGCCATGTGGAGGGCCCGTTGGGCCCTGCCGAGGGTTCTCGGGGCCCCAGCGGCCCTGTCGCTGTCGACGGGGGCCGCTGGGGCACTGGGGGCCTTTGCCGGCCATGGCCGAGCCTGGGGGAGCGCTACCCCCCCCCCCCCCGCCGCATCTCCTGGGGGCCCACGGGGGCCTGAAAGGGGACCCGCAGATCCCCACCTCCTTGTCGCGCCTGATGGGGGAGGTGGCTTGACCTGCCGCCTTTCCGTCTTGCCTCTTCCGCTTTTCGACGATTCGATTCACAGTAATCCTCCTTCCACGGCCCTCCATCTTCCTCCTCGTTATATTCCTCCTCGTGAATGGATCCCTCGCTAATTTTCTCCATCTTTTTCTTCCCCTTGTCTAACGGTTGCACCTTTGTCGCTGATTTAAGGTTTCCATCGCCTTTCCCATCTTTTCCCGCGTTGATTGTCAACTGAAAGATCAATTGCGCGAGAGCTTCATCTTGTTTCTCTTGCTTCACCGTCAATTTTTCAATAGATGCCGACAACCTTGCCATGGACTTATCATTTCCCGCCAAAGATTCTTTACCAATTCGATCTCGTTATTGAAATTCGCCTCCAAAGTCTCGAACTTGTCTTGTGATCTTGTCGACGCCGCCATGCATCGTTACATGCTCTGATACCAAATTGATAGAACTCAAGCAAATCTAAAATTAAATTGATTAAAATAGGAATAAAAATGATAACGTGGCTACAATTTAAAGGGGCAACCACCCTCCCAAGGCGCCAAAAGAGAGGACGTCCGCACTCTTCCTAAGAATTATCTCTCACGATTCAATAATCAAGCATAAAAGAAAGATGGCGGCTAACCCTAGCTTAAGAATAAAACCCCCCTCTAATCTAATTACAAGTTTGCCATTAAAATTATAAAATAATTAGACAGAGTCGAAAACGCCCCTTTGGCCTCAAATCAGGTTCAACCGGTCTCCCCTTGCGCGGGCGGCTTGGCCCGCCTCCTCTAGTACACGCGGAGCCCACCATATTCCTAAATATGTGAGAAGATTTTGTTGTAATTCTGTAAGAGTCACATCCCTCCCTCCCTCGTCTTCTTACGTAAGATACATTTTAAGTGATAATGTAGTTTACATAACAACCCTTGAACATGCATTTACATAAAACATACATCCAAATTATGGAACATCTCGAAGACTGGAAGAATTAACAACGCATAACAGTGGATGAATATAAGTTTATAGCATATGGTAATCAAGCTAAGCATCTGCCTTCATGGTACAAAATCACCATTCAGTATAAGTTAATTTCATGTTTAAACAATGGTACCACTGACAAGATAACTAAGATGAAACTATTGTAAGTAAAGATCTAAGATATGTTTTCTGATAATATAGTTACATAACAACACTTGAAGTCCAAACTAGGAACATGAGGAACACTGGAAGAATGAATAATGCATTACAGGGTATTAATGGAACATATGGTAATCTGGCTAAGTATTTGTTTTTCATGGGACAGAATCAACATTCAGCAGAAGTTATTTTCATATTTAAAACGGAACGGCTCAAAAGAAAACTAAAATGAAAGCAAATAGCAAACATTAACAGTAGACAGAAGATGTGGCAAACCTAAGAAATCATGAAATTTAGGGAAACATGTTCCAGATCCCCATAGTCCAAGCCGAGCCATGTAACCCATATTGCGTGGCTCCGAAGCACCAGTTGCTGAGCAATAAATAACTCGAGCTTCAGGAAGTCTAGCCTGTTATGGTAGAGACCTCTAATTAATATTTAATAGGATATGTATATGATATAATTGCAGAACAATTGATGTGAGCCCTCATAAACAAAGCAAAGCAAATACGCAGATAAGGATAACAGAGAAGAACCACCCGTCATACTTATACAAGTCAATCATTACTAGATAGCATGAAGGAATTACCCGTCCGAGATCTTCTGTTGTGGCATAACCGTAACTCCTAAGAACGACCAACATATATAGATCGCCAATTTGTGGTTTCCATGTTCCACATTTTACACCCTACCTTTATTCATACCACATGTATATATTCCGTGTCCTACTTCAAGAACAAATCTTGGCAGTCCACATGAGTACTTTATAATAAAGCTCGAGTAAGGTCGTCTAGGGTTAAAAACATGAGGACTCCAGTAAGACAAATACGAAAAATAAAAAAAAGCCCTAACAACAAAACCAAAGCTTCCAAATTCTACTATGTGTTGTTGTTTGCAACGGATAAAAGTTCTGCAAAATCATTTTCACCACTTTTTGATCTAGCTCTTCAAATTTTGAGGGTGAGACAACTTAAAGATGCACTTGTTAGATGAGGCAAAAACCTCATGGTTTCATGTTTCAGTGTAAAAGTTGTTTGAAGTAATATACGTTGTAAGGATAAGTAACACATAAAGTAATATTTGTTCTAAATAAATAACAAAACTGATTGGTAAAAAAGACAAATCTTGGATGATTAAATATATGATATATGGGGGGTGTGTATGTGGCATGATAATCAGAGCTATAGAACAGCCTTCTTCAGTTTTAAATATAGTAAAAGGTGAGTGGTGAGGGCAGAAAGGGCATGTGCTAGAGCAAGGAAAGAGACAACCAGCAGTAGAGAAGAACAGGCAAGTCACTCAGATGCATGCTCCAGCAGGTCCAACTGCACCAAGCGACAAACAGTATACAGAAGCAAGCGAGCTGCTCTCACAAGAGCCAAAAAGTACCCTTTTATCTTCGAACTCTTTCCCTAACTTTGATCCCCCCCCAAAAAAAAACAACAAACAAAAAACACAACAAACTTAGAATCATGCTTCACGATCAAGAACGAAGACATTGCATAAATTTACTGCTGGAAACTATAAAACATGTTGTATGCTTTCTGCTCCCAAGGACCCTTTCAATTCTTCAAGCGGTGCATGCCCAACCTCGAGGTGTGCCGCAGGTGGCATCTTAACAATGTTTTTAAATCCCGTTGGTGCTTATAACGTATTTTCCTTATAGCCAGTGTTCTTTAGATGTAAAAATATCAAAAAAGATGAAACATCGTATCTAAGCAGAATGCAAATGAACTTCAAAACCTCCTTAGTTTTGCAACCAATATTAGATGCAAGATTCATGGAACATGCCCCCACAACGCATGCAGTCATAATCCCATAAAAATCCTTCCTCTCCCTCTCGTGAATGAAAGACAAGTTAAAACTCTCATTTAGAAAGAAATAGTTGATGCCAAAACACAAAAATAATAAACTGTTGCAAACCTTTTTAAATGTGAAACTTTTTATGTGCATTCGGCCTAAAATGTGAAATGATGAAAAGAAAAGACAAATGTAAAGCACCCCAACACAGACACAAGGTGTCTAACACAACTATCAAAATTCCAAACGCAAGGACACAGCTATATACACATAATTTCCTACATATATGTATAAAAGACTCATATCTATAATACATTGGATGTTTTTGAATAGGCTTGCTGACTAGGACAAAGAGGTGGGTAGAAAGACGGTTAAGATTTAATCTTAATTAATCAACGACTAAAATATGAGTTTTTGAAAAGTTTGGGGGGAGGAATCCTAAAATTTTGGTAGGACTAAATCTGGAAAGAACTAATTATTGGAATCTAAAATTTTAAATTTTAGGGGAAACTAAATCTGAAGTGAACTAAATTTTGGGAGAACTAAAATTTTTTAAGGAATTGAATTCTCTTGGGAAATTAAATTTTAAATTAAAAATTTAGGGGAAATTAAAATTTTAAATTTTGGTGGGAATTAAATCTAGATGGAACTGAATTTTGGATGGACCTAAAATTTTTGCTGGACAAAAATTTAATATTTTGGGGGAACTATATATGGAGGGAACAAAATTTTGGAAGAACTAAAATTTAAACTTTTTTGGAATGAGCTAAATCTAGAGGGACCTAAATTTTGAGGAACTAAAAATTTTAAGGGGAACTAAATTCTTTGGATAGAACTAAATTTTATTTTGAATATGGTTAAATTTTGAAGATGTCTATAATTTTTTGGGGAGATTTTGAATGTGGTTAAATTTTGGGTGTATGCTATTTTGAACGATGTTGCAGTTTTTTTTTTTTGGAAGGATAGATTTTGGATGTGTTGAAAATTTCAGGGGGAATATTTTGAATTCCCCGTGACCTATGGTAACGGTTTATGACTAGTAAATATATATTGGGTTTATATTCATATAAGAACAAGCTCAATTATAGTACAGTGATCAATAAAACAAAACCTTCTGCATAGCATAATTCGTCTTGTACATATCTGTTAGATGAATAGTTGTGAACATATATGTAATGGTCTGACACAGATGTACATGTGGTGTGTCCGCATGCGTCGACACGACAATTTTTGGTTAGGAGAAGAGTCCCACATATCATAGCTTATGCCTTTGCTGGATTCATCATGATGAGAAACGACTTTCCCTGAATAACATGGAAAAGTCTAAATATTGGTTGGCATAACCAGACAGAACTGTAGAAGATACTTAAGTAATTTATTTATATGTAGCATCTGCAGTCTAGCAAAAAATATAAGGACTAAAATTTTTCAACCCATTGCATCAACCTGGAGCTCAAGGACGGCTTCGCCTGTTCGTGTAGGTTGCGATCCTGCTTCCGGAATCAAATTTTTTGCTTTGTGACACTGCAATGTATTTTTGATTCCGCAAACATAATCAGCATCACGTTAACAGAAAATGGAAGAACAAAAGAACATCAAACAGTCAGTCATATGAAACACATTATTAGTCAGCGAAAATAACATATGCTCTGTATACTGTTTTACCTCATCAAACACCACAAGACCATCAAATTCTGATCCACACCACTGCAACAGCTGCTGTAGTCGGGAACGACCTTTTTCAGATGATGCTATGAGGCTACTGTATGTTAGAAAAATAACTCCTTCCTTGATGCCCACCGCCCTGGAATCAAGCTTGGAATAAGGAAGCTTGTTCAAAGGATGAACTACAAAAAAGAAAAAAGAAAAAGAAATAAATCTCGTCATGTAAATTTCAACAGAAAGTTGACTTGCACCTATGACACGATAAAAGAATGAACATGAAAGAATAGATGAAAATGCATGCATTTTGTAATGAATTTGTAAATTTGTATTACCTGAATTGAGCATTGTTTATGCCACCTTTTTTCTGTTTTGTTTCATTTATATTTCATTTGCTCTGTGCAGTGCAGTCACCTATTTACCAGCACTATTAGGAGCATTAAAACAAAAAATAACGTTATCAAAGTGATGTAATCATCACTTATCGGTGTTGACGCAGAAGGATTGGGGCTGAAAATTAGTTTCAGGGGTATTTTTGGTAATTTTGGGGTCCAGGTGCGTTTCTGTAATGTGGCAGAAAATCTGATTATTATATATATGGGGCTTAGTAGATTAGGGATTTCATGCTGAAATTTAGTGAGAAGCTTATGGGAGGTTGATTTGATCACTCATTTGTGGAGAGTGTGATCATCCTCTTGAATCGGTGGCTTGGATGAGCGGTTCACCTCTAGAACGTCACCAATTATCCTTGTTACCATACCTATTCCAATAAAAATCAAATTTTTATCCCCAATTTCAGTTCAAACCCCTAAAAATTCCTAACAAATTGGTATCAGAGCACCGATCTTGGCATCTATGATGGAGGCAAGGAAACGCAGTGAAAAAAATTGAAGTTTTGAATGAGAAACTCGACGTCGAAGTGGGAGAATTGAAAAAATCGATGGAGAAGATAAGAACATCAATAGCCTCCATCGAATCCGAAATCGAAGCCAGATTTCAGGCGTCAAAGGTGAGGATGGATGCGAAGATGGAGAAATTCTTGCAAACCCCAACGCAACAAATATCTCAACGATTTTCCGATCCAAAAAAGCGAAGACTTCAAATTTGGGCAACGTTGCAGACAACAACCCGGGTCAGTGCAAAAGGCGCAATCTTCGAAAAAAGAAAAAGAACAATACGACGAATTTATGGAAGGGCTTGTCTCCGATGCGGATCTGAGCTCCGAGGGGGCTGCAGAGGATCTTACTGGGGTGGCGACCCCACGCATCTTCCCAGGGGACTTGCGACACCTAAGAATGCCCGCAAGGGGTCGATAGGCCCTAACAGTGCCGCTAGGGGACTCACGAACCCCTGACAGCTCAGACGGACCCAGCCGAGCCCCGGCTGGGCCGCTAGGGGCCTCGCGGCCCCAAGAGGCATGGGCCCAGCTGAGCTCTGGATGGGTCGCATGGGGACCGCGAGCCCCTGGCAGCCCTGCCAGGGCTACAGGTAGTTGGTGCAGGGCCGCCAGGGGGCCCGGACCCCTGGGCAACCCGCCAAATAGGGGAGGAACATCGAGCAGGGCGACGGGACTTCGGTGATGACTGTGACGACCCTGATCCCTTAAATCTTTGAAGAGAGACCCAGACAACGTATTCCGGCCTACAAGGAGTATCGTGATGACTATAACGACGACCTAGGGTATGAGGAGAATGGATATGACTTGGTATGGGGCAAAGATGACGGGGGAAGCGATGGTGAAGCGGGTGGCGCCCCAGTGAAGGGCTATAAGCGGGCCAAGGAGATATGACGGGACACATATCGTCCACACCACTATAAGCAGACTGAAGGGCGAGCAGGCCAGGGGAGTCTTGGGGTTAATGGAAAGATGAGGAAACCAAAGATGCCACTGTTTGAGTGGAATGATCCTTATGGCTGGATTTACCAGGCTGAGAGGTTTTTTGCAATGACCCGTCTAACGGAGCATAAGTTAGAGACAGTTGGCATATGTTTTGAAGGGAAGACGCTCTGTTGGTTTCGGTGGAGGAAACAGAGACTATATACGCGTTCGTATGATGAGATTAAGGATTGCTTGGTAGACCGATTCCAAGATATCCAGGAAGAAAACTTACATGAGCAGTTGCTAGTACTCATATAGGATGGTTTTGTCAAGGAGTACAGGGAGAAGTTTGAGGTGTTCTCAGGCCGAATGGGGGGATTTCAGATGAGACCTTTGAGGGGATCTTTGTGAAGGGACTTAAGGCAAACATCCATACTGAGCTTTATATACAGAGGCCTAGAAGGCTGATGGACACGATAGAGTTGGCTCAGATGATCGAGGATCGTCTCACAGATGAGCGAAGGACAAAGGGGTCCTCGAGCGGATCCAAGTTTCACAGTCAGGTATCAACTGGGGGACAAAAGTCACCGGCTAAGGGAGACCAGCCCAATAGAGAGAAGCGCAGTGAGCTGCAGACAAGGGGACAGTTCAAGCGTATGACCGACGCAGAGATGAGGGGCAAAAGAATGAAGGGATTGTGCTTCTGATGTGATGAAAAATTTACCCCAAGGCATCAGTGTAAAGACCGCAAGCTCCAGCCGTTGATAGTGAACGAAAAGGATGAGAACGTTGTAGAGGTAGAGGCAGAGAAGACAGATGACCAGGAGGTAGGAGCACTACCACTTGGATGTCGCGGAGGTCTCATTAAACTCTGTGGTGTGGTTCACCACAAATCACACCATGAAGTTGATGTGAATGATTTCTGATTTGCCGATGACAGTATTCATTGATAGTGAGGCCATCCACAACTTCATCTCCAATAGGGTCATGGAGCAACAGTGGCTGCAGTTAATAGACACTGGGAGTTTTGAGGTGATGATAGTGACCAGGAAGGTGAAGCATAACAGAGGAGTGTGCCAAGGACTTGTTTTGATGGTCCAGGGCATTAAAATAGTGGAGGATTTCTTGCCACTGGACTTGGGTAGCACCGACATGATATTGGGGATGAGGTAGCTGCATTAATTGGGAGATATGAGAGCCAATTGGAAAATACTGCAGATTGAGTTCAGGACAAAGGGAGGACAGTCACACTTCAGGAGGATCCTAGACTCTGCCAACCATGGTTTCCCTGAAAACAAAGGCCATTCAGTCCGAGGGGTGGATTTCTAGTGGAGTGTTGTTATTCGCACCACAGAAATTTATGAATACATCACACTACTTGATTCACCACACCTATATTTTTAACATCGGGTGTTCGGATTTGGAGATCCGAACGGCTCTACTACAATACATATGTAAATCCGAATACAATACATATTTTATTATACTGTTTGGCTTTGCAATTCCGAACGGAAGAATAAAAAAATTAGAGCCGTTCAGATCTCCAAATCTGAACATCTGAAGTTAAAAATATAGGTGTGGTGAATCAAGTAGTGTGGTGTATTCATAAATTTATATGATGCGAATAACAACACTCTTTCTAGTGGAGTTACAATGTTTAGTGGAGGAAGACACCGAGGAGGAGCATATCATTCCTGTCGAGATACAGCATCTATTGATCCAGTTCGAGGGAGTGTTCCAGACTCCATATGGTCTTACTCCATCCCAAGACCATGAGCAAGCAATAGTCCTGCGTAAGGGAGTCTCACATATCAGCTTCAGGCCCTACCATTACCCTAGGTGCAGAAGGACGACATCGAACGCATGGTTAAGGAGAAGGTTCATGCTGGGGTTATTCAGCCCAGCGTGAGCCCTTTTTCAAGCACGGTCTTGCTGGTGAAGAAGACTGTAACTGGAGATTCGGTATTGATTATTGTGCATTGAACAAAGAAACAATCCCAGATAAGTTCTTAATTTCGGTGATTGACGAGCTACTAAATGAGTTGCATGCGACGGCGATCTTTACTAAGATTGATTTGAAGTCTGGCTACCACCAAATTAGGATAAGAGCAGAGTATGTCCTCCAAGACGGCTTTCAGGACTCATAAGGGCCATTATGAGTTCTTTGCCATGCCCTTTGGCTTGATCAATACACCTACGACCTTCCAAGCCATTATGAACATTACCTAATGTGATTCGTACTTGTCTTTTTTGATGACATTTTGGTGTACAGCCGATCTTTAGAGCATGTGGGACCTTGGGGATGGTGCTACATGAGCTTCAGATCCATCAATTATATGCAAACAAGAAGTACATGTTCACATAGAAGATGGCGGAATATTTAGGACAAGTAGTGTCAGCATAGGAAGTAGCAGCAGATAGATCGAAGATTGCAGCGATGGTTGATTGGCCACGTCCTGCTACTTTGCAGTGGTTGAGAAGATTCTTATGGTTGACATGTTATTATAAGAAGTTTGTGAATGGATATAGCACCATTGTCTTGCCACTGATGAAAAAACTCAAGAAAGATAATTTCCAGTGAAATAACGAGGCAATTAGAGCTTTCGAGGCCCTGAAGAGGGCCATGAATGGTGTTCCAATGCTGGCTCTATGTGATTTCAACATACCATTTGTGGTAGAAACAGATGCCTCCAGGTATGGATTGGGAGTTGTGCTGACAAATACCAGTGGCTTACCTCAATCAGGTGTTGACGACGAGAACACGGTTGAAGTCTGTATATGAGCTGAGCTGAGAGCCATTGTGTTAGCAATGCAAAAGTGGAGACCCTACTTATTTGGTCGACGTTATTGCGCGCACGGATCATGGGAGCTTGAAATTTTGCTGGAACAGCACAAAGTGACCGAGGAGCATCAAATGTGGCTCACGAAGCTATTGGGCTATAATTTTGAGATCCAATACCGACCCAGACTAAAGAATAAAGTGATAGATGCATTGTCACGACGTTGAGAGGATTCACAGGTGGCCAATTTGACCGTATTAGTGTTGCATGATTGGGAGCCCCTGCTACAGGAGATTGAGACAGATAAAGAGTTGGCCAGGATTAAATCTGCACTTCTATAGAGATCGACGGATTATCCAAAGTATTCCTTGCAGGGGCAACGATTGTTATATCAAGGGCGATTGATTTTTCCTAGGACTTCTACACATATTCCGATCATCTTACAAGAGTTCCATGGCAGTGCAGTTGGGGAGGCCAGTCGGAAGTCCTAAAGACTTATCGACGCTTAACGAGTGAGGTGTTTTGGAAAGGATGAAAAAAGACGCAGCGGAGATGATGGGTAAATATGACGTTTGTCAACGTCACAAGTATATGGCGATGGCTCCTGGAGGTTTGTTGCACCCCTTGTCTTTGTCCGACCGAGTCGATGGATTTCATCGATGGATTGCCGAATTCAACTGGATTTTCAGGCATTCTTATTGTGGTAGACCGCCACCGCCTCAGCAAGTATACACACTTTATACCCCTTCGACATCCCTATACCGATGTGTCTGTTGCTAAGGCATTTCTATGGAGGTCGTACGGCTGCATGGAATACCTGAGTTCATTGTATCATATTGAGATTATGTGTTCTTGAGTCATTTTTGGAGGGAGCAATTCAGGATGCAGTGAACAGTTCTAAAGCAGAGCACAGCCTATCATTCCCAGACGGATGACCAGACTAAGGTCGGCAACATGAGTATCGAGACTTACATGTGCTTCTTCGTTTCAGAAACACCAAGACCGTGGACGAGGTGGTTGGCTTGGGTAGAATATTGGTACAACAAACTATCACACCGCAGCTTAGATGCACCATTTGTGCTTTTGTACGGCCAGATCCTCCACATCTACCATACTATGGCCACCAATCAACACCAGTTTCTCAGGTTAAGTAGTATTTGGAGGAGATTGGCATTGTGTTGGAGGAGCTGAAGCACCATCTGACCTGAGCTTGGCAGATTATGAAGACATTGACACATGCGTAAATGAGAGAGATTCAGTCAGAGGTGGGTGACAATGTGTACTTGAAGCTGAGACCGTATCGACAGAGAATATTGGTTCATAGGTGAAATGAGAGACTGTCACCATGATACTTTGGGCCTTATAAGATTGAGACGGTGTGGTTATGTTGCCTATTGAAGTTACCACCAGAGTCCATCATACATCTTGTTTTCCATGTCTCATAGCTTCGTCAGGCCATTGGTGGCCACATGCCTTCTCTATTGCTACCACTAATCCTGACTAAGGACATGGAGATCATCTTGGAGCCAGTGGAGCTGAGGAGAGTTCATTGTGGAAGTACAGGGGACTCGCTAGGTGTTGATCCAATGGAGGGGCCTTCCTGACCATGAGGCCACTAAGAGCCTTTTTGGGTCATTGAGTAGAGGTTCTGATGAGAAATTGTAGGGATTGGAGTGGATAAAAAAGGAATTCTAGATATTAGAAAGGGGAATACAAAGATAATGTCCTCAATTAGAAAGGATGACCACTCTCCAAGATCTAAAACTATTTTCTACTCCTAAACTCCCACTCTCTACTTTCTACTCTTCTTTTCAATATTCTTCCTCCCTAATACGAACCACCTTCCCTCCTATTTATAAGGCTGATTTGTCCCTATTTACAAAATTACCTCTCGGGCACCAAATTACAAAAATTGCCCCTCGGGCCTCCAAACTACAAAATTGCCACTGTTGTGGCCGCAATCCCCATTCCCAACACTACTTCACTCCCGAAAAATCACCTTGTCCTCAAAGTGGTGCGTGAAATCCACCTGTGCGCTTTTCCAAGTGTTGGAGCACGTCTCATCACCGCCTCATGTATCAAAAGCCACTCACCAGCTCCGTCCTCCTCAAAATGTTATTGCATGAGTGATAGCGCGTATGCAGCTAGACGTCTACGCATTGGCGCTTTCCGCTCTGATTTTAGACTCGAAACATGTACGGAATTATTAAAATACGGAAGCCGCATAGAAAATCATCCGAAAATAGCCCAGAATTCCGAAAAAATAACATGGCTCACTGTGCATCCGCTAACCAGTCAACGGCTCGGGCCGACAGCTCGGCTGAGCCGGCTCGGGCCCGCGGCTCGGCTGAGTCGGCTCGGGCCCATACTCGAGCGAGCCGGCTCGGGCCCGCGGCTGATCCAGGGGATCGGCTAGATCGAGCTGCCACTGTAGCGATGGCGGCTCGCCGTTGCCGATCCCATTTTCCGATGACTTCAGCTGCCATTGGCCATGAAAAAGGGTCTGTTGGGTTCTGCGGAGCGTGAGGAAGGCATTGGAGGATGTGGCGGTCCCGGATTTCGTCGGACGAGTTGTCGACGACGCTCGAAACATCTTATGGAGGTCCTTCAGGGGGTCGCCCGCATCACGGAGGCCCCGGAGGCTCGCCCGAGTCGCGGCGGGCCTCCTGGGGCTGGCCCGAGTCGAGGCGGCCCTGGGGGGCTCGCCCAACTCAGGGGGGCCTCCAGTGACTTGCCGGAGTCGAGGCGGCCATGATGGGGGCAGCTGCATCCGGTGGTTGGTCGCCGTTGGTCGCCGCTGGTCACCGGAGTCGGATCTGGTTCGCCGATGACTGCAAGCTTCGAATCTGCATCATTCGCCTCCTCCAAATCTGGTAGATCTGAGCTCGTGTTCTTCTGATCTGGTCTTGTTGCCTCATTCAGAGGGAGGAAAGCCTCCTTAATGTCTCGTCGACACTTCTCGAATCTTTGATTCATGGCGGCTCCTTCCACCGTGATTTCTTGGCGCGTATTTGCAAAGATCTGATGCATCGAGGATCTCAAGTCATCCAATATACGACGGCCCATCTCCTCTAAAGATCATTTTATCGCGGCTCTGATCTCCTCCACATCTACCCAAATCAGCCCCATGGATCTTGAGCTCTAATACCAATTGATGAGAAATTGTAGTGAATGAAGGGGATAAAAGAGGGAATTCTACAATTTAGACCATTGAATACAAAGAAAATGTCCTCAATTAGAGAGGATAATCACTCTCCCAAGATCAAAACTATTTTCTACTCAACTCCTACTCTTTACTTTTTACTCTTCTTTTCAAATTTCTTCCTCCCTAATACTAACCCCCTTTCCCCCTATTTATAGGACTGATTTGCCCTATTTACAAAATTGACACTCGGTCCCCCGGACTACAAAATTACCACCGTTATGGCCGCTATCCACATTCCGCAACCTGGCTCTGATACCAATTGATGAGAAATTGTAGGGATTGGAGTGGATAAAAGAGAGAATTCTATAGATTAGAACGAGAAATACAAAGATAATGTCCTCAATTAGAGAGGAGGACCATTCTCCAAAGATCTAAAACTATTTTCTACTCCTAAACTAGTACTCTCTACTTTCTACTCCTCTTTTCAATTTTCTTCATCCCTAATATTAACTCTCGTCCCTCCTATTTATATGGTTGATTTGCTCATATTTACAAAATTGCCCACTCAGGCACCAAATTACAAAATTGCCCATCGGGTCTCCAAACTACAAAATTGCCGCCGTTGTGGCCGCAATCCCCATTCCCAATAGGTTCCCAAACTTCTACCTTAAGAACAAGGTGGTTCTTTTGGGTGAAGTCATGATGAAATCATCACTTATCGACGTCGACACAGGAGGATTGGGGCTGAACACTGGTTTCAATGGTATTTTTGATAATTTTGGGTTCTAGGGGTGTTTCTGTCATTTTGTTGAAAATCTGATTATTATACATATAGGGCCTAAAGAGATTAGAGATTTCATACTGAAATTTTGTGAGAAACTTATGGGAGATTGATCTGATATTTCTTTTGTGTGGAGTGCGGTCATCCTCTCGAATCGGTGACTTAAGAGTGTAGTCCACCTCTCGAAAGTGGCCAATTAACCTTGTAACCCTATCTATTCCAATAAAATTCAGATTTTTATCCCCAATTTCAGTTTAAACCCCTAGAAATTCGTAACACAGATGGGATAAATGTCCAATATAACCTCATAATCTTCAGCCATAAGCATTACTTGGCTGAGGATTCTAAGCTCCATAAGCTTTACTTCGCTAAGGATTCTAGGCTCATATTAGAGGAAGCTGAAATTTAATGTACTAAGAAAATGGAGTTATTGTAAAGATTAAAAATATTCATAAAGGTTGTGTTTACTTTTCTTTTGATGGAATGATCTATTTGGACTTGATAGTAGATACAAAAAAAGGAATGTTCGACTGAGAATTCTCATACTACCAATCAGAATCCCTTCGTATTTGACAAAATGAAAATAATAACTAGAGATAAAAGATGAAGAGAAAGAGACCAGCATTTCAGGTCAAATGGAATATATGGTACAACAGAAGCAAACAGGCTAGAAGCTTCACCAAGAGATACAACATAAAAAATTCAGTACAGTCAGCTATTAAATAGGCTTAGACTTGTAGTTGTATGCACTCTAAGCTTCAATTAATCAACACTAACAATACTGCAATAAAAAAACACTAACAATACTGCAATAATAATCAACACTAACAAATGGCTGAAATATAAAAGCACTTAATAACTCTCAAATGGCTGAAATATAAAAGCACTTATTAACTCTCTCTCTCTCTCTCTCTCTCTCTCTCTCTGTGATAATATCCAAGAACCAAATCTTTTTAATGGATTACAATAGGAGAGATACAAGTTCGGGGCCTCCATCAATGTGCTCATTTTTATAATTCAAAATGTGGAGCTATAACTGACTCTACTTTAGATGGTAGCTGACAGAGGTATTGAAATATCAACCACTATGATTAGTATCATCAAAACTAATTAATCAAAACACATACCCTCTTTCATTATTCAAGAATCCAAATCCTCTGCTCTCCTCTCCTCTTTTTTCCCTAACCCGATTTCAACCTGAATCTCTGCACTAATCAACTTTCAACAATGGTGAAACCCATGTGGATGATGCCAAAGCCCTCCACCCACCAATTCCCTTCTGTTCCCTTCTTCTTCTCTTTATGATGAAACCATCTTTGCTTCTTCCGTCTACTCTGCTTTCAGCAACAAAGTTCTGCCGCTGATCCACCTGCCTTTGATGCCTCCACCATTGTGGAGCTCACAGATGATGATCAACTATTCTGACAAATAGAGGATCAATCCTACTACTTTTGATCTTGTGCAGGTTTTCTTTCACCCTTGCATGCCTTTTTACTAAAACTTGACTTTGATCATAGCAGTTTTTGACATGTGTAGCGGAAATAGTACGGCTTTGGACACGGTGATTTTTCCCCTTCTCTCTCAGAAGGCACACAGATCAAGAAGCCTTAAAGTGGTAGCTGCATCTGTTAATGTTATTTTTTCCAATATATCACATCCAAGTATTAGGTACATTCTATCCTGCTACATGAGTCAACTAAATAATAAAAATTCTAGTATTAGGTACATTCTATCCGGCTACATGAGTTAACTAAACAACTAAATTATTATTCATATTGCATTATCCGGACTGCCTTCAGATATAGGTAAAATATTGTTATGCATAACTGACATTCAGGGCATTACAACTACCCCTAAATTATAAATTTATACATAAAAATTATATCTAAAAGCCTTCTTGACTCATATCCTCGGTATATCACCGAATACTTTGTGCTTGTGATAGATCTGCACTTTTGTGTTTTAGGCCCATTAGGGAAATTGTGGAAATTTTCGGATTTTTTGGGGTGTTTTGGGAAATTTTCAGCCTTTTTGGGTTTTTCTGGTATTTTTCTTAGATCTGAACTCTATTTATAGGTGAGATGGTCTGAGTATTCATGATGTTGGATTTGAGAGAAAATTGATATTAGAGGTGAGATTATCCCTCGTTCTTCGGGAGGGTGCGGACATCCACTATATTTGGCTTCTTGGAAGAGCGATCACCTCTTCAATTGTGATCAAAGGTATCTTTTATTTTCAGTTTTATTAATAAAAATCGAATCTTTGTTTTGGTTCCTATCAAGTTGGTATCATAGCATCAAAATCCATGGCGGCGACGACGAGATCTAAAGACAAAATTAACTTGGAGGAGAAATTCAACGTCGAACTGGAGGGTGTGAAGCAAACCCTAGCAAAGTAAGGAGAAACCCTTGATGCCCTAATGAAGCAAATCGAAGCCCTTGCGAGGGTGGTGAAAAATCAAGGGAAACAAGGATAAGCCCTAGCACAACTCATACAACAATTCATGGCGACAAAGGAGGATGGCGCAATCAAAACCCCTAATTTGAAGCGAAAGGGGACGGCTTTGGAGAAGGAGAAGAAAATGGTGGAAGAATACGAAGAGTGGCTACTTTCCGATGCCGACAACTACTACGCGGAGGGAGAGGAGCCAATGATGCAAAGTCACAAACCCTCGAAACCCTAGGGTGGCAAAACAACGAGAGAGGATACCAGCACCAAAACAGGGTTCCCAGCCCTCCAGGGCGTTCCAGACAGGCTGCCCATCCCTCCTACACGGGTGCCAGCCCCTGATGGACGCCCCAGGGGGCTGCCGCCCCTCCAGCAGAGGCACCAACCCCCCTGGGCACAGTGCAAGGGCTGTCACCCCTTCAGCAGCGACGACAGCCCCCGACCCAGAGTCATGAGAATTTTCGAGCACTTTCAGCTTTGAGACAGGTCCAGCGTGAATCCGGGAGGTCGACGAGGATCCCGAGGCCCCCTGGCGATGTGTTACGACAACGACCCTTCGGAGTACTTGTGAGAGCCCGGTGACAATGGTGACAAGTTTTGATAGCCCCACGGCCCTCGATATGGTGCACAGAGGCGACGACATCCACCCCCGACTTATTAGGAGTACCCAGGAGACTACATTGAGGAGGGAGACATTGAGCGGAATGTTCAGGACTTCTATGCTGGCGGCGAATACTGTGGAGACTATGGAGATCGAGATGGGACCCACGGAGAGGATTAGAGCGATACAGAGAGAGGTGGCAGCACTACTACCAGCCCCACCAGCCCAAGCACGCAGGCGGATGAGTAGATCAGTGGACTTTTGGGGTGGATGGTAGGATTCGGAAGCTGAAGATGCTCATATTTGAAGGAGAGAATCCTTTTGCTTGGATATACAGGGCAGAGAGGTTTTTTACAGTGTCCTACATGACTGCGAAGCAGAAGCTAGAGGCGGCAACGGTGTGTCTAGAAGGGAAGGCCCTCGCATGGTACCAGTGGAGGGAGCAGCAGCGTCCATTTCATTCATGGAAGGAGATTAAGGATGGATTGGTGGAGGATTCTGTGAGACTCATATAGGTAACTTGCGGGAGCAGTTGCTTTCTCTCAGGCAGAAAGGCACGATGAAGGATTACAGAAAGCGGTTTGATGCACTATCAAGACGTGTACGGGAGATATCTAATGAGACACTGGAGAGCACCTTCATGAAGAGGTTGAAGGCCACCATTCGCACAGAGCTTCGCATACAAAGGCCCCATGACCTGATGGAGGCCATGAAGTTAGCCCAGATAGTAGCGGATCGTCTGATGGAGGAGAAGAAATCTGTAGATACTTGAGGCGGCTCCTCTTTCCACAGCCAACTCACGAGCAGAGGACATCAGAAGATCATGACAGGGACGGATCCGTCCAGTCAGGAGAAGAGCGGGGTGTACCGCAAGGAGGACAGTTTAGAAAAATGACGGATGCGTAGATGCGGTAGAGGAGGCAGAAGGGGATGTGTGTTAGATGCAGTGAGCGGTTCACTCCAAGGCACCATTGTGGAGTGTGCAAACTTCAACTGTTGTTAATGGGAGAAGACGAGAAGAATATAGTGGAGGAAGAAGAGCTCGGAGGGAGTCCCCACTTGGAGTAGGCACGCCGCGGACTTCATGCACTACCTGCACCATCTTGAGGACAATGTGGCTATTCGGGGGCAGAGTAATGATAGATCTGCACTTTTTCTGTGTTTTAGGCACATTAAGGGCATTTTGGACATTTTCAAATTTTTAGGGGCGTTTTAGGAAATTTTCAGCCTTTGGGTTTTTCTATAATTTTCCTTAATTTTCCTTAGATCTGAACTCTATTTATATGTGGGAATGACCGAGGGATTTATTATATTGAATTTGAGAGAAAATTGATATTAGAGGTGAGATTATCCCTCGTTCTTCGGAAGAGTGCAGACGTCCTCTATAAGTGGCGTCTTGGGAGAGCGAACACATCTTCAATTGTGGTCAAATGTATCTTTTATTTTCAGTTTTATCAATAAAAATCGAATCTTTGTTTTGGTTCCTATCAGCTTGGTATGAGAAACCTATGCACAAGATTCACCTGATATCTTATATCTGAACCCACTTTACAGCTACAACAAGGACACCTTTAATCCCAACCTTTTTGGGCTTGGCTGATGAATCAGTTTACTCCAGCTAAACGTTGGTACTTTTAACATATAAAACTGAAAAGTAAATCCCACTGAACAGGTATTTCATTATCTAAAACTGTTGGTATGTACATTCTGGAAATGTTCAGCCAGTAATAATCTAAGGCATTGCACTTTCAATTTTTATGCAGCATACTCACTGTAAATGCAGCCAAAAGCCACAAACCTCCACCCTATCAATGTAGTTCCCCTAACAGCACCTGCTCATGCAAGCATGAAACAAGCTATGCCTTTCAAGATAAAATCCATAGCAACTTCATTTAACACAAAATATGGTTAAGACATGAATCTAAAGATGGATAGTTATAACGATGAAGCGTAGAAATTGAAACCCAATTGTTCAAGAGCATCCAACGACAGAAAAGACACTTGAAAGGGCGGCATTTAATACAAACAATAAGTAAGCATTTATCCTAATCGTTGGGGCCAAGTGCGCTCATCCTTTTTCTCCATTCAGTTCCATAAAGGACCCTCTCCTTTTGTAAACTAAAAGCTAGCAGATTTGTTTTATTATTTGGTACTAGGTAACTTTGACATCAATATCCACTATGGCACGTAGTCATTTCTTACAAAATTTCACATGCGTACCAATAATCAATTAATCCTTATGGGTAATACCAGTCCTGTTCTAGAGGATCTAGATTCTTCGAGTCTCTGCCAAATTAAAACAATCAAACTGACAGCGCAGCCTGGCTCACTGCTTAAGGGGTTGAGTTGGGAGAATGGAGGTTCCAGGTTTGAGACTACAGACTATGTTCATTAAAAATAGAAAAAATAGAAAAAGAAACACTTCATGTTAACAGTGTCTTCTAGTTGTGCATGAGATGATGATTCTACCCGAATTCTGTCTTCATATGAACAAGTAAAAGTTCAGCCCGAAAAAGTAGATAACAAAACAACAACCCGCTACCCCTAAAATCCATAACCAGAAACAACCTAGACTGCATCAGAAAGTCATCAGTGGATACAGCCTTCTATCACATCTTGATTTTCCCCATCAATGGACCAATGTTTGTGCGGTCTTAAAAATTATGAGATAACAAACTGATTGCTTAAACGGCTAAATGCAATAAACCTAACCAACCGTTAAGACAAGCTAGCATCATAATCACCAAAATAAATTAAATCCCCCCACTAAAAGAAGATAAAGGATGACCAACAGAACAATACAAATGATAATCACATAACACTAGCATCTGTGTTTTCTGAGCTTAATAGCTTTATACCTTCAACACAGGTTGCCCCAACATCATCCAAATCTCTACGTGCATCAAACTTTAAGTCTGAACCCACAGAGACCCACCTGCAATAAAATCATCACAGAGAAACCAGAAGAGTTAAAATAATGTATATAGCTAATATTTTATTTATTTATTTATTTATTTAGGGCAGTGATCCTGCGAGAAATTTTCGCACGGGATCACCATGTGAAAAGAATTTTTTTCAAAAAAATTTATATCTTTAATCCATGCATATATCTATATTATAAAAGAGGGATGTTATCAAGAGAAATTGGATAAGAGATATTGGAAAAGAGAAATTGGATAAGAGATATCTATATTATAAAAGAGGATGTTATCAAGAGAAATTGGATAAGAGATATTGGACATGAGAAATTGGATAAGAGATATCTATATTATAAAAGAGGGATGTTATCTAGAGAAATTGGATAAGAGATATTGGAAAATAGAAATTGGATAAGAGATATCTATATTATAAAAGAGGGATGTTATCTAGAGAAATTGGATAAGACATATTGGAAAAGAGAAATTGGATAAGAGATATCTATATTATAAAAGAGGGATGTTATCAAGAGAAATTGGATAAGAGATATTGGACATGAGAAATTGGATAAGAGATATCTATATTATAAAAGAGGGATGTTATCAAGAGAAATTGGATAAGAGATATTGGAAAAGAGAAATTGGATAAGAGATATCTATATTATAAAAGAGGGATGTTATCTAGAGAAATTGGATAAGAGATATTGGACATGAGAAATTGGATAAGAGATATCTATATTATAAAAGATGGATGTTATCAAGAGAAATTGGATAAGAGATATTGGACAAGAGAAATTGGATAAGAGATATCTATATTATAAAAGAGGGATGTTATCAAGAGAAATTGGATTAGAGATATTGGAAAAGAGAAATTGGATAAGAGATATCTATATTATAATAGAGGGATGTTATCAAGAGATATTGGAAAATTGAAATTGGATAAGAGATATCTATATTATAAAAGAGGGAAGTTATCAAGAGAAATTGGATAAGAGATATTGACAAGAGAAATTGGATAAGAGATATCTATATTATAAGAGGGTGATGTTATCAAGAGAAATTGGATAAGAGATATTGGAAAAGAGAAATTGGATAAGAGATATCTATATTATAAGAGGGGGATGTTATCAAGAGAAATTGGATAAGAGATATTGGACATGAGAAATTGGATAAGAGATATCTATATTATAAAAGAGGGATGTTATCAAGAGAAATTGGATTAGAGATATTGGACAAGATAAATTGGATAAGAGATATCTATATTATAATAGAGGGATGTTATCAAGAGAAATTGAATAAGAGATATTGGACAATAGAAATTGGATAAGAGTGATGTTATCAAGAGAAATTGGATAAGAAATATCTATATTACAAAGGAGAGATGTTATCAAGAGAAATTGGATAAGAGATATTGGACAAGAGAAATTGGATAAGAGATATCTATTATATAAAGACGGATGTTATCAAGAGAAATTGATAAGAGAATTTGGACATGAGAATTGGATAAGTGAATTTGGATATCTATTATATAAAACAGGGAAATTGAATAAGAGAAAATATAAGAGATGAGATTTTGAGGGATAAAAGAGGAGGTGGGGAATTTTGCACATACAAACCCGGTTTTTGTATTTTTGCCTATGGATCCTCCCCACACACACACCCACACTTTTTATTCTCACCCCTTCCGGCCATTTTATTTCCAGTTTTATGAAGATTTTGAATCTTATCCTACTAGGACAAAGCTTTGTCCTACGTGGCAAGTTTGTCCCAAGTGGTAATGACAATTTTGGGGGACTTAAATTTTGGGGGAAAACTTAAATTTGGTGGGAAACTTGAAATTTTGTGGGAAAACTTGAAATTTGGGGGAACTTGAAATTTGTGGGGGAGAAAAACTCAGCCATTAAATAAACCGTGCCCTATGGGCACGGGTAATGACTAGTATATATATATATATACCCCAAGGAAAAATAATGGATAAACCTTAAGGGGATTTGACCATCAATCTAGCCGTTACAAATTAAATGGTTTCATAACAATAGAACATGTTGGACCCGATCCGAGATATCTATATTATAAAAGAGGGAAGTTATCAAGAGAAATTGGATAAGAGATATTGACAAGAGAAATTGGATAAGAGATATCTATATTATAAGAGGGGGATGTTATCAAGAGAAATTGGATAAGAGATATTGGAAAAGAGAAATTGGATAAGTGATATCTATATTATAAGAGGGGGATGTTATCAAGAGAAATTGGATAAGAGATATTGGACATGAGAAATTGGATAAGAGATATCTATATTATAAAAGAGGGATGTTATCAAGAGAAATTGGATTAGAGATATTGGACAAGATAAATTGGATAAGAGATATCTATATTATAATAGAGGGATGTTATCAAGAGAAATTGAATAAGAGATATTGAACAATAGAAATTGGATAAGAGTGATGTTATCAAGAGAAATTGGATAAGAAATATCTATATTACAAAGGAGAGATGTTATCAAGAGAAATTGGATAAGAGATATTGGACAAGAGAAATTGGATAAGAGATATCTATTATATAAAGACGGATGTTATCAAGAGAAATTGATAAGAGAATTTGGACATGAGAATTGGATAAGTGAATTTGGATATCTATTATATAAAACAGGGAAATTGAATAAGAGAAAATATAAGAGATGAGATTTTGAGGGATAAAAGAGGAGGTGGGGAATTTTGCACATACAAACCCGGTTTTTGTATTTTTGCCTATGGATCCTCCCCACACACACACCCACACTTTTTATTCTCACCCCTTCTGGCCATTTTATTTCCAGTTTTATGAAGATTTTGAATCTTATCCTACCAGGACAAAGCTTTGTCCTACGTGGCAAGTTTGTCCCAAGTGGTAATGACAATTTTGGGGGGACTTAAATTTTGGGGGAAAACTTAAATTTGGTGGGAAACTTGAAATTTTGTGGGAAAACTTGAAATTTGGGGGAACTTGAAATTTGTGGGGGAGAAAAACTCAGCCATTAAATAAACCGTGCCCTATGGGCACGGGTAATGACTAGTATATATATATATATATATACCCCAAGGAAAAATAATGGATAAACCTTAAGGGGATTTGACCATCAATCTAGCCGTTACAAATTAAATGGTTTCATAACAATAGAACATGTTGGACCCGATCCGATCAAGGGGCAAATATGGAAACCCCACAAAACTCTTTTCCCACGCTTTTTGTACCATTGTATGTGAAAATTTGCCTCTATATATATATATATACCTTCCATCGCGAAAAAATGGGTTTTTGCACGA
Source organism: Scilla litardierei (assembly GCA_030789695.1). Classification (NCBI taxonomy): domain Eukaryota; kingdom Viridiplantae; phylum Streptophyta; class Magnoliopsida; order Asparagales; family Asparagaceae; genus Scilla; species Scilla litardierei. The sequence continues at coordinate 207,906,909 of CM061136.1, forward strand.
TGCGAAAACATTTTTTTCAAAAAAAATTTGTTGTTTAATACATACAATTATATACCCCAAGAAAAATAATGGGTGAACCATAGGGGGATTAAAGCACACATCCACCCGTTACAAAATTTAACGGTTTTAGAACGTGTGAAATTGTTGAAATGCCTTGATCGAAGGCCAAATCACATTATTTTTCAAACATTATTTTTTGAGTGGTGTATAACAACATAAAATGAAGGTGAAAAAAATTTGAAAAAATATATTTCAAAAAAAGATAAAAAACATTTCGCATGTGCGAAATGTTCTCAATGGAAGATTTACATTCATATATATAGTAATGCTATTGTGAGAAGGGGAAACGAGAATCTTATCGTGAGAAGGACCAATCATAATACCAATCGACGATCGGCACCGTTCATCTTGAAGAAAATGTTGATAGATCTATACCTTAAAAATTAGAGATTGTAAATCCCAAAATCCTATGGATCAACACGTTCCAATTTTGTTACATTTGCAGGCAGCTTATAAGCCGTCCATCTTGTGAACACTTGATGGATTTGATAGAAATCACCAAATAACAAAAAATTTATACATAAAGATCACTTGATTAATAGAACAAGATGAACGGTTCCGATTATTGATTTGGAAAATAGATTTGGCTAGCTAGCATTATAAATATCCCTTCTCACCTTCTCATTTTAGCATTTTCCTCTATATATATAAGGGATCTCGGGCGCCTCCTTAAATTCAATCTAAGGAGGCGCCCTCATTTTCCCCCATCTCTCACAATTTTTTTGAAATTTTTTTTGATGTGTTTGTTGTTCACCTCATGGATGATCAACATACCAAATTTCAAGGTATTTCAATACTCTTTGAGCGCTCATCTATCCCTTAAAACTTCAACGGTCTGAAAACGTGCTGAAAACCCCATGAAATTGGAAGGTGTAGACGAGGGCACAAAAAGCATTAGAATACCTTGAAATTTGGTATGTTGATCATCCATGAGGTGAACAACAAACCCATAAAAAATTTCAAAAAAAATTTTAGGAGATGGGGGGAAATGGGGGCGCCTCATTAGATTAAATCTAAGGATGCACCCAAGATCCCTTTTACCATAGATAGATATATATATATCTATCTATCTATCTATCTATATTACAGTTGAGGGATGTTTTTGAACTTATCATATGTGGCAATGTCATGTCAAAATTTAGGGGGAAATTTGTTGGGTTGGAGGAAAATTTGTTGGGGGGAAACAAAAACTTTGATTTTTTGAAAACTTATCATATACCTTCACAAAAAACCCACATCAACTTATTTGTGGATATATATTAAATTTTTTGTGTGAAAAAAATTGTACTTGTATTTGGTTCGGCGCGGGCGCCGAAGGCGCCCGCGGCGCCTGCTAAATTTTTGTTCCTTTAAATTGTGAAGTGAAATATTATATGTCCTAAAATTTTGGAGGGGGAATAATTTTTGGAGAAACAAAGATTTTAAATGAACTGTGCCCGAGGGCACGGGTTATGACTACTATATGTGTGTGTGAGTGTGGGGGGTAAAAGGCATCTAGGGTGCCTCCTTAGATGCAATATAAGGATGAGCCCCATTTTCTTCCATTTTCCACAATTTTTGGATTTTTTTCATGGGTTTGTTGTTCACCTCATGGATGATCAACATACCAAATTTCAAGGGATTTCAATACTTCTTGAGCTCACATCCACGCCTTGCATCTTCATGCGTTTTTCAACACGTTTTTAGACCGTTGAAGATGTAACGGATAGATGGGAGCTCAAAAAGTATTGGAATCCGATGAAATTTGGTGTGTTGGTCATCCATGATGTGAACAACAAACCCATGAAAAAATTCCAAAAAAAATGTGGGAAATATGGGGAAATGGGGGGCGCCTCCTTAGATTTCATCTAAGGAGGCACCTTAGATCCCTTTTTTCATGTGTGTGTAATCATTAATAGTAAAGGCACTATTATTTTGCTAACAAAATCCTTATAGGGGGCCTGGAATGGTGAAGGAGTTGAAACCAGGCCACTTTAAAATATATTATCATTAATAGTAAAGGCACTATTATTTTGCTAACAAAATCCTTATAGGGGACCTGGAATGGTTAAGGAGTTGAAACCAGGCCACTTTAAAAAAAGCAAAAAAAGTGAATATACAGCTGCAGTGCATTGGCATCTATGTACAGAAAGGTACTGTCCCTCCCCAATCCCCCCCCCCCCCCCCTCCAAACCCACCTTCCTTTGTTGGGCTTCAAGGACTTTAAACATGGGAGTCATCACAATCCAACCCAACCCAACGGCACCCCTTACCAAGTAACCCAGGCCTCAAGGTTTATGTAAAGGCACTTTAATAATAGTATCCATCAAAAAAACACTTACACCGCTTTACGCCTTCGATGGTGCCAGTTCTCCCAGATCAACCCAGCTATAGTTCGGCCTTTACCCATTCCAGCACCATCACCAATAAAGAAACCTGCCCTCGCACCATTTTCAAGGTGCTGAAGATGCCTCTGCCATTTGGGAAAAAAAGAACCGGTCATTATCGGCAGGTGGTTGAACATGAAAATGAAAATATTGTGGCAACAATGCTCTCAGTTTAGAAAACAGGAGTAACCTGGCAAGCATAAACTAATGTTTCAATTTGCAAGCAAGACAATGCTTTGGTTTTTTCCAGTTCATCTATAATCTTCAGATTATATGTCGGCTCTGGAGGCTGCACAGCTGATAAGGAAGATGTTTCTACAACAGGATCTGGATGAGGTACACCAAGTGATAGCTTGGGAGGGCGCTACAAACAAATCCACATAAAACAAATGTAATTTTTTTGGGGCATTAGTAAGTTCAGAGCATCCCATGCAAAGGACATCATAAATAGTGAAAGGAAATATAGACACGACCAAAATAATCGCATATGACTGATTAAGTAACATCAAGTTAGTCAAGTGCCAGGGCCAAAGATCAATACATAGTCCATAAAGGTTTCACCAACTGGACCGGCTTCATCTTCTTCCCTCTCCACATCAATGGCAACCTGAAATATATTGACACAAAGAAACAAGAAACAAATTAACTAAGAGCTAAACAAGTCTATTTCGTGGTAAGAGAATAATTGCCAAGCAGCGCCTGGAACAAAACCCATAAGCCATGTTAGATTATCTTCACACAACAAACAAAGAAAGGAAACACTACAGTCATGAAGACCAATGAATCAACTCTGCTAATGTAGCACAACTTATCTTATCTTTTTCGTTACCCAATGAAGCCAAGGTAAAAGGAGGGTTGTGTTACGTAGGCAACGACGAACAAAAACTTTAGTAAAAAACGAACAAGATTAGTCTTCAAAGCAGATCCCCTCACCCCCCCCCCCCCCCCCCCTTCTTCCCTCCCTACATCCCTCCCTACACACAGGAAAAAACTGAAAAAACAAACCAACCCAAACGAAACCAAATAAAAATACACAGGAAAAACATTGTGATGCCACCCCATTATGGTAAGAAGGCTAGGCGGTTTATTAGGAGCATCCCATACCCCTGTGCAGACAAGAGTGTGTGTGGGTTAGAGCTTGACAGGCAGCACGCAAGTGACACAACCCTTAAATGTGGTGTCAAATAGGTATGGTAAAAACTACAATTGGCCATATCATTAACCCATTGGCATATCCATATATCACAAACACATTTCAATCGCATATGAGCATCCATGTTTTCAAGGCTGCTATATCCATATATCCATGAACTTAATATCACTGTACCATAGGTTGGAATAGAGAAAAAGCTCATAGCCTTTAGCCGACACCACCATGAAAACCATAATATCATTAATATAACAATATATAGATTGATGTCATAAAAATTCGCATCAAAACAATTTGTTGTCTTTTAAAGGTCAATATTTCCCAGCACATAAGACCGATCAGCTTGTAAACATTACGGGCCTCCGATTGTTAGACAAAAATCTAGTTCACTTTAACTACAAGGTGAAGGATCAAAATTGAAACTACAGCATGGCGACTATCACTATCTAAAGTTAACTTATGGATCAAAAGGATAAAATATGTATCATCCATCAATCAACAACGTCCGGCTCTATATATTGACGACTAGAAAGCATGGACACTTCAAAATGAGTTCTATTTCCATGTGTGTGGTTGATATGTGTTGAACAAACGGATTTGTGTGCTCATGCTTTCTCCAAAAAGGCAGTTCTGATCGTCCTCCAATTAGCATCTCATCTAATCATCGGTTGAGTGAATGGCTGCAAGTGCTAGATCAAAAAAATATTCATTTGATGTGGGATCCGTACTGTGACGAGTAAAAAAAGAACGATGAAGTGCTACGGACTTGCTCGATATCCATCCAACACTAAAAGGCCGCATTGCTATTAAACCAACCAAGAATTTCATGATGGGTCATGTTGGTTTAAAAAATCTAAATTTTGTGCATTAAACACGACAGAGACCTGTTTGCCTTGAAATATTGAATACACATGAAAAAGGCCATTTAACCTGGATTAGACACTATTTTAATACAGGCATAACTCCAAATTATGAGAGGCATCATGGATTTGCATTAGGTTGGATACTATTTTAGACGTTTGAATATCTTTTATATGGTTTAAGATTATCTATATTGCACAGATACTACTATCGTGAAGTCATACCAATCCCAGATATCCTGACACATGTACCCGACACCACACTACGTAGAACACTTCTCGAAAACATCCAACACTTTTCTAACATGTTGGTAATATATAGTACATTTTTAAAGTTAAAACACTTTGCAAAATTATTCGAAACATGATTACGTAACTCATACACTTCTTCATGCAACAGGATCTTATATGTTTAAAATGTTTATTTAATTGGATTTATATACAAATGAATATATCTTATTAGTGTAAAGGGTTATTTTTATGTTTAAAACTATGATGATTTTACGTACACTCTGAAAGAAAAATCAAAATGCATTAAGCTAGTATATAGAAGTTGAAGGGCAACAAGAGCTAAGGACTAATCCTTTTCCAAAATTATAAAAATATGTGATATGTTGTAATCGTTGCATGAATTGCCCAATCAAAAATGCCTCTATAATTTCGGATGCATGGACATGAATGTATATTTCCACGTACACTTGCTCTCATGTCTATACCTACGTTAGTGTCCTCGCCGGGTCCCCGTATCCTGCCTTTTAATGAATTGTTATTGTGTCGTATCTGTAACACGTTTATATCCATGCTTCATCGTGTTTGAATCCCACATCTGAATCCATGGTTCATAGAACTTATCTAGATTATGAGTTTAAATATTATATTATTCGATATCCTCTTTTATTTTTCATTTCTTATTTGTGTATGCGTGCATAATAATATAATATAATATTTATATAGGTGTGTCCATGTACCTCATCTTTCACAAATTTATCGTTTCATGTGTCGGTATGCATACCATTATTCACACCGTACTTGTGTCTATACTGCCTTAAAGATTAGGAACTAAATATGTTAATAATTAAGGTCTTGTATTATTCTTTCTTTTTATGCTTTTGTAAAGCATGAATGGCTCATTGCTAACTATTTTTGTGGGCCATATTAATGTACGGTTATATTGGTATCCTACATCCCATCCAATCTTACAGCACAGCTACCAACTGTGACAAAGAATCTGGCATGATAGATGATAGATACATAGATTTGCATCATATGTTCAGTCATCAACCAGCTTTGAAACAAGAGATGATACATGCTGGATACGTCCACAACATGACTAACACATGTGGATATTAAGTTCGAGATGGGTCGAATCATAGGTGAGACCCTGATAGACCCACAGGTCTATACCCGCCCCTACATGGGCCGGGCCCATTGCTAGCCGCCGGCCTCCCCTTTTGTATTTTGCGCGCACGCCCCCCATTACCCTAAAAACCCTAGTTTCTTCTATTTATAGGGGCTAGCCGTCATTGGTATTTTTATGCTTGATATTTGATATTTTCTATTGAGCGTCTCTTAGGTTTAGATCTTAGATTAAACGAGTGCGGACGTCCTCTTCGGCGTCTTGGGAGGAGAGCACACCTCTTTTGTGCTCAATTATCTTGTTATTTCCATTATTTTCTCTATTAAAAATCGTATCTTTGTTGATTCCTAACATTTTGGTATCGGAGCACGTGATGATCCATGGCGGCCACGACAAGATCGCACGACAAAATTGAGGCTTTGGAGGCAAAGTTTACGAGCGAAATCGACGGGATCAAGAAATCGTTGGCGGCAAACGATGAATCCATGGCCAAATTGACGGTTTCCATCAACCAATTGACAGCAAATCAAGCAAAGCACAACGAACAATTCGCGCAATTGATGGCAACCCTAAATCAATTGGCGGCGAACAACAAAGTGGAGGAGAACCTAATCCAACACCAAAGGCGGCACCTTTGAAGAAAGAGAATGAAAAAAACAAGATTTTGGCCCAAAATCAACACTTTTTGGTGGAGGATCTTGCCGATGATGATGAAGAGGAGCCATGGAAGGTGGATTATTGCGAGGAGGTGCGGCGCAACGCGGTGGAGTATCAAAAGGGGGGAGGCGGCCCTAGCCGCCCTTTTCGGACAGCGCACGAAGGCGAGGAGGGGCGGCCGGCCCCCCAAAACCCTTTCGGGGGGCGGCCGCCACGCGACGAGGGCGGGGGAGGCCCCCTCGCCCAGCGCGGGGCCCGGCAGGGCTGGCCAGGCCCCGCTGGCCCCCGCACAGGTTCGGCGACCCTGCCGGACCTCTGGCAGGGCTCGCCGGCCCTGCCCGGAGGCCGACAGGCCCTGCCGGCCCTGCTGGGTGATCGACAGGGTCGGCCGATCCCGCCGACCCTGCCAGAGGGCCGACAGGCCCCGCCTGCGGCGTACAGGGGACGGGAGCCCCCCTGGCGGCTGCCGGGGGGAGGACGCGCACGGCCAGCCTCCAGGTGGTTTTTTTAGCCCCACGGACAGCGGACAGCAGTAGATGATGGTCGCGGACAGTTTTTGGGAGGGTTGATCGACCCTTCGGAACGGCGTCCAGTAGCGGAGGACCCATTGTACGGAGACGGACGCGGGAGAGACCATTATTATGACGGCGGGGATGGCTACGAGGCGGAGTTCGGCGATGACACGGGTTGGGACGATTTCGAAGACCGACGAGAGGATTACCGAGGAGACTATGGGGGGTCGCGGAGGAGTGCCACCTAGACGGTATGAGACTCAGGGCGAGAGGAGACAGCACTACCGTCCGCATCACAGGGAGAAGAGGAAGCTCGAGCAGGGGCACTTTGGAGGAGATTGCAGAGTCCGGAAGCTGAAGATGCCGATATTTTCTGGGGAGGGTCCACACGCCTGAATGTTCACAGCGGAGAGATATTTCACGGCGCACCACATGACCGAGACATAGAAGCTGGAGGCAGCAGCCATCTGCATGGAGGGCAGAGCCTTGGGGTGGTTCCAATGGAAGGAGAGGAGGCAGCAGATCCGGAGCTGGGAGAAGCTAAAAGACTTGGTGCTGGAGAAGTTTAAAGACCCCCGTTTAGGGAACATACACGAGCAACTATTTGCCCTCAGGCAGGAGGGGCCGGTGCGGGAGTACATCGAGAGATTTGAGACACTGGCAGGACGAGTTCATGGGGTGTCGGACGAGTCGCTGGAGGGCACCTTCTTGAAGGGGCTGCGACCTAGTCTTCGAGCTGCGGTGAGGCCCTACAAGCCTCGGGGGCTTTCAGATGTAATCGAGATGGCGCAGATGGTAGAGAACTGCCGGACTGAGGATAGGAGAGGTGGAGGGAGCTACAGTGGGCAGTTGCAGCGGGTCAGCTCGACTGGAGCAGGCGGAGCGGGGGCCACTACTGAAGCAGTTCAGGTGGAACTGGAGAAGACGGGAGAGCAAAACAACCCCCCACCGGCTGGCTGGCCATTCCGAAGGATGACCGATGCGGAGATGAGGGAGAAGAGGCAAAAGGGGCTCTGTTTTCGATGCGACGAGCGCTTCACTCCGGGACACCGCTGTGTGGATCGAAAGCTGCAAGTGTTGATAGCGGAAGCAGACGAGGAGGATGACGTGAAGGACGAAGGGATCGGGGGAGAGGACGACTCCCACTCAGAGTAGCACCGCCGGTACTGACACCACCTTGAGGACAAGGTGGTTCTTTGGGGAGAGTATTGATAGACCCGCAGGTCTATTCCCGCCCCTACATGGGCCGGGCCCATTGCTAGCCGCCGGCCTCCCCTTTTGTATTTTGCGCGCGCGCCCCATTACCCTACGAACCCTAGTTTCTTATATTTATAGGGGCTAGCCGTCATTGGTATTTTTATGCTTGATATTTGATATTTTCTATTGAGCGTCTCTTAGGTTTAGATCTTAGATTAAACGAGTGTGGACGTCCTCTTCGGCGTCTTGGGAGGAGAGCACACCTCTTTTGTGCTCAATTATCTTGTTATTTCCATTGTTTTCTCTATTAAAAATCGTATCTTTGTTGGTTCCTAACAGACCCGTTATAGCATCACTTAAAAACTCAACATAAAAATTTAGGGTTATTTAGTTAAATCATGATTTAAATACATTACAAATTTTTACCTCTCTTATCTATCACTTTCATTGTTTTAAAAGGCATGTGCATGTGCATTTCGAGAGTAAGCAGGCGGGTATTTTTTCCCCAACTATTTTGCATTATTCTAAAGGTTCTTGATATATCATTAATATTCAATATATGATGTTTCACCCTTAGCCGCAATATGAGTCGCAAATTTGGTGTGAATTGCATTTTTAGGTTTGTATCAGCAATATATCAGCTGATATATTAGCTGCAGATATCAGTCAAGATTGGTTTTTTTAGGGACAATTAGCCTATATAGGTAAGAGGTCAAGCCCAACACCCATTCAGTTAAAAGAGACCCGAAGATGCCTTTTAGGGCTATTTTTGGACCGCTATGTCCCTCTTATTCTTGCCGCTTTAAGCCCCCCCCCCCCCCCCCCCCCTCCAGCCACCTAGCAACAGCAGCCAACAGCAAGGCCCTGAGGCCCCTAATCGTCGGCAACAATCAATATATATATACCACGAGCAACATCAACAAAGGATGCAAGGCATCGACCGGCAACCATAAGACCCCAGGCAATAGCATCAAGGTTTGACAGGCTACGAGCACGGTGCAATCTTCATTTTCGGTAATCGCATAGGTAAGTTTTTAACTTTATCATCTTTATCAATTTTTTCACTGCCTCATTGATTCTTTCTAATTTGATGATTTTTTTTTATTTAAGATTGATAGCATGCTTCATCCTTCCTCTTTGTAGTGTTATTGTTTGCAGACAATGACCCAAAGGTTGGGGTTTATTTTAATATCATGAAATAGTGGCAGGTAAAAAGATGGTTATTTAATTTATTATACTCAGTGTTTGATATTATTATTTGTTGGTTTGTTGTTTTTCAGTTCTTGTGTTTGTTTTGTTTACAAAAAATGTTTCTTTTAATCATTTCAATTTCAATGTACTTTTTAGTTTCTATTGTTGTTGCAGATTATCAATTTTGGAATTGGAATTGTGTTATTTGAAAAGGGAGTAAATGAGTGGGCGATAACCCGTGGTATTTTAATCAGATTCTATGAAATCTAGAGTAATTATCGATTTGGCATTCAACATGGAGTAGGAAAATTGTAAGCATGACTATTGCTTCGTCTTCGAATGGTTTGACTATTTTTTTCTTTTTTTGGAAATATTCTTGTCATTGGGTATTCACTATGTCCTCTTCCATGGTTGACACATTAGGCATTTGCTAGTTGGCGTAATCGAATAATTCTTCATTTGCTATATTATGATTGGATGTATTACTATTTCCTAACTAAATGTATCGTTTCTTTTGATTAAAAATTTGTAAAGCATGTTTATTGATTTTATTATCATAGTTTGAAGGTATGGTGCTTCATAAGTTCATGTCTTCCTTCAAAATCGAAAGGTTTTGTAATAAGTTAGTGGTTATAGATGCTTAATTTAATGCAATATATATGTAACATATAGAGGTAAGTCTACCCCAAACATGCAGTTATGTCAATTATTATTATTTATACATGATTAGATTTGCATATGACATTTTTCACATCTAATATGACACACCAATATTTACTAATTATCCCCAATATCTGCTATCTAATACACTATTTTCCAAGTCACGATAAGGCTGATATCTAATAATTAGAAAATTGTTATTTCGTTAATTATACACCATACACATAAAAAATAATCCATGTGTATCTATAATAATGATATGATTATTAAATTAATTTTCACTAACATCATTATAATATTAGTACACCACCACCAACTTTATGTGGAATGTGTTCATATTGTAATGCAAGTAAAATTATAAAATCCAAAATTTTAGTTGTTCCAACTCTAACATAAACACTATCATCTTTTTGTCTCGCAAACAAGCAAGTAAATTCCAATAACAGTAAACATGCAATGATCATCCAACTATGCCACATTCAACGCCAATAACTACCTCCATTACCACATGCTTAACTGTCTCCTATGTAGCCTAATGTTTTTTTGTCAAATTCTTAACTTTCTGATATCCATTTCTCTATTTTCTTTCAGTATTTATTTATTTGTTCTTTCTTTCTCCAATTTCTAGAATAGTTCATCAGATATAGATGTAAAGTGTTGCAGTTTTATTTACTTGTGTAACTTATTTTTAAATGCTTTCTTAGAGTAGAGTTTCATAATGTCCAAGCTTCATGGTTCACAGAAATTTATGCATATAATATGATTTAGAATAACAAAAAATCTTGATTGATAGCCAGAACAAACCCAGTTACTAAGCATCTAGACACTTGAGCAGCCATTTAAGCAGCCAAGTCAATAGGCCACTGTGCTTTTTCACACTTTTAAATCATCGTTCACGTTCGCATCTTGAACCACCGAAAAGATACATGCGTCCTCATTCTAGTCTTTCTATTTCCTCACATTATCTAGTTCTCATTAAATTGTGACCATCTAGGAAGCGGGCAACAGGCTTCAAACTACTCCATGTTTGGCTTCGATGAGGAATCATATGGCAGTCTAATGGTCTCCAATCTCCATATTTTGTTTTTAAGTTTTGTTTGCTTCCTTTCGTTTTGGCTGTCAAAAATAAGTTTTGATTTTCCAAACAGAAGCTTTTGCATGCCCATTAGATGATATCTATGTTTGCTTTGTGATTTGGTGGTTATAGTGTTGAAAATTGTCATGTTCTATATGATTTGGTGATTTAAATTACATAGAAATCGATTTGGTGATTTAAATTACATAGAAATCAGATTTATATGCTTTGAATCTTAGGTTATATGTTTCACTGTCATGTTGCCCTAGACTCCTAAAGTTTTCACATATATTATGTTACTGTTGTGTCCAAAATGTATACTAGGATCTTTAAAATTATGTGTCCATGGATACTTCGGTTGCAATGTGTAAAGGCCCGTTCGTTTTTCTTGAAAGCCCAAGCCCACGTCATAATAAAAATCCCTCCACTCATTTTCTCTCTCCCCCACTCTCTTTTTCCTCTCCCCGAGCCCAACGATGGGTCTTTTTTCGTTCGTTGCTCCTTTCTCTCGCAAGCGACATCAACGACGAAGAAAAATCAGGGTTTTCAAAAATCAAATCCTATCTCCAACCGCACGATATTCCCGTGAGGATATCTCGATGATTTCGGCCTCCGATCTTTGCGCGATAAGTGCCCCTCCTCTCCTCCTCTTATAGCGATGTTTTCTAGGTTTTCGGTGTGGCGAAAATTACTTTTTCCATCTCCCAAACTTTACCGATTTTGGCTCTGAGTTTCGGATCTTCCTCTTGGGTTTCCGATCTTGCTCCGAGAGGCTTCAATTTTGCTCCTTGGTTTTCGGATCTGCTCTTGGGGCTCTGGTTTTACTTTGTTGGCTTCGGATCTTTTATTATACTTTCGCAATCTTCGATTTCAGGTAGATTCGATCCCTATTGAACGTTTAATTATTTTATTTTTGTAATGGAAGTGATGATTCATGTAGAAATTGAGAGGATTTCTCCTCCGATGAATACTTATGGCACCAACCCTAGTCTCGCAGCGCCTTAGCCGTTGTTTCGCTATTTTCGTTTAGACCCTTGTGTCGGTATCTTGTTGTGATCAGCCGCCGAGGTGGAAGGCTTGGACTAGGATAGTCGGTTTGACCACTATGGGGGTTTTCCTTATCGCCATTAGTTGCCGTGTGTTGTGAGGTTTTCGCTACAATGTTTTCCCATGTTATTACGTGGTAATCAGAGCCCGTTTGCTTGCTGTTATATGACATGTTTGCCTACTGATGCAAGTTCTGTTTGCCTGCCTTTATACTTACTGTAATCTGGTCGTTTTGTTTACTGTTATAAGGTTGTTTTTGCTTGCTGATTTGCCTTCTGGTTGCTTATGGTTTTGCTGAATTTTGGGACAGTTTTGTATGCTGGAATTGGGGCTGTCTGTATGCTGAAAGTTGGGTCTGTTTGCATGTTGATTGGGGTCTGTATGCATGACAGATTGGGTACCCATTTGCTTGCCGAATTGTGATCAGTTTGTTGGCTGTTTCCAAGCCATGTTGATGCTGATTTCATAGGCATGCATGTTTTTTTAGTTGTATAGTTGGAACCCCATATGTCCATGCCACAATGTTTCGGCCTAAATTGGTAGTTCGCTTTTTTTACGATCTTAGTCCGAGCAACCCCTCTAGGCAGTAGACCACAACCATTTTACAGTGCCAAAAACATGAATCTGATTCATTTATAATATTTATCACTTTTATCGCACTCGTTTATTTTTCTTTCTTCTTTTTCTTTTCTCTATAAGTTATGTGTTTAAATATGTTTTTTTGAGGTTGATAATTTGAAATGCTAAAGTTAAGATTCTACTTAAGAGACTGGACTTGTGAAAGTCTGAAAGTTTAAGTTGTTGGCTTATACTAAATTAGATAACTGGAAGTTATGCAACGAGATTATTACAAAGATATTGGTACACCTGTTTTGTCTTGCACAAGACTATACAATCATGCATACAGATTTGCATAACTATCTAATTATCAAATTTAGAGAACAACTTCATGAACAAGATACTTGACATCCTAGAATTAGAACAACTACACATGACAACACGAGTATGAGGTAACTTATAGTTGAGAGGGTGCGGGAGCGATTGAAGCCATGCTTATGGCCCCTATCTGGGAGGATTTCCTTTATGGATCCTGAGTTCTCGGTATACTTTGACCTTATACTCGGCACGGAGTATCACCCCGCGGTCCAAGGTGGACTTCATGTTGCACACCGTGCTCTCCTCTTATAAGTCACAACACAATACAACAACGATTCTTTTGGTTATTTGCTCATTTCTTATTGCCACTTAATCATGTCAGGTCGGTAATTCTTCTTTTACAGTTCCTTTTATACCTTTTAACTTCCTGTAAAATAAATCAATTAAATGTTTAATATGGTTTTGCAATCTACTTTATTAATGGTCGTTCAAATCCATCAGGTAATACTCAGCTTGAAGAGGAGGCTCCGCAGTACGAAGAGTCCGATTTTCCTGTTGAGGACGCGGACTTTTGATCATCTGTATTATCAGGAGCGTATTTACTTCTCTTAGTTGTTCTCCTTTCAGCATTGTTTTAATGGAGTTGTAGTTTCGTTGTTGCCTAGACAATGTAATCTCCTTTCAAGGTTTAATTAAATGAGTATTTCCTATATCTTTGTCCTTAATATTTCCCGTTGAAAACTATATTGACTTCACTAGTACCTGCAAGATCTGCGAATTATTGTGAGTGCGACGGCTCCCGCTCCTGGGGCGTTACACAATGCCCTAATATGGGTTCCCTTAGGTGATAGAAGTTAAAGATTCATATAGAAGAGTAAATTGTATCCAAAATGACTTTCCTTTTAACTGACACAAGCTGCTTTCATATAAACTCACAGACTGTAAGATTGAAATTGCAGCAGTTTTAGGCTTAGGCTTCATACCGGCCATAATCCAGTCATGAATCATGATCAGCGGTTTCAAGTCGTATTTGTGTATTTTACATTGTCAAATGACTTAGCATTCTAACTCGATCTTTGAGGGAAACCAACTGCAGAACCCATACAAAGCTAATCCTGGAGTAAATCGCCCCCACAATGAGTCCTCAACATATTAGTTAGAACCGTGATCCAAAGCAAGCCACTTATCTGAATATGCCCTAAATTAATATTATGGCAATTCACTGCACAAATGGTTTCAGGCTGCTAACATGTTTGCAGCCTCACCCCAACAGAATGGAAAGGCTCCTTTCACAACTCAACCATGCGGCCAACAGGTTAAAACGGAGCAAATTTTGCTATTGCGCCAAGGCCCACACATTTACCATTTTCCCCAATATCAAGATATTATACATTAATGTTTCACAGCATTTTATTTATCTCCTCAGGCAAGGAGGTCATTGAGAAGTTAGATACAGCTACATTTACACTAGCAGGTTTTATTCCCCAGTCTTACCGTATGTTACATGCTTCTTTGTGAATATGTCATTGTGTTATTGATCGAAAATCCAGAAGACCTAAGGGCAAAAAACGAGTCGTTTTCCCCTTACTTTATCCACCCACCAAGTTATCAAGCAAACAAATAATAAAATTTAATAATGCATACTTGATAATGCGACCAAACATGAGAAAAAGATAGGGATAATGATCGGATTGTCATCGTCCCCCTTTCGTGCTACATTCTTCACCCACTAAACTCCAAGCTGATAATTCAACTTAATTACTCAAAACTTCCTACTGGATTCAACTAACTATCTAAATTGCAAAGCTAGGGTTATGGATTTTCAAGAGCTAAACCCAAAAGTAGCAATAGCTGACCTCGTTAATCTCCTCCGGCGGCTCGGGCGGGGCAATGGAGGCAGAAGCCCGAGAGGTTGCAGCGGGGCCGGGCCCGAAGAACTGCTGAATCTTGGAGAGATCGACGGCGAGGTCAACGCCGCACTGTGGGCAGTTGAAGCGCGCGAGGCCGTGAGGGACGTTAAGGATCGCCTTGCACCGAGCGCATGGAAGCTGGATCTTCGTCGGATCGATCCCCTGAGCCGGCGGAGGCGGCGGAATCGACGGCGGAGGCGGAATGGGTGGAACATTCGGCGGGAGTGGGGGAGGAATATTCGGCGGGGGACGCTTCGGCGTGGGGCCCACGGAGGACGAGGCGGTGGAGGGGGGAGGGGGATTATGGTTGGGGCTAGGGTTGATGAGCTCGGGGGGGAGCATCTGGGGCAGCTGGCACTTGGGGCAGCTGAACTCGGTGATGCCCGGGGCCACCGTCAGGATCTCGTGGCACCGGGCGCAGCGCACCTGGCACGGGGCTGGGGGGCCCATCCGTAAGGTGAGGGGGTGAGATTTTGGGTCCCGACTGGAGAGGGTGAAATAATGGATTTTTCGTTTCACTCCGGCGGTCTCTCTTCTCTCGAGGGGGGCGAGAGAAAGGGAGAGAGAGGAGGAGTCGAGGGAGTTGAGATGTGAAGTTTATACCGGTGGGTGTTTTTGAGTCGTACAGATGATGTGTGGGCCCGCGTAGTTTGTAATGACCGGGGCATCAGCCCCCGGGGTTATTTTTGGAAAGTAGTTTTATTTCTTTTGGGTAAATTAAAGTGGATGGATATAGCAAT
This sequence comes from Scilla litardierei, assembly GCA_030789695.1. Lineage (NCBI taxonomy): Eukaryota > Viridiplantae > Streptophyta > Magnoliopsida > Asparagales > Asparagaceae > Scilla > Scilla litardierei. The sequence goes on from CM061136.1 coordinate 207,922,567, forward strand.
TTACATTACACTTTTTTCTACACCCATTAAATTGCTAATTTTTCTTTAAAAAAACATTAAACATTTGATATTTCCTTTCAAAATTCTCGTTTTTGTTATGAATAGGACCCATTGGGCCTGTTGGGTATCCACCCACATGAGTAACCATAATGAATATTATATAAAGGAGGCTAGTGGTTTCCTAGCCTCAACCCTTCTCCAAATCTGTTTCTCGTTCACAACACGTTATCAGCACGATCACGCTCGTTGGAAAAGGCGGCGACGCGCGAAGAAGGATATCCATCAACCGCTCAGTCTAAGAAGATCGTAATCTTCTCAACGGGGAGCGAAAAGGGCATCTTCACCAACCGTCGTCTAGATTCCCTCGTCGAATCTAGAGGTAAATATCAAAACTTTTTAGATCTAAACTTGCGTTTCACGTAGATCTGCATGTTTTAGGATCAAAAAGTTTAAAAACACGGTAAAAATCACATTTTTATTTAGATCTGCATGTCTAAAAACAATAAAAATCAGTTTTTTAGAGATCTAAATGCTTGAAAAAACTGTTTTTTACCCCCCCCCAACCTTGATCCATACCCCGCACGCCCGAAGGGCTAAACAGCGGCGCTCTACGAGCGCCGCCGGCGGTAAAACGCCACGGCCATCGGCCGCGGCCTGTAGCCGCGGCCTCGCTGCAGCGGCCGCTGCCACGGCGGCCGCGGCTAGCCGTCACGGAGGCGCGCCCCGCGGGCCCCCCTAGGGTTTTCCGGAAACCCTAGCCCTAAACGGGCCAATTTTTCGGGGAAGGCCCAATTAACCCTAATGGTTTGTTTTCATGGCCCAACAAGCCTGAAAATTAGCCTATTTACACAAATAATTTTTCCTTTTTTTTATTTTTGGCCCCGAAAGCCCAAAATAATTAAAGAAATCTTAATCTTTATAAAAAGGGTTAAATTGGAAAACAAAATATTAAAAATATGGATCAAAGGTAAAAAGTTTTTCAAAAAATTATTTTTTATCACGTCACACACTATTTAGATTATTTAATTAATCTTTGCATGCCTGTGATATGATTATCTGCGTGGTTGTATATTTTCCATATATTATCTGCGTGGATGTGCGAATTAGGCTATGTTTTTAGGGATCAGCCAGGTTTCTGACACCTTTAATTTCCTGCAATTTTTTCCTTTTTTGAGAAAAATTTGTAAGTGAATAAATGTAAAAAGAAGACCGGCGGACACCAAAAAGGAGCTGAAGGCGTATGCGCAAAGATGAAAGGGTCTTCTCTCTGAAGTTCCCGAGTTGTACTTATTCTTTCATGCAACTTTTGATGTAATTTCGGACTGCCTTTTTCTTTTCGGTGTCGGCTGGCTGATCTCCATAGTCCTAAGTTATTTTTTCATTGCTTATATATTAAATGCGTGGATATTAACTATTTTCATGCTATGTTAATGTTACAATGAAATTGTTAAAAAAAGCATGCTAAAATCACTTTGATATAGTTTAATGCCTATAGCTAGACTATATTTCTGCGATAAGATTATTTAAATGCATGCAGCATATAAATAGCACGTGCATACATCATACTTGTTTCAATTCAGTTTAATTAAACATAATTTTTAGTTTACAAGCTTTACATTATATGTATGATTGGCTCATGATATGACGATATTTATGACAATAAGACAATCATGATTTCAAAAAGTTTAACATCATATCCACTTTGACAAAATGAACCTGAAGTTCAAAATCAAATCAAAAGTCAACACCCTTTCACTCTAATAAAATAAATATTAACAAATACGATTGACTATGCGAAAACTATTTATGCGATCTTTTAAAGATACGCACTTTGCGGTATATGGACATCTCACACTTATTGTCTATATAATCGAATATTGACACCAGCAGTTGTCATAACATCGCTAAACTCTTTTAGAGTCATCTCACTTTACAATGTATGATTCTTGAATCTACCCCTTATTTTTAAGTGTACGCCTGAAGTCGTGACTTAATAGATAAGTGAGAAATTATAAATTTCGTAGCCACGTATTTGTTTTCCCCTCTGAGCATGATAAACTATCCACATAAAATTTGAACGACTCAAGAAAATGGCCTGAAGCTATACTCGAGCATTCAAATAGACTTTTAAAAGTCTCTAATTAATTAGAAAAGTGGAAGTTTCTAATAATTTGCTCAAACCCCTGCTTATGTCTCCTTAGCAAGACTAATTTTCATTGTCCTTTATAAATAAGGAATATTGAAATCAGGGGAAGTTCAGGATCAAACATGGCCTGAAATAAATAAGGAAAACTTAAAACAGGGGAAGTCTTGAATTAAATGAGAAAGGGAAGATATGATATTACCTCGACACGGAGTAAGCAATGGCAAACCAATATCAGACCAGAAGTTCTGATAAGAGCCATAATGTTTTTGCAAACATGTATGTGCATTAACTTATGCCATATAAAAATACATACTTATCTAGTCTAAACGACGAAAGTCAAATTGACCTTATGTATACTTAGCTACTCCCCGAGGACAAATAAACTTTGAAATCAAATTTAATCTGTTGTCATAACATAAGTCTTAATGAGCATGATTATAGCTGTATGTTTTCAAGAGCACACATCACACTATGTCACTTGTTGACTTAACAAAATCATCAGTATTATTCTCTTGTAGTTTTAATACATTTTATTTTACTGCGAATGATTTGCTATCTTGAATACCCCTAAAAATAAAACGAGGATGCCATATACTCCCTGAAACTTATACAGTTTCAAAGGATATTCGTCAAAACGAAATCCTTAATGACTCTAGAAATAAATGAAGCCTGAAGCTTTGTCCCATAATGATCCGTACAATAGTCAATGTGAAGATGTAATCTTTCACAGTTTGAACACAGTTCAACTATTGCCGGACAAAATTAACTTGAGCATTTTAATGGACTTTTCAAAAGTACCTCATAAATTCAAAAAGAGTAATTAATTTGGAACACCAGAAGTGTCCAGAATCGACCAACTTTGGATCGATATCACCCTGGAGTGATGATGCAAGACATCATCAACCAGACGAACCCGAAGATTCTTCAAAAAGGGTGAAACTTTCATTGTCCTATTCAAAAAGGGAAAAATGATAATGAGATCATCTCCATTCACATGGACATTGACTCTCCCCACTTCCTCAAAGGAATTTAAGATGATATACTATCATCATTAAAGATAATGAAGACCTTTAGGTCTCTTGAGAGTATTTAAGGGATATAAATAGGCTTCGTCCACTCCCTTAATAGGACTGATGATGTACCTTTGGTGTACTCATCAATATATCCTCTAAAAATGGTCATTATCCAACCACATTTTTTTTAAAAATAGCGGTAACTTTGGATAAAAATGTGAAATCATAAATAATTAGCAACAATGGTTGCGTACTCTCAGCTAAACACACCATTAGAACCTTTTTATATGAGTCTGATCAACTCCATATAAACATTTTCTAAGAATGGGTTTAGAGCACATCTAAAAGATGGTATGTCTGCAACGCTGTGTATGTGTTCCCGAAGCAACACTACATAAATTGTCATGATGCCACAAAGAGAACACATTCATCAGGACTAACCAACTTTGATGAATAGATTCCAAAATCTCGTATGAGTAAGGCATTTATACACGTCTTATAGATTGTGTGTTGATGGTAAAACGGATCCTGAAGATCCTTCAATTCCCTATTTGGTTCAAATCATCTATGAGCCTGAAGCTCAAATTGACCATTTAAAAAGTAAATACATATGATCTGATTATAATCAGACTGACAATTTAAATATTGTCAAAACTTTCACATCCCTGCTACTAAAAATCCAACTAGGATTGACATACCAAATATAATGGATGCAATCCACCAGTAGCCGAAGTGGATGTCCTTAAGAGAAGAGAGGACATACCACTAGGCTCCAAAAAGAGAGATCTACGCCCGGAGACCGAAAAAGCAATACCACCACAGGAAAGTGAGCTCAAATCCAAAACCTTATTGCAACTTGGTTGCTATGGACCAATTCTGGATCTGTCCATATTCTTTACCCGTCCAAGAACCTTCACTTCTTTAACGTGTCGTGAAGGAGACACCTCTGGGAGAAATCAAATGATTATAGTACGTACGTGGTGAGTTTTGGACAAGAAAGAACACATTTTGTCGACAAATTCTCTCATATTTCACTTTACCATTTAAATATAAAATCGATTCCACAACTCTGCTTTGCCTGAAGCAAATATAGAGATTTGGCCAAATTATAATAATGTGGAATAAGACAATAATAAGGTGAGCTGGACTCACTTATGAAATATGAGGTGTATGGACCTGAAGTCCTGATATCAAAAATGATATCAAATCATGTGGGATAACTGAGTATTGAAGGAGAATTAAAATAAAATCGTTAGCTATAAGCATTTTAATTTGCTATAGATTTAGAGGTATAAATCGCTCAAACCAGTAAGTAATCAAGTAAGATGAGCTGAACTCACTTACAAGATGAATCTGATTCATCGACTGGTTTATGTCAAGGCGTAACCCAACGAATGGCAAAAAGAGGGAATTTTTGGTTGATGTTGCTATTGGATGTAACAACAGTACCGATATAAAATTTCTTCAACTGCTTGTATAAATTTTTTTTTCTTTACTTTCCTTTTTTGGGACATATATTAATAATATATTAAAGGAAAGACAACCTAGACGGAGATCCTTAAAGGACTCATACTAAAAGGTTGTTGTTTGCACCTCTTAAAAACAGTATTGTTCTTATGAGAGCAAATTAAAAGAACTGAGATTATTTTAATAACTCAAAATATTATCGGATCTCCTGAAGAGAAAATACCGAAATATCTGTTAAAACCTATCTATCAGATATGATATGATATGAAAGTCCTAAGCTAGGCATAAATTCTTGGCTTACAGAACATTAATCATCCTGAAGATGAACTATCATCCTGAAGATGAACTATCATCCTGAAGATGACATTAATCATCCTGAAGATGAACTATCATACTGAAGATGAACTATTATCCTGGAAATGAACTATCATCCAGAAGATGACATTAATTAATCATCCCGAAGATGAAAACTTCATTCAATGACGATTGATGAAGAAACATTAAAATCATTCTCCACTAAATACACCTATTTGGTTATATTGATATACATTAAACGACCCCTTTCCGTTAGCTGGACGAGGGGAAGAATATACAAGGTCCATAAGTACCTTAAGTGTCTTTGGAACACTCTTTTACCTGGTCAACTGCATGCGTATCTTTTGAGCGTTAGCAGTATAGCTATTAGCCAGGTACAATGCTGCGCCTGCAGCGCACCACTGGACCTGAGATATGTAGCTTCTGCGCTATCTCCAAGGGTCGAGGAAAAATCCTCCATGTTAAATGTATTTGCATATGCAGGTTACAGATCATCGCGATGAATAGTATAAGAGGGACGTCCACCTCCTGAAGATCTACACAGAATCCTCCCAAGTCTACACCCTTCTACCATCCCGAGAAGCTCATCACCCAAGGAGCAGTTCAAGAACATACAAAGCCAAGTCCTGAAGTACCTTTGCAGACAATGACGATTGAGACGTGGAGCTGTCTACCAAGTTCGCAGCGCTCCTTCAGTTTCAGCTACTGCCTTATATGAGTGAAACTTGTACAGATGAGTGATGCTTGTACTTTACTTTTGCTTTTGGAATGTTGTAGATGAGATGGATGTATAGACACATATGAGATAAATGCATAGATATATTGGATATCTGCAAGCCTGAAGCTTGATCAGATAAGGGGGAGTCAGCTGTAGAGTTGTACTCTTTTTCCTTGGCTAGTGGTTTTTCCCACATGGTTTTCCATAGTCAAGGTTTTAATGAGGCAACCACATTGACTCTGGATCCAGAAGTATCCACCCCTCGACACATCCCCAAATCAGGGGAAGTTATGGAGTGATGTACTCTTTTCCCTTCGCTATCGGTTTTTTCCCACAGGGTTTTCCATATCTAAGGGTTTTTAACGAGGCAGTTACCCTTAACTTGGATTTAGAAGTATCCACCCTTTAAGATACTCATTAGTACTAATGAATCATTCAGTATTCATAAGTCGAGTATACCACGTTGGTTGGATAAGAGGAAGTGTTATGAATAGGACCCATTGGGCCTATTGGGTATCCACCCACATGAGTAACCATTATGAATACTATATAAAGGAGGCTATGAGTTTCCTAGCATCAACCCTTCTCCAAATCTGTTTCTCGTTCACAACAGTTTTATGCTTCTTTGTTCCTCCCCTGTCCGTCACGGCGTCACCGCTTACTCCCCTCTCACCCCCCGTCGTTGCCTCCCGCCCCTATTCACCCCCCTTCTCGGGTTCCTCTCGCAACCAAACCCAAAAAATTAAGTAAACTCACGAAGTTGAATCAATCCACACAAAAATCAATTAAACGAAAATGAACATGAAACCTAATTAAAAATAATTAAACCCCTAAAAATAGTCACTCTATGATTTTCAGGGCTGAGAGCCATATATGACATTTGTGCATATATCTCTGGATGCGCATATGATGTTCAAGCATATTGGCCCAAGTGGCACATGTTATTTTCCAAAAGAATTCAACTTTGCTGCTCGAATTCTCGAACCCGACCAACAAATGTGGCTCTCGTAGCTATAGGCATAAGCATTCATATTGGTTTCTTGTATTTTGAGAACGCAATCACCAATTTTGGATTATTATTTTTAAATTCGAGCAGTAAGGATGAGGGGGTGAGGAGGGGATGATGATAAAGAGTGTGATGGGGGGATCACTTAGTTTTGGAAGGCAGCGGATGAGAGGCGACGGTGATGGTGACGGTTGAGTAGGAAAAGTGTAGTGAAAATGATAAAAATGGAATTTTATTTAATGATAAAAAATGTAATATCTATTATACATTTGACGAAGTTTTTTGAATTCTAAGGCTGACTAGGACAAGATAAAAAGTGGCTGAGATTTGATCTTGGTAAATCAATGGTTGAAATTGGATTTTGTGAAAATTTTAGCGGGAATACTTAAATTTTGGTGGGAAAAGTGTCTTGGGAACCAAAACTTTGAAATAAGAAGTGTATTGGAAAAGATTGTGGAGATTAAATTTGGGGGAAGCGCCTTGGGAACCTAAAATTTGAAATTAGAAGTGCCTTGGAAAACATTGTGGAGAAGCATGATCCATTAAATTAAACAAAATAAAAAATTTAGCGTAAAACAATTTAGCGAAATAACAAATTAGCGTAAAAATACCCTAAGCTTTGTTGTTCCGACGCAGCCCGCGTCGAAGGCGTCCGCTAATTTTTTACGCTAATTTGTTGTTCCGCGTCGAAGTCGCTGACACCAAGTTTGTTGTTCGACGCCGAATTTGTTGTTCCACGCCTAAGGCGCCTGTGCCAAATTTGTTGTTCCGCGCCGAAGATGCCCATGCCGCTAAATATTTTTACGCTAATTTATTTTTGTGTTAAATTTTGGCTGTGGAAATAATTTTTGGGGGAACAAAGATTTCGCGGGGGAAATTTTAAATGAACCGTGCCCGCAGGCACGGGTTATGATTCCGAGCACTCGTAGCTATAGGCATAAGCATTCATATTGGTTTCTTGTATTTTAAGAACGCAATCACCAATTTTGGATTATTATTTTTAAATTCGAGCAGTAAGGATGAGGGGGGTGAGGAGGGGATGATGATAAAGAGTGTGATGGGGGGATGACGTAGTTTTGGAATGCAGCGGATGAGAGGCGACGGTGATGGCGACGGTTGACTAGGAAAAGTGTAGCGAAAATGATAAAAATGGAATTTTATTTAATGATAAAAAAATGTAATATCTATTATACATTTGACAACGGTTTTTGAATTCTTGGGCTGACTAGGACAAGATAAAGAGTGGCTGAGATTTGATCTTGATAAATCAATGGTTGAGATTGGATTTTGTGAAAATTTTGATGGGAAAAGTGTCTTAGGAACCAAAACTTTGAAATTAGAAGTGCCTTGGGAAAGATTGTGGAGATTAAATTTGGGGAGGAAAGTGCTTGGGAACCTAAACTTTGAAATTAGAAGTGCATTGGGAAAGATTGTGGAGAATAAATTTGGGGGGAAAAGTGCATTGGGAACCTAAACTTTGAAATTAAAAGTGTCTTGAAAAAGATTGTGAAGAAGCATGATCTATTAAAATAAAAAAATTAACGTAAAACAATTTAGCGGAACAACAAATTAGTGTAAAAATACCCTGAGTTTTGTTGTTCCATGCCCCGCGCCAAAGGCGCCCGCGAAATTTTTTACGTTAATTTGTTGTTCCGCGCCAAATGCGCGGGCACCAAATTTGTTGTTAGACGCCGAATTTGTTGTTCCGCATCGAAAACACCCGCGTCGAAGGTGCCTGTGCCACTAAATATTTTTACGCCAATTTATTATTCTGCGGGGAAATCTTAAATGATCCATGCCCGCGGGCACGAGTTATGACTAGTCTATTATACAATTCACGACTTTTGTCCTACGTGGCGGCAAAAGTATGACTAGGAAAAAAATTTTGTCCTACGTGGCGGCAAAAGTATGACTAGGACAAAAATTTTCCAATTTTACTCCATCTCACGATACTTGGTGTAACAGAATTTTAGTTCAAGCTACTAGGTGTAACAGAATTTCTACATCAAAAACCCTCTCATTATGTCGCACCTCAATTTTCTCTCCGTCACCCGTAACCGCACACACACGGTTTTGGATTTTTTTTTCCGTTTCTCATTGCATTGCTTTCATTCACTAGAAGTATACATCTGCGGAAATAATCACATACATTATATACAACGTTCAGCATATATGACAAAGACTGGAAATAATCACATACCTTATATTAAAGATTTCCAATTTCAATTTTTTTAAATCTCAGTTGGTTGTAACTGCATTTTTTTGCACTTCCTTTTTTTTGCTCATTCGCCCGTAACTAGGGTTGTTGACGAACAGAATATTCGACGAACTACTCATGAACAAGCTCGGTACATGTTCGTTTACGTTCGTTTTGGAAGCTTAATGAACAAGCTTAAACAGATTTTAAGAGCTCGGTTAGTAAACGAACAGAGCTTGAACATAACTTGTGTTCGTTCATTTATGTTCATGAACAAGCTTGTTAAGTGTTCGTGAACAAGCTCGTTAAGTGATGTTCATGAACAAGCTCGTTAAGTGTTCGTGAACGAACATGTACCGAAAATAGTAAATTTATATACATACTATATTTTTTATTATGCTTAGAATGGATGGTTGTAATGGGATATATGGAGCTATTATGCTGGATTTGTTTGTTTTTGTCCTGCAAATATTTAATCTTTTTATTTAATTGAGTTAGTCATTGTCAATAATGTTTAAATATTATTATTTCTGATTAAAAAATTGACATTCGTTTGTTTGTTTGAAAATCTGTTCATGAACAAGATTGATTTGTGTTCACGAACATGTTCCTAAACATGTTCACGAACAAGCTCGATAAGTCTTGTTAACGAACAGAATGTTCGATTAACTACCCGTGAACAAGCTCGGTAAATGTTCGTTTACGTTCGTTTACGTTCGTTCGGTAAGCTTAACGAACAATCTTGAACATGTTTTTAGATCTCGGTTAGTAAACGAACAGAGCTTGAACATGGATTTTGTTCATGAACAAAACCAAGCTCCATGTTCAAACTCGTTCAAGCTCTTTCGTCAACAGCCCTACCCGTACCGCACAGCCACACGTTTTTGACTTAAGTTAGCTTTGATAATTTAAAAACCTGGAATATTAATATAGTTAGTTTTTGAATTTAGTTTGCCCATCGCCCGTAACCGAATGTTAATGTAGTGAGCTTTGGTTTTTCTAAATTAACTTGAAAGAACTTGAATTCGTGGATTCGTGCGCCTCAAAGGCAAAATCTTGAATTCGTGAACTTGTGCAACTTGATTAAGCTGACTCGTGTTCCAGCACAACATTTGGGTGGGGTTAGAGTTGAGCGGCCGCTAAGCATGTGCAATGGTCCCCTTCAAGAGCACCACCCGTATGCGTTGGGTGGCGTTAATCAATATTATACCCCCCGTGAGAAGGACTGTCTCACTCACCACGTCTTAAAGGCGAGGACCCTATACAGATAGAAATCATATGCATGGAACTTAAATCATTTATTATCATTTCACTTGCACACTAGAATTGCTATGACTACCGTATTGTGCTATCTTTAGAACGACCATGATCATAAATGCTTTTTCCGCATGTAGAATAAATGTATAACTGCGACTTTAGAACTATTATCATCGTTTAATCTATTTAATAATTCGTACACCTCGACTTGGGTCTTCTCACCTTTTACTTGCCAGACCATTGCTGACATACATTCATGTTTTTGGAATGTATGTCAGATTGCGAGACAGCTTACCAGGAGGAGAAGTTGTTTGAGGTGGCTGACCCAGAGAGCCAGGAGTTTGTGGACCCAGAGTCGCTCCCTGCAGAGGACTAGAGACTTGTTCTGTTGTTGTTTCAAATTTGATTTAGCACATTGTAGTAGGAGTATGTTTCTCTGTTGTTTTCCTTCGGCCATATTGGGGCCATGTTGCTTTTATTTCGTGTATGAACTTCTGGATGTGCCCTTGATATTAATGGATGTTTTTATTGTTCTGAATGCATGCAAGAATCATGCAAGGTTGTTATCACAGACGCTTAGTGAACTCGGTCTTCATTGCTCCAGTTCATGTGGACCTTTGTAACGTTCCCGCTTCCATCATATTTTTGGGAAGCGTGGCGTTACACAAGTGTTGGCCAAACAAAAGATTAAGAAACTTACAAAACCAGGCCAAGAATTGGAATTTGGTTTTGGAATTATTTAAAAGTACTATTCACCCCTCCTCTAGTACATGTGCAGTGGCTTCCCAGGGCACTACAGTTTTTTCATTAAAAATTTTTGGCACAAAAAATTGTTTTTTTCTTTACAAAATGATCTTCAATTAAGGAGAAATATTGCATACCCCTAAAACAGTCAAAAATGGCAAGTGAAAATTCAACTGTTATATGCTAAATGATGAGAAATATTGCATACCCCCACCCTAACTATTCTTACATTTTGTGCATACATCGTATACACCTTGACCCTAATATATATGTTTTTAGAACATCTTGTGAAATTAGGGCTTGTACGTGTTAATGCATAAAATCACCATTTGTATATATTATTTTCGCATTCTATAGTTTTCAATATGAAGATTATGATTTTCTAAACACAACATACATATTTACGTAATTTTCGGAGATTTATCCCAATTCATGTGATTTTACAGGACCAGACTCATTGTCCATCAACACCAGACGTCTGGCGTGTCAGGTTGAAAATGGAGAAGAGTTTGGGAACATCAACCATCTGGAGAACACCAACCATACGCTTGAACAGTGCTTTAGTCGTCTGGGAAGAATACTCCAATCGACTGAACATTCGAATAAAAATGCAAAACAGAAAACAAAAAGTTGGGGTTTTGTGATGCCTTGCCACCAGACGCCCGAAGAAGACGAACTAGGCGTCTGGTCTACCATCAGGCTTCTGTCACCCCTTCACCAGATGCTTGTACCAACCATCAAGAGCCCAAGCATCAGATACCACCAGATGCCTGGGACGAGCACATCAGACGTCTGGCGCTGCAACGTACACACGTGGAATTATGGAGCAACCATGATCGATGAACCCATCGTCAGGATGCGTTTCTTATGCGACTTTTTGCTACTGTTTTCTCATACATGACCCGAATCCGATCATATAAGCTTGTTTGTTCTCGCCCCTTGATCATATATCTAAGTGTGCAACTTGTATTGGAGAGGAGACTATAAAAGCGCGCGCTCTCACTCTCACTCACTCACAAACATTATCTTCTTCTTAGATTATTCATTGGCCAATAGTGAGAAGGATTAGGAGGGAAATAAAAGCCAAGTAGGAGGAGCTTGTGCTGGAGTTATAATCTACAAACGGAATCTTCTTAGATAAAAAATCATATTTTTCTTATTCATTGTAACTTTGATCTTGTGAATGAACCATATGGTTTTAAGAGTAAAACTGTCTTTTTTTTGCTATGGGTTGTAAGGGACCCTGCGGGGCTACACATACACTAGAGGGGAGTGAATAGTGTAATAGAAAACAAAGTGCTTAATTAAAAGTTACTAAAATTAAAGCACAAATAAGCAGCAGAAATTAAACAGAGTGCTCAACAACAACAATCGCAAACACAGAATTTACCCTGGTTCCCTAAAACTTGGGTACATCCAGCCACACCAGTATTCACTATAATCCCACACAGAGAAGTGAATACAAAATCCCACAAATGGATACCTCACACAGAGGATTTAGGATTCCCACAAAGATATATCCTCACTCTCACACAGAGAGACCTCTCACAGAGGATTTGTTCTTTCACACAGAAAGAACCAAACTCCCACAAAGAAAGTAACTCCCACCAAGAGAGTAACTAACTACCACAAAGAGAATTAGGGTTTCGAAACAAAAACAAAATGAAACAACACTTACATATGCCTTGATATGATCTTACCAATGTGAAGAAGAAGGCATGCAAGTGAATGGCCAAGTGCTTGAGATTAGCTTTGATTGCACTTGTTGATCTTTCTCTCTTCTAGGAATGAATCCTAACACTTCTCACTTGAGTGTATGAAAATGAAGAGAAGAAAGATGATCTCCAAGAAAGGAATTAGATTGAAATCCATTGGAGAAATTCCTTAGAGCTTAGATGCTATAGCATAAGAATGAAGCTCTAATTAGGAAATGGGGGAGGAGTGGCTTAGAGAATAGATTAAATGATCTTCTATGATTTCCTAACCCTTTCAAGAGTTCTAAATGAACTAAGCCAATCCCTATAAATAGGAAGCCAAGAAGAGCCTATAAACACAGCCAAAAAACCCAAAGGGAAGAAATCTACAACGGCTAGATTTTGGCAGTTTACGGCAAGAACAATCGACTGATGATCATTAGACAGTTGACTGATCAACGGCTAGAAAATATCCCAACGGCTATAATCTGAGCCAGGACAGTCGACTGTAGAAGACTACACAGGCGACTGAAAAGCAGACAGTCGACTGTATATTCTTCATCAGGCGACTGCAGCAGGGATGGACAAGAAACAGAGAGCTGCACTCTTTCTCCAGATAAGCATACATGCGACTGATGACAATAATACAGTCGACTGTCTTATAGTCAGGCGACTGTAATACCTTCATCAGTTGACTGCTGTATAAGATGGAGAAAAGACAGAGAGAGATGCATATTTCGCACTTACGCCTTTCAGACGACTGAAGGCCATTTCACAGGCGACTGTAAATATACAGGTGGTCGCGCCCCGGCGTACACGTCCCGCGGCGACGGTTGTAGTTTTACCGCAAGCGCACGGTCAAGTGGCGAGCGGGTATCGAACACGAGGAGGTGGCGTTGGTTCCAATCTATCCTAGGTTGGTTTGACTACGAACCTTTTATTGGTGGAGATGGCTATGGTATGATATAATGGAAATGGTGGTGGATGTCGGTGTCGATGATAAAGAAATCGGTCAAATATCGACTCAAATACAGTATAATAAAAGAGGGAATTTACCTTGCGGCGATCCAGTCACAATCGTCGGGCAAGGTATGGGGATATAAAATCAAATAAAGACGTCTAGGGCTAGGGAATTCCCACTACGGATCGTCATGCATCATCATAAATAGTGAATCTCAATATTACCAGACTTGTGTTGAGGTGAACTAGTCGCAACTTAATGTAGAACCAAGCTCACGCTCTCGCGCTATTGCCGGTCTATAGCAAACCTAGGTTAGGGCCCAATCTCTTGCAAACCCTAACCTAAGCCACTAGCATGAGGATCGACATCATCGCCCAATCGCTCCTCGAGCCCACTCTCGTGCAAACTCGAGTTACGATCTAGGTTGTGATAGTTCGTATTCGTCCAATCTCTTGCAAACGAATATGTGTATAGATTTACAATTAAAAATCCTAGCTTTGGTCCAATCTCTTGCAAACCAAATCTAGAGAAACCCAATTGTAAACCTAAATCGAATATCTAGGCCTTCCCATCGATTAGAATCCAATCTCTTGCAAATCCCAAATCGATGGAAATCCCTAGCTATCCGTAGTAAATCAATCACAACCTAACCTCCTAGCAATTCTAGCAATTTGGGAATTCATTCATCACAAATCTGAAATTAGATCCATAGGGTTCATCCCCAAACCCTAGAACAACAAATCTACTCTAGCATAGCAATAAGGATATGAGAATCAATAGAAATCATTGCTTGCAGACAAAAAGATAGAAAAACAAAGATTAAAATAAAAAGAAGAAAATACTTAGCTTTAATGAAGATCTTCAATCCAAAATACAAGCTTTTAGATCCAAGAGGGGGCCTAGGGCATGGCCTAACCTCTAAAATAAATCCCTCCTAAAACATCTTGGGAACCCCCCTAATGGTGGCTACAAACCCCCTTAAATAGCCCCCAAAAAACCCTAGCAAAAAGCCCTAGAAATCCCCTCCAACTCACGCACGAAACGGAGTCCGCGTACAACTTCAATTCTGGGCAAGTTACGACTCGGCCGAGTGGGGAAAGCTCACTCGGCCGAGTGAGAATTCAAGCACTGCAGCGTCGACTTGCAGAAATTCCCCAGATTTCATCCGACCTCTGATTTGCGCGTTCTTGGCGGCGTTGGAACCGTCATGAAGTCTACTATCCATAAAAAATATGAGAAAAATAATTTGATGGCTGGAATGATAGCAGATTTGAAAAGAGTAGGAGGATATCTGAAAATCTGGGCGTCGTGTGTCCTCGGCATCACTCGGTCGAGTGGCAAATGTCACTCGGCCGAGGGGCATTTGGTACTCGGGCGGACGGCTTTCGTCACTCGGCCGAGTCGGGCTTCTGGGGCAGACTGACGGATTACAGTAAGTTGGACATTTTGGATTGCCGTCGTCAGGGTGCCACTCGGACGGACGGAGTCTCCTCACTCGGCCGAGTCGGCGTGCGATGCTCGGCCGAGTGCATGCCGATACATCTCTGTTGCGTGTCCGATCTGGCCGGCCGAGCGGGGGTCTCAATGCTCGGCCGAGTGACTCCTTCACTCGGCCGAGTGGCATGCTGAAAATGCCCAATCTTCATCTTTTCGCTCCCCCGTCGCTCCTACGACGTTCTTTCTTCTTCCACTCCTCTTCCATTGCAGAATAACCCTCAAAAGGGCCATGGTTGACACTCCGGAGTGGGTGCAAATCCTCTTGATCTCACAATCGATCCAAATCGCTCCATATTTCCTGAAATACGATAAAAACAAGAAATAGTGAAAAGTATCGCAATATTGTCGAATAATCGTGAAAAGCGTGATATGGGCGATCAAAACGGTATGCAAATATGCAGAAAAAAGGTGTAAAATATGGAGTGATCAAAATCCCCCAAGCTTACCTCTTACTCGTCCTCGAGGAAGATAAGTAGAGAGACGAACTCGGGAGATGAAAATAAAGAAAATGAAATGAAAAAAGAAAGAACACGAGGTGGAAGGGGGTCACTAGATTCTTCTCTCATATCTCAAGCCATAAGCTACACATCACGATAACTTGGAAAATACAAATCACATGCTATAAGGATTTCATATCTTACATAAACATGATACTTGCAAGTTTTTAAGAACAACAAAAGGGATTCTCTAAATTCATACAATCAATTCATATCCATATCACGCATTTCATAGGATTTAATATACAAATGTTGGCGATGCACTTTTCAATCAAGAGTTATAACTGAAGCATATAAGAATCACGCCAAACATGCAATGGAGAATGGAATAAATCATGGCATTCACATATTTATATCAATTCATAAGAAATCTCCATAACTTAGGTATTTTGCTAAGTTTCAGCATTATCAAACTTCCCCATTCGTGCACCTCTCCACTCTAATGTCGTACTCACTCATATGGTCAAATGAATTCAACCCCCCCAAGCTTAGCTTGAGGCATCGCATCTAAAGGAATAATATAGTGGAAATGGGATTTTTGCCTTGGTTTTCCCAAGTTTTTTGTGGCTCCAATAATGAGATAGAGAAACATTTTTTTTTCTTCTTTTTTTTTCTTTTTGAACTTTTTTGTTTCTCACTTTTCTTTTTGGATTTTTGTAGGAGCTATTTGATTTGTATTTTTGGATTTTGGCTCCTTTTTGGCTTTTTGGACTTTTTGGAGCTAACTTTTCTTTTGTGGGGATTTTTTTTGGGAAATAGATGCGATATAAGTAGCTTTAGGAGGTGAACTCAAGTGACATGTAGAGAATAAAAAGATATATGTGGAGAAAGAAATAATGTAACACTCGGTTCACTCTAAGATGTGCACGGATGGTTCAATAAGATAATACATCAACTAAAACTCATATGTAAGCAAGGATATTCTCAATCATTTCAATAAATAGTGAAGTCAAGCAGTAAAGTTTACCACCATATCAGGCATGCAACAGAAGGTGAATAAGACAATAAAACTGATGCTTCAGATATACTAATAATGCGTGAATCTTGGTGCATTTCCAACAAAAGCATACTAAACACTAATCCATACATTCAGTTTCAATTAATATCATGCATTCATGTAGAGGAATCATCAAAAGAAATAGATTTTGCAAGCACATGTGAATAGCAAGACTATGGAATACTCTAAGTAGCATGGCAAGGAATAATAAGTATCGTGATGGCTACTAAAGCAGTAAGAGATATCATCATAAGGAACAAATCTAGCAAAAGGAGGAAAGGAAAATAAAGAAATAAAAAATAAAAGAGAGGAAAGAAAAGAAAAACAAGCACACAACATGATGCATGACCACACATAAAAGGAAAATAAGATGGAAAAATCAAAAAGATGATGCAAAAATTTTGAAAAAATTTAAAAATCCTAAAATAAAGTAAAAATGCAACTAATGCATCTAAATGGCATGGAAATGCACTCCCCCAAGCTTAAACTTCACATTGTCCTCAATGTGATCATAATGAAAGAATATGAGGAACAACGATAACAATAAGGGGTGAATGAAAAATGATGAAATGAATGACATGAAATCCTAATGCAACTACATGCACGTACAATGATGCATGAGAGAGCTTTCCCCCAAGCTTATACCAAACAATCCTATTCAAGTGACTCAATCAAAAATGTCATGGCTTTGCAAAACGTGATCAAGTCAAATGAATAAGAAAGTGAGGTTTCACTTGAACGAAATGCTCGATGGTGGTGAGCAAAAGGATGTGACACATCAAAATATGGAGAGGGGAATTAATATATATAATGGGTTTGGGGTGTAAATGATTATTGTGGCCGTCATATGAGGTGATATTTATTCAAGCAAATCTATACGGTCCTCTCGCTATCGAGAGAATTCGTGTTTATTTAAAGCATAAAAATTTCTACACTATTGGATTGATATCACCTATAGCAAAAGGCGGATCCAGTATCTTTGCTGGTGCAGGCAATTGCTCCAACTGCTCCTTCCGTGGCTCCGCCAGGCGCGTATGTCCACGGACTCCAACGAACTCCAGCAATGCATCCTCCAGCATTCCCACAAGGACTCCACCTGTACCCTGCAGAGAATAGGATGCATCAGTTCGCTGCAAAAAATTCACCCTCATAATAAAAGTATCCCAAAGAGGATCGTCTATAGAAATGTATGGAATAAATAATGGTTGACGATACTTCCCTGGAAATAATCCAATATCCTCATGTGTCGTGATAGCTGTCTCCACGGTGTCTTCTCTATGCTGCTCAGGTAAATCTAGATCATAGGTGTGGACCTCATCGAGATGCTCATCATCATCGTCAGACTCATCCCAGTGCACCTCTTGATCATATTCATATGCGTCCATGGGTGCTAACTCCTCGCTCTCCTCCTCATATACGTCCCATCATACCTCTTGATCGTATGTACATGAATCCTGCAAAAGGCAAGATGAATCATAAAAAACATCATGCACGGAAGGGAAATCAAAGATAAAGGGCGAGGGAGTAAAGAGATCTCCCAGAAGGGTGGCCAAAAGCTCTGTGGGGTAGTCCTCTGCGTCAGTGGGAGGATGAGGTGGCTGCGGAAGCTCTAATGGAGGAGGATAGTGCTCGGGATCCTCATGAATGGCTGTGTCCTCGTCTCGATGCACGTCCTCCTCGGTTATAAGCTCCGGCTCTGTGTGTAAGGCCTCCTCAAAAGCATGCTCTGTCTCTGTATGTGAGGCCTCCTCGGTAATATGCTCTGGCTCGATAGTGTGCTCCTTTGCCTTCTCATCAACTATCAATGTAGGCTCTCTCTGGGATGGTGATGCTGACTGCTCAGGTGTGTCAACTTGTGGGGATGTATCAGGTGGAGGGGAATGCCCGCAAGCAATCCGAAAATATAGTCTATCCCCCTCAAGACTGACATGGATGTCCTCCTCAATTGTTCCTGCAGCTGAAACACGGTTCATAACAAAATCCACAAATCGTAGATCAAATGCATCATCTGCTGTAATGCTCTCTGAACCAGTGAACCTCACTGACTCCAAGAGGCCCTCCAATAAGTTCTGAAATGCGTTCAGCTCAAAATCTGTGGTCCACATAATACCATCCATAATACCTGATAAACAAAGATAAATACCTGGAGAAAAATATCAGTGGCACAAAAGAATATAGAAATGGTAGTAATGGTGGCGGGGGTGAAAATTTCCTTTTTTTTTCTTAAATTTTTTTTCGTAGTCTAATCAACCTAATTGTGACAAATTGGCACCCAACGGGAAACACCTCCCCGGCAACGGCGCCAAAAACTTGGTCGCGCCCCGGCGTACACGTCCCGAGGCGACGGTTGTAGTTTTACCGCAAGCGCACGGTCAAGTGGCGAGCGGGGTATCGAACACGAGGAGGTGGCGTTGGTTCCAATCTATCCTAGGTTGGTTTGACTACGAACCTTTTATTGGTGGAGATGGCTATGGTATGATATAATGGAAATGGTGGTGGATGTCGGTGTCGATGATAAAGAAATCGGTCAAATATCGACTCAAATACAGTATAATAAAAGAGGGAATTTGCCTTGCGGCGATCCAGTCACAATCGTCGGGCAAGGTATGGGGATATAAAATCAAATAAAGACGTCTAAGGCTAGGGAATTCCCACTACGGATCGTCATGCATCATCGTAAATAGTGAATCTCAATATTACTAGACTTGTGTTGAGGTGAACTAGTCGCAACTTAATGTAGAACCAAGCTCACGCTCTCGCGCTATTGCCGGTCTATAGCAAACCTAGGTTAGGGCCCAATCTCTTGCAAACCCTAACCTAAGCCACTAGCATGAGGATCGACATCATCGCCCAATCGCTCCTCGAGCCCACTCTCGTGCAAACTCGAGTTACGATCTAGGTTGTGATAGTTCGTATTCGTCCAATCTCTTGCAAACGAATATGTGTATAGATTTACAATTAAAAATCCTAGCTTTGGTCCAATCTCTTGCAAACCAAATCTAGAGAAACCCAATTGTAAACCTAAATCGAATATCTAGGCCTTCCCATCGATTAGAATCCAATCTCTTGCAAATCCCAAATCGATGGAAATCCCTAGCTATCCGTAGTAAATCAATCACAACCTAACCTCCTAGCAATTCTAGCAATTTGGGAATTCATTCATCACAAATCTGAAATTAGATCCATAGGGTTCATCCCCAAACCCTAGAACAACAAATCTACTCTAGCATAGCAATAAGGATATGAGAATCAATAGAAATCATTGCTTGCAGACAAAAAGATAGAAAAACAAAGATTAAAATAAAAAGAAGAAAATACTTAGCTTTAATGAAGATCTTCAATCCAAAATACAAGCTTTTAGATCCAAGAGGGGGCCTAGGGCATGGCCTAACCTCTAAAATAAATCCCTCCTAAAACATCTTGGGAACCCCCCTAATGGTGGCTACAAACCCCCTTAAATAGCCCCCAAAAAACCCTAGCAAAAAGCCCTAGAAATCCCCTCCAACTCACGCACGAAACGGAGTCCGCGTACAACTTCAATTCTGGGCAAGTTACGACTCGGCCGAGTGGGGAAAGCTCACTCGGCCGAGTGAGAATTCAAGCACTGCAGCGTCGACTTGCAGAAATTCCCCAGATTTCATCCGACCTCTGATTTGCGCGTTCTTGGCGGCGTTGGAACCGTCATGAAGTCTACTATCCATAAAAAATATGAGAAAAATAATTTGATGGCTGGAATGATAGCAGATTTGAAAAGAGTAGGAGGATATCTGAAAATCTGGGCGTCGTGTGTCCTCGGCATCACTCGGTCGAGTGGCAAATGTCACTCGGCCGAGGGGCATTTGGTACTCGGGCGGACGGCTTTCGTCACTCGGCCGAGTCGGGCTTCTGGGGCAGACTTACGGATTACAGTAAGTTGGACATTTTGGATTGCCGTCGTCAGGGTGCCACTCGGACGGACGGAGTCTCCTCACTCGGCCGAGTCGGCGTGCGATGCTCGGCCGAGTGCATGCCGATACATCTCTGTTGCGTGTCCGATCTGGCCGGCCGAGCGGGGGTCTCAATGCTCGGCCGAGTGACTCCTTCACTCGGCCGAGTGGCATGCTGAAAATGCCCAATCTTCATCTTTTCGCTCCCCCGTCGCTCCTACGACGTTCTTTCTTCTTCCACTCCTCTTCCATTGCAGAATAACCCTCAAAAGGGCCATGGTTGACACTCCGCCTTTCAGACGACTGAAGGCCATTTCACAGGCGACTGTAAATATACAGGTGATTGTAAAAACAACAACAGACGACTGTCTTGCAACATGGGAAAAAGCCCAGAAAATGTAAGAAGCGCACATGCGACTGTCGACCAATTCACAGGCGAATGTAAGAGTACAGGCGACTGTAAATTGAATATCAGTCGACTGATGCGAAAAGCTTAAGCTGAGTCAATAGAAAAGTTGACTTGAGCTGTGCATCATAGTCAACTGTAGAAGGCTCGACAGGCGACTGGAAATCACCCAATCGACTGTAAAACCTTCAGCAGGCGACTGCATGAGAGCCAGAGACTCCAAATGAGTCTTTGGTCTAGATGAACCTATTGGGTTGGATTCTATGATAATCCTAAGGCTCACTAAGATGGTTAAAAGCATATGCAAAGAGAGTATGACCATCTATCAAGGCATTACAATAATCCTAGACTCAAAAAGAGAAATGCAAGTAAATGAAATTACATGGATTACAAATTGCATCTCCTAGAGTCTAAGTCTTCAAGCTCACGATACCTTGATGCTCTCCATCATCTCCAAGCTTTGGCACACATTGATGAGCTTCCCTTCATCAAGCTCCAAGCTTTGACAATGCTTCTCTAGATGTCCATCCATCATCATGCTCCAAGCTTTGGCTTCATTAGATGATCTTCATGACTTCATCCAAGCTTGAGCACACCATCACTCTTGGAGGTCTTTAAGATATCCCTTGTAATATCCTCCAAGCATTATGCTTTGTCTCATCAACATATAATCATTAAGATAAACTGAGACTAAAACATAAGATTGATTAGCACACTAACATAATGTATTGATCATCATCAAAACAACGTTAGTCTTGAACCCAAGAACTAACATGGGTGTGATGAGGGGACGACGTAGTTTTGGAAGGCAGCGGTGATGGCGATGGTTGAGTAGGAAAAGTGTAGTGTATGGAAGATAGAAAATGATAAAACTAGAATTTTATTTAATGATAAAATAGGTACTAAGATAATGTCAAATTACATATAAATAAAATGTAATATAGTTAACATTTTGCGTAATGTGGATTACAGCGCTCAAAGTGGAGTGATGTTATTGGCCATACACTTTTGTATAAGCACACAAAACTTTTAATGACAAGTTTAACATCATTTTTCTTACATATTTTACCTTTTCATCAATGCGATATGCTTTTTCACTCCTCCCATGCATATCTATCTGCTTCCCAACGCTGCTGTCGGGATCACCTGATATGTATAGTAGACAGTAGAGGATAGGTGAATAGTGTATAACAAATATTCAAAACCCTCTAGAAAATTCTACGTAAGATTACAATTAATAATACCCAATTTAATCTTAATCAACAACAATTATATCTTGCAATAGAGTATGCAACAGAAATAGAACAAACAAGAGATAATTCACAACATAGAAAATTAGACAATCGTAAACACAAAGATTACCATAGTTTAGTCATCACGTGACCTACACTCAACACCCAAGCCCCACGTGGCTAATTCCACTATTCCAACAAATAATACAACTACATCTTCCAATATGATTTTTTACAAACCACCGCTTCCCAAGAGGATTTCTAACTCACCGACTCACACTAGATGAATTTCCACTTACAAAGTTTTTTGATACAATTACACATAGCCTCAACTTAAACCTCTTATGTAGCCGCGAAGCTATGTGAAGAACTTGATATTCAAATCATGAAATTGAGACTCTTGGAAGATCAAGTGTTGGCCAAACAAAAGATTAAGAAACTTACAAAACTAGGCCAAGCAAAAGAAGTTTTTCTTTAAAACTTTTTGGCACAAAAACTTGTTGTTTGCCTTTACAAAATGATCTTTGATTCATGCATTAAAAATCAGGCAACCCTCATGTTATATGGGAAAATTCGGGCCCAAACATTTGACCAAAATACCCCTAAGACGGTCAGAAATGTCAAGTGAAAATTCGACCGTTATATGCTGATTGAGGAGAAATATTGCATACTCGCCCCCCATTCGTATACACTTTGCCCCTAATATATATTTTTAGAACATCTTGTGAAATTAGTGCTGGTTACTTGTTAATGCATACAATCACCATTTGTATAGATTATTTTCGCATTCTATAGTTTTCAATGTGAAGATTATAATTCTGAACACATTACGTAATTTTCACAGATTTATCTTAATTCATGTGAATTTTACCGGACCAGACGTCTAGTCTATTGACATCAGATGTATGGCGTGTCAGGTTGAAAATGGAGAAGCATGGGACACATGAGCCGGTTGAAGAACACCAACCAGACGATTGAACAGTGCTTCAGACGTCTGGAAAGAGTACTTCAGTTGACTGAACAGTCGGAGAAAAATGCGAAGCAGAAAACAGAAAGTTGGGGTTTTGTGATGCATTGCCAGCAGACGCCTGAAGAAGACAGACCAGGCGTCTGGTCTACCATCAGGCTCCTGTCACCCCTTCACCGGACGTCTGTCCCCACCATTAAGAGCCCAAGCATTAGATACCACCAGACGCCTGGGACGAGCGCATCAGACTTCTGGCGATGCAACTTACACACGTGGAATTAGGAACAACCAGACGTCTGGAGCTTCTACTCCAGGCGTCTGATCGATGAACCCATCGCTAGGATGCATTTCTTATGCGACTTTTTGTTGCTGTTTTCTCCAACCCGACCCGAATCCGATCACTTAAGCTTGTTTGTTCTCTGATCATATATCTAAATGTGCAACTTGTATTGGAGAGGAGATTATAAAAGCTCTCTCTCTATGTTAAACATTATCTTCTCCTTAGATTATTCATTGGCCAACAGTTAGGAGGGAAATAGAAGCCAAGTAGGGGGAGCTGGAGTTATAATCTACAAAAGGGTTCTTCTTAGATCAAAAATCTTATGATTTTTCTTATTTATTGTAACTGTGATCTTGTGACTGTGAATGAACCATTGGGTAATATCATTTTTATTTGCTATGGGTCAGGGTGTAAATTGGGCCCGGGGCCCGCCAGGCCCGGCGGCCCGGCCCGGGATCATGTAAATTGGGCCCGGGGCCCGCCAGGCCCGGCGGCCCGTACCCGGGCCGGGCTCTGGCCCGGGCCCGGCCCGGGTTTTTTTTTGATAAATAAGCCTCGCTCAGAGTTATTTAGGGGGTGGGGGAGCCGGGCCGGCCCGTCCCGGCCCGGCTGGGCCCGGGGTTCTCCCCGGCCGGGCCGGGCCGGGCCGGCCCGGATTTTTGATGGATAGCTATGGGTAGCTATGGGTAGCTAAGCTTTCTCGTGTGTGCGGTGTATGTGAAGTTGATAGTTAGAATTTAGATCTTCATTCTCTTGCTTATTTTCTTGCTTATTTTCATGACTATGTATGATGAGTTACTTTGTCATCTTGATGTTGCTTATTTTTATCAGATACCTAATCTAATAAATATCATAACAGAGCTGAGAATTTATACCCCAGACGTATACGCAAATTAAGTGAAATCTATGGTTGCAGAAAAGAACAGAGGGAAGAAAGCTGTCAACAAATAACTTTCAACAAATAAATTAATGGAATAAATTAACTAGATGAAACCGTTAACGGTCATCTAGCACAAAGTGAGCTCTACATTTTATTCCAGAGTGCAGCCATTGCGGCTGCAAAACATAACCAGGTGTTGCTGCAACATTATGACGAGCTAGCTGCTCAGACTTGCTGCACAATAGCTTGCAGAAAAGAATGGAAACAAAGATCACAGGATACTGTACAGAGATCGTCGAAATGTATAGAACATGATGGTTCGGCTATCCTGAATCTCTTCCTGCAGAAAATCAATGTGCTTCTTATTTACGCGCTGCGTGGTAGAGCTCCATGTAGTCCAAGGCGGGGCGATTCCACGACCAGTCTTGCTCCATGACGCGCTTGCGCAAAGAGTTGAGCCATTCCCGAGCATCGTACCATGCAGAGATTGCTCTGGAAAATTTGTGACAGGGTTAAAAGGAATGCACAATTATACATGGCTACTTTTCATAACACTACCTCTATGTTTTATCGTTTTCCCCAAAATTCTACCTTAAACTTTGAAAATAACAAAAAAAAAACTTCAATTTTAACAAATTACTAAGCTGTTACATGCCAGAGCTAGTTTTCTGAAATGTTATTCAAAGATTGAGATGGTGTTTTGAGACTTTTGAAAACTTTGAAGGAACTAATCAGGGGGAAATGAAGATATTTTTAAAGTTTACGGTAATATTTTGCGGGATATCGGATCCTTTTTTCTAGTTGTGTATGCAGATATTAAGGAATTGAATGATAACATAAGCTCAAGTGAAACTGGATCTGAAACTAACAGTTCGATTGGGCACTGCTTTCTCCACACTATTTATGGCTTATATACATAATATAAACAAAGAACTGAATAAACACAAATCTGCTACTTGCCTGTTGAGTGCATAATCAACACCAGCAGCATCAGCTCCATCAAAGCTAAATCCATTTGGTTCAAGACATTGAGCTAGAGCCCTCTCCTTGTCATTATCAACATCAAATACGGTATCATAGAGACCTACAACAATGCAGAAGCAACCCGTATATCATGCGCATAGTACTTGCCAGTTTCTCGAAGAATACTTGCATATGGCACAGATAACAAATTAATAAGAGTAAACCGACGGGGGTTAAAGAATCGCATGTCACAAATATTCAGGCACATACGGGAGATCTCCCATCTCTAGTCCTAGAAGTGAACAGTCGTACTGTTTCTTCGATGCTTTCATGGATTTTTCAACATCAATTAAATAGGTAAATAACAGTACACGAGATGTAATTGATCAAAAAAATGATCAGAGTTTCTTTATTAAAAGATCATTTCGCAGGTGTCTTCACAAATAACATTTTTAGAGGAAGCCACCTTCGAAAAAGCAGCAATTTCACATTAAAAGTGGGGGTAGAGTAATCGATGAAGCATTAACTGTGAAAACAAACATCATATCTGATCGCATGATGACATTAGACCAGGTGATATTACTGATTAAGTATATAATGTGATTGTAGTTTTGGGTGAAAATGTGATTAGCCCCCAAATGACGGCTATCACTTCTTATTTATATCAACCCACTCTTTTCTTTACACACACAACCAATAACACACAATACCCCCCCTCAAGATGAGCAAAAGATATTTATCATGCCCATCTTGTTACAAGCATCCTCTACTCCTTTAGAGTTCAACCCCTTTGTAAGGCAATCAGCTAGTTGCTGTCCAGAAGTAATGTAGGAGATCTCCAACTGTTTCTTGTCCAATCTTTCTTTAATGAAGAACCTGTCAATCTCTATGTGCTTCGTTCTATCATGTTGCACTGGGTTGTTGGCAATGTTAATTGTTGACTTGTTATCACACAACAACCGCAATGGTCCTTCTCTCAGCAGGCGTAGCTCTTGTAGAAGTGATCTCAACCAGATCATCTCACAGGTACTAAGCACCATAGCACGATACTCTGCTTCTGCAGTGGAACGAGCCACCAAATCCTGCTTCTTGCTGCGCCAAGAGACTAAGTTGCCCCCAACAAACACACAGTAGCCTGAGGTCGATCTCCTATCATCCAGGCAACTGGCCCAATCCGCATCACAGTAGCCTGTCACATTCATGTGACCATGACTACCAAATAATATGCCTTTTCCTGGACTATTCTTCAGATACCTCAGTATCCTGAAGACTGCCTCCATATGTCCAGTCCTAGGATCATGCATGTATCTACTTACCACACTGATAGCATAGGCAATGTCAGGTCTGGTATGGCATAAGTAGATAAGGCGTCCAACAAGTCTCTGATACCTTTCTTTGTCTACTGGCTCCCCTGATTGTGAATGCAACCTATGATTCTGATCAATAGGAGTAACTGCTGGACGACACCCCAACATACCAGTCTCAGCCAGTAAATCCAGGGCATACTTCCTCTGTGAGAGAACTATACCCTTCCTGGACCTAGCAATCTCCAGTCCAAGGAAATACCCCAACTGTCCAAGGTCATTGACCTCAAATTCTCTCGCCAATCTAGCCTTCAAGTGAGAGATTCCCTCTTCATCATCTCCAGTGATAATAATATCATCAACATACACAACCAGAAGGGTAATCCGCTATCCTGAATGCCTATAGAATACAGTATGATCACCATTACTCTGCTTGTAGCCCATAGTGATGACTGCACGCCTGAATCTGTCAAACCATGCCCTTGGAGATTGCTTCAGCCCATATAAAGACTTGTCCAGCCTACACACCTTTCCCATCGTCTGTTGTGTGCTAAAGCCAGGTGGAACCTCCATGTATACCTCCTCCTGTAAGTCTCCATGCAAGAAGGCATTTTTCACATCCAACTGATGCAATTTCCATCCAAAATTCGCTGCACAGGATACCAGTACTCTCACAGTACTCATCTTTGCCACTGGGGCAAATGTCTCATCATAATCAATCCCATAAGTCTGACTGTAGCCATTGGCAACCAGCCTCGCTTTGTACCTGTCCACCTTCCCTTCTGGAGTTTGCTTTATTGTGAATACCCACTTACAGCCCACAGCTTTCTTCCCTGCTGGAAGTGAGACAAGTCTCCATGTCTTGTTCTTCTCCCGTGCTTCGAGTTCTTCGAGCATTGCTTTCTTCCACTGGGGATGTTGCTTTGCCACTCGCCAATCACTCGGTATAGAGATAGACTGTAAGGATGCAATGATAGCCCTATATGCAGGTGTAAGAGAAGCATATGAGACATGATTAGCAATATCAGCCTCATATCCATACCGTACAGGAGGCCTGCCGGCATTGATACGAGGCTCCCTACGAGATGCAAGTGGAAGATCTAAACTAGAGGAAGGCAAAGAAAGGTTACCATCCGTGTTAGGAGAGGAAGGCAGCAAGGAAGTCGGGACTCGAGCAGGCGTGATAGACTGATCAATCTCGACATGTGGCTGTGGAGCTAGTGGTTCTTCAGTGGGGGAGATGTCTTCTTGTTGTTCTCCATCGCCATGACTACCCTTCTGTCTCCTGCTATATTTCTTGCCGTACAACCTGTCTTCCTCCTCGTCCACCAGGGTCCTTTCCTCCTCGGCTCCTCCCTGCTATCAGGACCAGTACCAGTAGGCCCGACAGGACACAATATAAGTCCGACCACTACCCTCCTGTCATCAGTCTCCCCCTCTCGACCAACTCCTCCTGTGTTTGGAGAGGCACCAGTATCAAATACTGGTGTAGAATCTGTCAGTCCTCCATAAAAAGGCTCAGTCTCCCTGAACGTCACATTCATACTCACAAACAGCCTTCTTTCTGAGGGACTCCAACACCTATAGCCTTTCTGATTTGAAGGATACCTAACAAATATGCATTTAATTGCCTGAGCATCCAGCTTCCCCACAGAAGGTCTATGATCCCTCACAAAGCATGTGCATCCAAACACTTTTGGTGGAACTACAAAAGTGTTCTTTTCCATAAGAATCTCACATGTGGACTTCACATGGGGACTTCATACCAAGGATCCGCGAAGGCATCCTGTTGATGAGATAGGTGGCAGTCATCACTGCTTCACTCCACAATATCTTAGGTACATTCATGGTGAGCATGAGTGACCTAGTTACCTCCAACAAGTGTCTATTTTTCCTTTCAGCAACTCCGTTCTGTTGAGGCGTGTTGGGACACGTGGTTTAATGAGTTATCCCACTCTCAGATAGATAAGATGCAAACTCCTTGTTTACATACTCTGTCCCATTATCCGTTCTCAAGATGCGGATCTTGGCCTTATACACATTTCTGACACTTCTATGGAAGTCCTGAAAACACTTCAACGCTTCGCTTTTGTTTTTCATCATGTAAAGCCATGTCTTCCGAGAATGACAATCTATGAAAGTGATAAACCACCTGAACCCACTTACTGAAGTCACTGGGCAGGGCCCCCAAACATCTGAGTGAATAAGATGAAATCTCTCTACACTCCTCATCCCCACACTAGGATATGATGTCCTAGCGTGTTTCCCAAATTCACATGCATCACACTTCAAATTCATTTTATTCACTCTATTCAAAATCTCAGGATACATTTTATTCAACATATCAAAAGGCAAGTGTCCCAACTGACAATGTAATAAAAGTACCGCCCTTTCCTTCTCTTCACCAACGACAGCCAATGCAGCATCCCCACTAGCTCTGTCAAGATACCACAGTCCATCACGCCTGACGCCAGTCCCAAGCATCCTCCCAGTCTTCCTTTCCTGCAACACACAATGTGTAGAGTCAAAAGTAATGCTACAGTCGAGATCATCAACAATAGAGCCAACAGATAAAAGGTTGACTGGAAAAGATGGGACGTGAAGGACTGAAGAGAGGCATATGGAGGGAGTGCACTGAATAGTGCCAATCCCTTTAATGGGTTGGGATGTGCCATCAGCTGTCTGAACAGTTTCATGAATGGTATGTGGTTTATATGTGGAAAATTGTCTATATGCACCTGACACATGACTAGATGCACCTGAGTCAATAATCCACTCTATATGATCTCTACATGAAAGGGCTAATTGGTTACCTGATCCTGTGTGAGCGAAGTTGGCAAAGTTACCGAATGACGAAGCAACATCTCTAGTCTGGTCTGCATGACTCTCCGAACTCTCAGTAGTAGACCTGGACTGTCTCCGCTGCTCTAGATCTGACGCCTCATCTGGCGTAGCCTCAATCATCACTGTCTCCTGTCGTCCATCAGCAGTAGCAAAGTTGGCCCGTGGGCCGCCACGACCTCGTCCACGGCCTCCATGGCCCCAACGACCTCCTCCTCTGCCTCCTGTGCCACGTCCTCGTCCACTACCCTTCTGTGGGCAGTTAAAGCTCAGGTGCCCCTTCACCCCACAGGTGTAGCACTCTCGATCCTCGCTCACTGCTGCCACTGCCGGTACAGCCAGTGCAGCCCGAGTGACCTGAGTACCCTCATCCTTCATAACTCTCAGTCTAGTCTCCTCCTGTGCCATTGCAGCTATGGCCTCCTCCAGAGATGGGATGGAGGATAAGTGACACATACTCGCCCTCCTGACCTCAAAATCTCCATTTAGGTTCCTCAGAAAATGTGTCACACGCCTACGCTCCACCCACTTCCTGTGTATCGCAGCACTCCTAGGATCAGGTAGATCAATAGGGTCATAGTGGTCTAACTCTGACCACAGCCTTTTCAACTCCGCAGAGTAGGCTAGAATAGACATCTCCCCCTGCTTCAAGGTGTCGACCTTGCCCTGAACCTCCATTATAAGCATCACATTCCCTGCTCCAGAATACATTTTCTCCACCATACTCCATATCCCAGCAGCACTCTCTATGGCCTCCACCATCCCAGCAATGGGTGGAACCATCGATGTCATCAACCAAGCAGCCACCAGTGAGTTGGTGGTGCTCCAGACTTTCCAATCATCCCCAGTCTTATCCACCGGTTCCTTACATGAACCCAGAACATAGCCTTCTAACCCCTTCGACTTCAGGATGAGAAGCACCCTCCTGGACCAACTGAGGTAATTCTTCGTCCCTTCCAATTTCACATCATTGGGCATCAACTCCAGCTTCTGCACGGGTCGTGAAGGCGTCGATCCACTCGAGGATCCCAACTCCTTCGAAGCAAGCAGCTTCGTTATCTCTCAAATGAAGGCCTTCATGTCAGCTGAGGTAAGATTGTCCCCAATCTCTCCAGATCCGCAGATCTCTCCTCTCTCCCTCCTTAGATCCGCAGATCTACTTCTCTTCCTCCTCTTCTAGGTCATACCCTAACCGTAAATCTATGGAGTCCTTTTCATGACTCTACCATAGATCTAGGGTTAGGGTTTTTTGGGGTTTTCTTTTGTGGCTAGTTAGGGTTTTGTGGTGGCTAGAAGAGGACGTGGAGGGGGGCGAAGGATCACAAGGCGTGGAGCGACGGCAGCGGAAGGGGGGGCTAGGGCTAGCGAGGCGGCGCGCGCGGGCAGCGGCGCGTGCAGGCACGCGCAGGCGGTGCAGGCGGGCTGGCGCAGGCGGGCGGCGCGTGTAGGTTTTAGGGTTTTTTGATTTTTTTTGTTTTAGGGCTCTGGTACCATGTAGTTTTGGGTGAAAATGTGATTAGCCCCCAAATGACGGCTATCACTTCTAATTTATATCAACCCACTCTTTTCTTTACACACACACCCAATAACACACAATAGTGATACAGTAACGAGTTTGGAGACTATAGTAAACGCTAAGATAATGCAGCCTTTAAGGATCATACTATTAGTTATAATGAGGGTGCAATGACTTTAAAAGTGTAATTAAGTCGACAATTTTCCCTATCAAAACTCATGAACCTTTTTGCAAGTGAACATGAAAGAACCAAATTATTCGGCACTTGTACAAAAAGGACATGATCTTCTCCAAGAATGATAAGGTGATACGACCACACAAAAGGGGAGATATGGAGTTTTGGAGTTCGGGGGCGTTTTCGTAAAATTTCAGTTTTCAGGGGTCTTTTTGTAATTTTTAGAGTTTAGGTGAGGTTTCTGAAATTTTGGTTATTTTCATATTAGTATTTGTAGACGACGGCTAAGGTTAGGAATTTCATGTTGAATATTTTGAAGAAACCATAAATATTGAAGGTTTGTGTTTTTCATTCGAAGTAAAAGCTAATCTTAGGAGATTTAGGCTCTGACCTCGAATCCAAAGCTCAAAGAGCGAGTTCCTCTCGAAAAACTCAACTATTTTTTATATCCTCTTTTATTTTCAGCTTCTTAGTAATAAAAATTCCACCTCCCCCCAAATCCCTCTTCCCACTCCTAAAAATCTCACCTTCCCACTAAAAATCTCATCTTTCATCCCAAAATCCACTAAAAATCATGTTTCTATCACAAATTCAAATCCGAATCATAACAAATTGGTATCAGAGCGACTACGATACATGTCGGCGGCTAGACAAAGAAAAAGATGGAGCTTTTGAAGAAAAGACTCAATGTGAAAGTCGCGGATATGAAGAAATCTATGGAGGAACCCCGATCTGAGATCAGATCGGGGGTCAAATCAGAGATTAGGGCAATGATCGAAGAAGGATCCAAGGCGACAGATGCGAGGATGGAGTCTAACATGCAAAACCCAATGCAACAACAAATGCTTTAACTACCCCAAATAATCGCGGAATTTCAGGCGGCGAAAAGGTCAGATCTGCACGGCCAACCACATCGAGAAAAAAACGAAAGCTTTGGAGAAGGAGAAGTGAAAGATCGAGAAATTCCATGAAGGACTTTTGTCCGACACCGATCTGGTATCCGATGAAGGAGAAACTATTAGGAGATCGGAAGCATGTCGCAGGGACAACTGGGGCCCCGCGGCCCCCGGGGAGGCACACATGAGGCCGACAAGGCTACCAGGAGTCGCAAGCCGAGCCCTTGGCAGTTTTCCAGGGCTAAATCAAGCCCCTGGCAGGCCGCCCGGGGCATTGCCGAACACGGGTGGACCCGCCAGGGGCCCTTGTGGCCCATTGGCAGCCCTCTAGAGCCCACCCGAGCCCCGGGTGGGCTGCCAGGGGCTTCACGACCCCTTGGCATCCTTCCAGGGCTTTGGCCATCTACAGGAGAGTCGTCAGGGGCTGTCGGATCCCTTTGCGGTCCATCGAAGGTTGGGAGATTATTTCCGGCCTCGTCGGGGCATCGACAAGGGCATGTAGGTTATTCAGGGAGGCCGCGTCGTGGATTTTGCAGGAGAGACCTGGACGACTAGATCTGGACTATGCGGAGTCTGACCGGTACCATGAGGAACGATGGAGGGTCAGATTGGGAAGATATTGGCTGGGAGGATGACGAAGGAAAAGATATGGCATGACTGGGAGACTATTACGCACCACGGAACCACAAAGTCGGCACTATCATGACAGATATCAGGAAGGGTTAGCACATGTGGACTTCAACACTTGCAGCAGGGTCACGAGACTTAAGATGCCTATATTCGAAGTGGAGGATCAGTATGGATGAATCTAAAGGAAACAAAGGTACTTCGAGATGACGTGTCTCTTGGCACGAAAAAACGGAAGGTGGTGAGAATATGTTTAGAGGATGATGCCTTATCTTGGTACATGTGGAGAGAGCAGCATCGTCCAGTACGATTGTGGAACGAATTTAAGGACTGTCTGCTACATCGATTTCGGGAGACCCAAGTAAGAAAGCTGTACAAGCAGCTCTTTGCCCTTAGATAGGATGTGACATCCAGGAATTACATCAGGAGATTTGAGATGCTGGCAGGCTGTTTTCAGGGAGTGTCGGGAGTGTCTCTGCAAGGAATGCTTCATGAAAGGTTTGAAACCAAGCATACATGCAGAGCTAATTCAGAGGCCTAGAGAGCTGCTGGCAGGATGGACTTAGTGAAGATGGAAAATGACATGTTCGCAGAGGAGCAGTGGACCAAGGGGGATTGGAATGGATCCATCCTTCGTAGCCAGGAGCAGGTAGGATAGCATAAGGCACTGGCAGGAGGAGGCGAACCCAACAAAGAGAAGAATAATGAGACACGACCAGAAGGAAAATTTTGACGCATGACAGATACTGAGATGAGAGACAAGTGATTCAAATGATTGTGTTTCAGCTGCGATGAAAAGTTCACCCAGGACATCGTTGTCGCAATTGCACTCTACAACTGTTGATAGCAGGCAAAGATAAAGAGGAGGGAGATGAGACAGCCGTAACGAGTATCTTCACTTGGACTAACATGTCCACGGACTACATGTACCACTTTGAGAACAAGGTGATTCTTCAAGGGACAGAGTAATGATAGGACTGTAAAAAGAGAGAGATACGGAGTTTTGGAGTTTTGGCAGACGTTTTTGTAAATTTTCCATTTTCATCGGTCTTTAAGTAACTTTAGAGTTTAGGAGAGTTTTCAGTAACTTTGGTTATTTTCAGATTAGTATTTGTAGGCGACGGCTAGGGTTAAGGATTTTATGTTGAATATTGTGGAAGAAACCATATCTTGGAGGTATAGTCGTTTCCTTCGAAGTAAAAGCTAGTTTTGGAAGATTTAGGCTTTGATGTCGAATCCAAAGTTAGGAGAGCGAGTTACTCTCGAAAAAACTCAACCACCTTTTGTATCCTCTTTTATTTTCAGCTTCTTATTAATAAAAATGCCACCTTTCCCCCCAAATTCCTCTTCCTAAACCAAAAAATCCTAAAAATCCATTTTCCCACTAAAATCCCATCTTTCATACCAAAATCCACTAAAATCATATTTTATCACAAATTCAAATCCGGATCATAACATAACGCCATGCGTGTAAACTAGAATAAAGGGTTCTTAACAATTGAATAGCCAGTTCAGTAGACCATAAAAGATCTCATCAACCAATATCCATAAAACTGATTCAACTCCATATATCACAACAAATTCCTCCATGACTCCAATCTAACACCAATGATCCGCTCCAAATAACGAAAACCTTTCTGTTAAGGAAAAAATATGCATACTATTGAAAATGCTCATAGATGATAACCAAGCTACCAATAAATATGAAGAAGAAACAGGTAAGTCGGTGGTCTAAAAAGGATAACCCAACCAAAAAGACGCCTCAATAGATATGCAGATTTAAATTGGCATACCACACAAGCCACTGATTAATGGAATACATATAAAAATCATATCATGTGATTCAGAAGGGGTTGAATAAAAATATTGAGGGAATTAAATACCAGACTGAACAGGAGATTGCAATTATGTATAATTAATAGAATTAATATACAATGATGGATATATAAAACGTAATGGACACTACCTACAAACTATTCTATAATCAAATTGTTCATAATCTTTTTCATAACGTAAAAAATCAATATTTTTCCTATATAATAAAGATACAAATAGTAAGGAACACACCTCCAGTTTTACGAACAACCGGGATAGCACCATATCGCATAGCTACAAGTTGTGTCAGTCCACATGGCTCAAAAATAGATGGAACAAGAATAAAATCTGAACCAGCATATATCTATCAAGAGATA